>CM035844.1:122787024-123312024 GCA_020510985.1 Pholidichthys leucotaenia | reverse complement strand
GATGAACCATCAAATTTTGATGAACTAATGGCAGCTATCAGGACAACACAGGATGGTAAAGCTCCAGGAAGGGATGGAATTCCAGTAGAAGTGTGGAAATTTGGTGGTGTTCAGCTGACCAACTGCCTGTACAAGTTCATCCAAGAGATATGGGATGCCCAGAAAGTACCTCAAGACTGGAAGGATGCAAGTATTGTGCCTTTGTTCAAGAAAGGTGACAGGAAACATTGTGGAAATTACTGAGGTATATCACTGCTAGCCACTGTTGGTAAGATTCTCTCATGTGTACTACTGAACAGACTCAATCAACACATCTTGCAGAATGTACTACCGGAAACCCAGTGCGGCTTTAGAAGTGGAAGAAGCACAATGGACATGATTTTCTGCTTGAAACAGGTTCAAGAAAAGTGTATCGAACAGAACATGCCACTTCATGTAGTCTTCATAGACTTCAGTAAAGCCTTCAATACTGTTTCACGACAAGGACTTTGGCAGGTACTCAAGAAATATGGTTGTACAGAGAAGTTTGTCAGCCTGATCAAGACACTTCATACAGGTATGCAAGCAAATGTGGTAATGAATGGTTCAATATCTAAAGACTTTTCAGTAAGCAACAGGGTGAAACAAGGGTGTGTGCTGCACCAACACTCTTCTCGCTATATCTGGCAGCCATGCTTGAGGTGGCCTTCAAAGACACTTCAGAAGGAGTATACATTCAAACAAGGAAAGAAGCAGACTTGTTCAATGTGGCACAGTTTAAAGCCAAGAGTAAGACATTGATAAAGGTAGTAAGAGAAATGCTCTTTGCTGATGACAGTGCTCTAGTTGCACACAGTGTGGAAGATATGCAATCTTTAGTGGAGAAATTTGTAAGAGCAGCTAGCCAATTCAGCCTCAAAATCAACATCAAGAAGACAGAGTGCCTTTATCAACCACCAAAGTTCCAATTATCAACATCACTACCAGAAGAGATCAACATTGGTACAGAGCCACTAGTCAAGTGGAAGACTTTCAAGTATCTAGGGAGTACTGTTTCAGAGAATGCTAGGCTGGAGGATGAACTATCTCTCAGAATGGGAAGAGCAAGCACTGTGTTTGGAAACTTGAGGGAGAGACTGTGGAACAATCGACATGTGTCTATCCATGTGAAATACAAAGTGTACAGAGCGACAGTACTGGCTACTCTATTGTACGGTGCTGAAACTTGGACTGTCTACAGAGTGCAGGTGAAGAAACTCCATGCGTACATGATGAGACACCTTCGAGCCATAATGAACATCTCATGGAAAGACAAGATAACCAACATAGAAGTGTTGAAACGAGCTAGTCTACCATCAATGGAGGACATGCTAATACAGATGAACCTGAGATGGCTCGGACATGTTGAGAGGATGGACCACCAGCATCTCCCTTGGCAGTTACTCTACTCACAGTTATGCGAGGACAATTGCAATCAGTGTAGACCAAGGCTCAGATTTAAAGACACTGTAAAAAGAAACTTGAAGAAGTTGGACATAGACAGGAGTTCCTGGCAGCGGAAGGCTAAGGACAGAGCTGTGTGGAGGAATCTGATCAGACCTAAATGAAACAGTCATTGTGCCCACGACAGACTGCTATGATGATGATGATGATTCTTTTTAGACGATGACAGCAACAGGTAGCTCTGAGGTTTTACCAACCTGCTCATCCTCCACTCCTTACCAGGAAAACCCACTGATGCTAGCTGCACATGGATCTGTAATGAAGTTTGTAGTGCAAGGCTTGCATCCATTCATGACTGTAGAGCAGCTAGAGTTCGGGTAGGTGGTATGTGTGATGTAGGTTACAGATTAATACTGAATTGCTCTTTCCCAGAATGAGTAATGTCTTGACCTTTTACCAGTATGTTAATATACAGCTTGAGTAGGTTCATTTTGTCTTCCTTTTCAATCTTTAGTGTTTTGCTTTTCTTATTTCAGACAAGGATGAAAAGAAGATGTTTTTCATTTACATGTTTTGACTAGCGTCTGCAGTCTTCCTCAGAAGTGTCAGCTGATCGCTGTGTAGTGTCATTGCTGATAAACAGATGATAAATGACACTTCATAGAGATCAGCTGACACCTCTGAGGAAGACTGCAGATGCCAGTCGAAACATGTAAAAGTAAAAACATCTTTTTTTTCATCCTTGCCTGAAATAAGAAAAGCAAAAAACTGATAATATACAATTATTTTATGCATGTGTGGGTGTATATACACTGTGTATATACACTGTACGTATATGTTTAAAAAAACATGCAAAAATTACACCCAAGAACAGCATTTATATTTTTGTGATTGCTAAAATAACATTGTACAGTTGTTTCTACTCACTTCAATATTCCATTTATATTGCTTTTATTTATATTGCTTTTCAGCATTTAAAGATAACAAATGTTACAAGGAATAAATGCCCATTTTACATGTTTACTGTTATATTTGATTTTATTATATCTTTGTAAAAGAAGAAGCACTATGTAAAGTTAGAAAAATAAACCTCCTGCATTGATGCTGAAATCCTGTGAAGGCCCGCTTTTTCTCCCCACATGGAAAACTGATCAAGAATTGATAAGGGAATCAATAAAGAATCAGATCGATAAGCAAAATTGACAATGCCATTGATATTGATAAAATCTTATCAATTCCCATCCTTAATCACCAATTGACAGTGTGGTGATTGTGGTCTACATGCCAACAACACACTATGAAGACGAAGAAGTGGAAGTAGTTTACGAGCAAGTGGAGGACTCCATCCGACATGGAAGTGGAGATGACTGTGTGACAGTGATGGGTGACCTGAACAAGGTAGTAGGAAACCAAAGCGAAGACAATGTTTCCCAAGGGTGAAGATGGCGTTCTAGCAGAGCTGCTCAAGGCACTGAGCCCAGAAGTGATGAAACACCTGATGAATCTTTGCAAGACCATGTACAATACTGGAGAATGGCCTGCAGACTTCCTGTGCAGTACTGTTGTTCTGCTACAAAGAAACCAAATGCACAGAGGTGTGAAGACCATCGGACAATCAACCTCATATCCCACGTATCTAAGGTAATGTTGAGGGTGCTGAACAACAGACTGAGAGCCAAAACATCTGAGTACATTGGAAGTGACCAGTTCAGTTTTAGGAAAGGTATGGGCACCCAAGAGGCAATAGAAATGATGAGAACAATAGGAAAACACAGTATAGAGCACAATCAAGATGTATATGTATGCTTTGTTGACTTTGAAAAAACCTTCGGCAGGGTCAACTGGAAAAAAGCTGATAAGGATTCTGAAAGACCTGGAAGTGGACTGGAGTGATAGAAGTCTAATCACAGCCTTGTACATGGGACAGACAGCAACAGTAACAACAGATCAAGGAGTGGCAGGACCATGCACCATCGGAAGAGGAGTACTCCAAGGCTGTTTGCTATCACTCCTACTTTTTAACATCTATGCAGAAGCAATGATGAAAGAAGCCATGGAGGAAGTTGAAAAGTGTGTGAAAGTGGGAGGTCATCACATCCAAGTTTTGCAGATGATCAGGCGATGACAGTGAGCTTAGCAGAAGGACTACAGACGACCATGACTCAACTGAATGATGTGGTGGAAAGATATAAAATGAAGATGCAGCAGAAGAAGACTAAAGTGATTAAGATCAGAAAGAGAAAACAAGAACAGCTGCAAATCAGCGTCGGTGGAAAAAAAATCTTGAACAAGTCCAACAGTTCAAGTACCTTGGCAGCCTGCTGACAGAAGACAGAAGAAGCGAGAGGGAGATCAAGGCAAGAATCACCATGGCCAAAGATGTGTGCAAATGTTGCTCATTAAAGGCCGCAATCATAATTAGAGGAAATGTCTCACCAAGACACTGGTGTGGAGTGTGCTCCTCTATGGCTCAGAAACCTGGACTATGAAGAAAGCGTACATCAAGAGACTGGAGACCTAGGAAATGTGGATGGGTAGGAGAATGGAGAAAATCAACTGGACGGACAGAGTGGGAAACAATGAGGTGCTGAGAAGAGTGGGAGAAAAGAGAACTTTGCTGGATACCATCTGGAAAAGAAAAGCTCAGAGGATTGGACACATCATAAGATCAGAAGGGTTACTACGAACAGTGTTGGAGGTAAGAGTCGAGAGGAAACGATCAAGAGGGAGAAAGAGAGTGATGATGATGGATGACATCAAGCAAGGAAAGAAATACCATGAAATGAAAAAGACAGCGCTAGACAGGGAGCGGTGGAGATGGCTGAGATGTGCAGATTAGAGAGCGAGTTGCCTTTTTGTCAGCTCAAGCAAGTCTGGCCCTTCTCCTCTGACCTCTGGCATCAATAGACATTTGGACCCAAAGAACTGCTACTCACTGGATATTTCTCTTTTTCAGACCATTCTCTGTAAATCCTACTAGAGATGATTGTGCATGAAAATCCCACTAGATCAGCAGTTTCTGAAATGCTTGAACTAGCCTGTCTGGCACCAACAACCATGTCATATTCAAAGTTACTTAAATCCCCTTTCTATACTTTTCTGATACTCAAATTGAACTTGTCTTGACCATGTCTTGTCAAGACCAGCTTGTCTTGACAATGTCTACATGCCTAAATGCATGGAGTTGCTGCCATGTGACTGAATGATTAGAGCAGACCAGAGGTAAGTAAGTAAGTAAGTAAGCAAAACTTTATTTACTGTATATAGCACTTTTTAAAACACACAGTCACAAAGTGACAAGCATAAAATAAAGCATTTCAAGCATTTCAAGATAAAACCAGACAACATTTCCAACACAACAAAACTGAGCACATCAAAAGAGACAGACAGACAGACACACAAACACAGACAAAAACACAAACTCACAGACTCATAACTGGACTCATTACAAACACACACTGCATAATGTGGGGTTATAAAAATGCTTGTCAGTAGAGGTGAGTTTTCAAAAGACACTTAAAACAATTCAGATTTTCAGTGCATCTGATGGATTGAGGTAGCTGATTCCAGAGGGTAGGTGCAACAATGGAGAAGGCACGATCACCTCTTGTATTGTGGGTAGAGCATGGTATAGATAAGAGAAGTAATGTGAGATTGATGGCTGGTTCTAGTTAATAACCTGGCAGCTGAATTTTGGATTAATTGTAAACAATTTATTTATTTTTTTCTTTCTTTGTAAATGATTTATTGCAGATTGACTGCGGCAGGTGTAAAGAGAGTTACAGAAATCTAAATGGGAAAAGATCAAAGTGTGAATTAAGAGCTCAAGATCGGACCGAGGAAGTATGTTTGATTTTTGCAATGTTTCTAAGCTGCAGACAACAAGACTGGATGAGCTTCTTTATGTGGGAATTAAAAGACATGTAACTACCAAAGATGATACCAAGGTTTTTAGCAGTGGTGTGATGTTAGGGTGATGGCAACCAATAAACTGTTGAACACAGGCAACAAAGTTATCTGGACCAATTTTAAGGATTTTGGTTTTTCGGGAATTTAAGTGAAAAAAAAATTAATAGACAACTAATCTTTGATAGCAACTAAACAATTATAGAGGGAGGATAGTTGATTTAGGTAGGACACAGTCCAAGGACGGATAATTTTTTCACACATAAGGAGTTGTTCAGAACTCTTTATAAGAACTCCTAATACAAAGATATAGAGTGATGATAATCAAGTCAGTGGCGGTAATGCACCTGTAAGCTGGTTGCCAACTACCAATCAAATCTAAAAGAAGAAGAAGAAGAAGAAGGTTATTGGTTTTGGCAGAAAAGTAGACTTGAATATTGTCGGCATAACAGTGATATGACACATCCAAAAACTGGCTGAAAAGGTGACCTAGAGGAAGCATGTATAGTGAAAACAAAATAGATCCAAGGACTGAACCCTGGGGGACTCCACACAGAAGGGGAGCAGAGGAAGAAACACAACTGCCACTGTGGATGTTAAAGTGTCTATTCGTTAAATATGAGTTAAACCAGTCTAATTCTGTACCAGAAATGCTGACCCAGTTGTGAAGCCTGTTTGGCAGGATGGTGTGATCGATGGTATCAAAGGCTGCTGTCAAGTCAAGTAGAATGAGAATGGTGAATTCACCTTTATCTGCATGCATGAGAATGTCATTGGTTACTTTAAGTAGCGTGGTTTCTGTACTGTGCTTATGCTGGTATCCAGATTGAAATTTATCAAAAATTTTGTTGTCTTTAACAACCTGCAGGAGATGATCGGCGACTACTTTTTCAAGAACTTTGGACAAGAATGGTAACTTGGAAATTGGATGATAATTTCTAACGGAGTTGGATCTAGCCATTTCAAAATAATCAGGAACAGAGCCAGATGAGAGAGAGTTGTTGATGCTATTAAGTAAGCTAGGACCAACGGCTGTAAAAACAGATTTCAGGAATTTAGGAGGAACTATACTACCTGGGCTGCAAGAGGGACACATACGGGTTATGATGTTGGAAAGAGTCTGCAATGATACAGGTGTGAAGTCAGACAGTAGGGTGGGATGAGAAGGCTGGTTGGACATTGTTGAGACAATCGGGGTGAAACTGGACCTTAGACCATCGATTTTGCCAACAAAGAAAGATAAGGTCTCAGTCAAGTGAAGAAAATGTGGTAATTGGATTAACAGGTGGGTTTAAAAGCTGATTAAGAGTCCTAAGCAGAGACCTTGGGTTGTGTTTGTTACCATTAATCAGGCTAGAGAAATATGCGGCTCTTGCATCTTTAATAGTGTGGTTTAGTTTTAGCAATAAGTCTTTCATGAACAGGTAATGTACTTGGAGTTTTGACTTTTCCAACCCTCCAGGGTTGATCCAGGGTGTTTTATTTAGCATTGGAGCAGATCTGGAAATGTGGGGGGCAGACATGTTGAGAAAAGAAAGGTATAGATCACTGAACCAGCAGACTTGATCACTGATATCAGTAAAGGGAGGAGAGAGGTTTGTTTGGATAGAAAAGTAGTGGGAGAAAATAGCTGCAGACTGTTCATTAAAGATACATGAACTGATTTGATGCTTCTGGGCTATTATGGAAGGTGTTAAATGTGCATCAAATACAATACACTTGTGGTCAGAGACAAAGTCGAATGTATCCACTGAATTAAGTGATATGCCCAGAGTGAAAATTAAGAGTGTGGCCATGGTTATGTGTAGGCCCTGCGACATGCTGACTGAGATTAAAAGATTTGGCAATGTTCAATAAACCTTTCGCAAATGAATTAGGACTGTCAATATGAATGTTGAAGTCACCTGCAATAATAGCCCTAACAAATTTAAGAACCAGCAAAGACAGTAATTCAGAAAATTCATCAAAAAACCCTGCTGTGAGGTTAGGAGGTCAATAGATGATTAAACAGCAGATTGGATTTTCACATAAAATTTTGAAGGACACCAATTCAAAGCTGTTAAAAGAGCCCAAGTTCAGTTGTATGCAGGAGGCCTTGCGCCTAAAAATACATGCAATACACCCACTACAGCCTGTAAGCCTAGGTTACACTAGATTGTTCTGTTGTTTTTTTTGTTTTTGTTTGTTTTTTTGTATTTGTATTTTGTATACTTTATTAATCCCAGAGGGAAATTCAGAACATCCATGTGGATGGATGAGGCAGCCACGGTACAGCGCCAATTACTTCACCATTCACACCTAGGGCCACTTTAGAGTCTCCAATTAACCTAACTTGCATGGTTTGGGCCTGTGGGAAGAAACTGGAGTACCCAGGGTAAACCCACGCAGACACGGGGAGAACATGCAAACTCCACAAAGAAGGGTCACTGATGGTCAGGGGGTGGGATCAAACCCACGACCCTCTTACTGTGCTGCCACAGTGCTAACCACTGCGCCACCGAGCTGCCCAACCCTGTCTGTTATTTTGACAGACAGGGTTGTAAAAATTCTGTCATCTATTATTATCTGTCATTTTAATTGACTTTAATAAAATCACCCTCAATGTAATGAGGAGTGTAATGTCAAGATGACAGACAGCTTTCAGATTTTTCTGACATTGCTGAAAAAAAAAATCTGTTAATGAAGGACAATTTTCAGTTAATGCAGCTCCTGGAGCAGATGAACTGCTGTACCTAATAAAGTAGCCAGTGAGTATACATATCAATAATAAAAAGCTGCCTTTTTCAAGTATAGCAAGGATAGTGTAGCTCACTACTACGACACTTTGTTTTGCAGGTTCTTCTTATTGAAAATTATAAATTCAGAAGAAGCTTGTCTGAGTCAGGCCAAGGGGCAGTTACTGTATATCTGTGACAAACTGCAGCCCACTGGAAGAAGCAGAGTCTCTGCTCTGTGGGTGTATTCCTCTGTTGAGGCTGATAAAACTTTTGTCCTTTTGAGTTTATCTTTTGTATGAACAAATCATGTGCATGCATACTGTGAGTGTAGGTGAATGAAGCGATATAAGGATATCTATAAATCTGAGTAGATGTGGAACATAAACATAAATTTGGCACACTAAGCAATCTGTTTCCTTGGAATACCTTAAAATTTTTTCAAAAGCCATCCTTTAAAATGCAAGGAATATATCTGCAGTTTAATCAAAGACTCAGGATGTGTTTTCACTGTTTGAAATAAAGTTTTCAGGGGCAACCCATTACTGCCCCCCACCACCACCACCACCATGGCCAACTCCTATCTCCCTCACTATCCTCAGCCTTACAGTGAAATGAACTGCCATGGTTAATTCTCAAACTGATCTCTCTCCTTCTCGGGAGGAAGCAGGAATGAGCGAGGATGAGAGAAGGACGGGCGGGCGGGCGGGGTGGTGCGAGACATAGATGAAGAGATGGAAAGTGAGAAAGACAGAGCCACCCCAAAAGGCTGAGTTAGCTGTGACAGAGAGCGATGCCCGCTTCCCCTCCTTCCATCCTTTTTTCCCCATCACATTTTAAATCCAGTTTTTTCTTCTTCTGCACTGCAAACATAGAGTGCCACGCTAGGGAGACACCCTCGACTCCAAATCTTCTAAGAATGATGATTCATCGACCCCCTTATCACATCAGATGACTTGATGGGCACAGTAAAGACAAATTAAATCTTAATTAAATTTCCATCTTTGACAAATTTGTCTCTGCTGAGCCTGCCATATGCTCGGTAGGTTTGAGGGGGAAGGAGACTTTTGGAATTGGCGCTGAATGGGGTTGGAAATTACAAAACAGCACAAGGTGCATTTTTCTGTCAGCCTTGAGCATTTTCTTTTCTATTCAGGAGGGATAACCTTGCATTCCTATAGATTTTTCACAGCGTTATTACATTATGGATTTTTCTCCCTCCAAGACAAAGTATAATAATGCACTTTATACTCAGACTGTTTTTCATCACTTGCAGGGCAAAGGGAGCATGTGTGTGTGGGTGCGTGTGTGTATGTCCCTGTGTAGTTATGAATGTGGGTGCGTGCGAAAGCTTTAAAGAGCATGCACACAAGTCTGGATGAGCGTGCGCGTGTGTGTGTCAGATTTTTTAATAATGTGCTGTCAATCCTGGCTCAGGGAATGGCCATTTCACTAACCCTCCCTAAGTCTCATAACGTGGATCCTCGGGGGAGGCAGAATAAGTCATCAGTGGCCCACGGTCGAGCGTCCTCGAGCACGCCGTAGAGAAGGGAAGAAGAAGAAATCGTGGCGGATGCAATAAGGGGGAAGGATGGGGTGGGATAAAAGTTGGGATTTCATATTAATGCCATCGCCCTCAAACTTAAAACCCTGGAGCTCACTGCTGTATTCTAGCTGGTGTATAGGAGGATGAATGCAACTGGTGTTCTATCTATAAAGCAGAGTATGCAAATGCAATGCACCCCCCCAGCCAACAGGGGGCAGTCAAGCTACAAATTCACCCTCAACATTTATAGGGAGGGAATTAAAATTACCTTCAACATTTTCCTCACAGATGTGCAACTTTTTTCTCATAAATTTTCAATTCTATTTCTCGTAAATTTGTAAACTTTTGTTATAAATTAGTATTTTTTTTCTTGAAAATTTGTGACAACTGGTTTCCATAGTAAATTTGTGACTTTTTTCAAGACAAATTTCAATTTTTTCTTGTAAATTTTGATTTTTTTTGTAAAGTTGCAACATTTACACTACCGTTCAAAAGTTTGGGGTCACCCAGACAATTATTTTGTGTTTTTCATGAAAAGTCACACTTATTTACCACCATGAGTTGCAAAATGAATAGAAAATATAGTCAAGACATTGACAAAGTTAGAAATAATGATTTGTATTTGAAATAATAATTTTTTCCTTCAAACTTTGCTTTCGTCAAAGAATCCTCCATTTGCAGCAATTACAGCATTGCAGACCTAACATGATTGCACAAGGGTTTTCTAATCATCCATTAGCCTTCTGACGCAATGAGCAAACACATTATACCATTAGAACACTGGAGTGATAGTTGCTGGAAATGGGCCTCTATACACCTATGTAGATATTGCACCAAAAACCAGACATTTGCAGCTAGAATAGTCATTTACCACATTAGCAATGTATAGAGAGTTTTTCTGATTAGTTTAAAGTTATCTTCATTGAAAAACAGTGCTTTTTTTTTTTCAAAAATAAGGAAATTTCTAAGTGACCCCAAACTTCTGAACGGTAGTGTACATTCCTGTAATAAAAGGATTTGCCTCTTCCTGATCTTATATTTTTGCCTACTTGTCACACTTAAATGTTTCGCATCATCAAACAAATGTTAATATTAGACAAAGATAACCCTAGTAAATACAAAATGCAGTTTTTAAATAAGGATTTCATTCATTAAGGGAAAAAAGCTATCCAAACCTACCTAGCCCTGTGTGACAAAGTAAGTGCCCCCTAAACTTAATAACTGGTTGTGCCACCCTTGGCAGCAACAACTGAAATCAAGTGTTAGCGATAACTGGCAATGAGTCTTTTAAGTCGCTGTTGAGGAATGTTGGCCCTCTGTTCTTTGCAGAATTGTTTTAATTCAGCCACATTGGAGGGCTTGAGCTTGAGGTCACGAACTAATGGCTGGACATTCTCCTTCAGGATTTTCTGGTAGAGAGCAGAATTCATGGTTCCATCAATTACGGCAAGTTGTCCAGGTCCTGAAGCAGAAAAGCAGCCTCAGACCATCACAGTACCACCACCATGTTTAACTGTTGGTATGACGCTCTTTTTATGAAATGCTATGTTAGTTTTACGCCAAATATAACAGGACGCACGCCTTCCAAAAAGTTCAACTTTTATCACATCAGCCCACAGAAGATTTTTCCAAAAGTCTTGGAGATCAAGATGTTTTCTGGCAAATGTGAGACGAGCCTTTGTGTTGTTTTTGGTTAGCAGTGGTTTTCACATTCAAACTCTCAAATGGTTGTCAATCATCTTTTTCTTACTGTTGAATCATTGACCAGTGTCCAAACTGAGACAAGTGAGGCCCACAGTTCTTTAGATGTTGTTCTTGGTTTTTGTTCTGTAGATCATGGCATGATGTGTTTCTTTTTGAGATCTTTTAGCCTTGTGCACTTTGTCAGACAGGTTCTATTTATGTCATTTTTTGATTCAACAGGTCTGGCAGTAATCAGGCCTGGGTGTGGCTAGTGAAACTGAACTCAGCTTGTGGTTCAGAGTGAAGAGGCATTCAGGATCGGTGACGAGACAGAGGAGGGTGCAGGAGTGTGGCAGGTGGCAGGCGTGCACAAGGACGAGCCCGGGAGACAGCGACCTGATGCACCTGTGACAGCAGCTGGCAGACGGCGATGCAGAGGCGAGGTCCGCCGCCGGGGAATACACCTGTGCACAGGGGAGAGACTGGAAAGGCAAAGGTAGGTATGCTTACGCTGTAGATTCCTCAATGGAATGGTTCCTCTGCAGCAAGAGGGCTGAAGGAATCAGACGGCTTCATGCCGAAGCCCAGGGCAGAGTGGCTTATATCCCACGCTGCTGACGAGGCGCAAGTGTGCGCGCAGCTGGCGCCGCTAATGAGCGGCGAGTCGTAACATATCCAGCCTGTGTTGTGTTGTAGCTTAGTTTTCTGTTTTCTCTGTCACATTTTGTCTTAGTTTTGTTTTGAATTGTAATCGCTCTTGCCTGTTTTCTCTTTTGAATTCTTGGATGGAATATGGGTGGGCAATATAAGCTGCGGCTTCAGCCATCACCCATTTCGGATAACTTACGTTGAATTGTATAATCAGATGAGTCATTGTTCAATTTGACCTTGTTGTTATATCGAGATGGTGACATCCTATAAGTACCTGGGTGTTCATCTGAACAATAAACTAGACTGGTCACACAATACTGACGCACTCTACAAGAAGGGACAGCGCAGGCTGTTCCTGCTGAGGAGACTCAGGTCTTTTGGTGTACAAGGGGCGCTGCTGAAGTCATTTTATGACACGGTGGTGGCATCAGCCATCACTTTTGGAGTGGTCTGCTGGGGCAGTGGCATTACTGCAGCCGATAGGAAGAGACTGAACAAACTGATTAAGAAAGCTAGCTCTGTCCTGGGGCAGCGCCTTGATCCGATGGAGGAGATAGGAGAGAGGAGGACGGTGGCTAAACTGTCATCTCTGCTGGAGTCCGAGTTCCACCCTATGCAGGACATACTGGATGCACTGAGGAGCTCATTTAGCAGCAGACTACATCATCCCAGGTGCACAACCGAGAGGTTTCGTAGGTCCTTCCTACCAACGGCTGTCAGACTGTACAACCTAAGCAGAGCTGCTCGCAGAGATAGCAAAAAGACGTAACAAACTAATAGTTTTTTGAGTGCAAAAGATGCAATAGACTTACACAATGGTCCCCTCCGGCATACAACTAGGAACATACCTGTCGCTATGGAGGGTGAGAATATGTATGGGCACATAATCATACCATGTAGGATAACTAAGTAGACGGTTATGCTGTTTCATCCCATCTAGCAACAATGCTCTGCACTGTGTGTGTTTATATATTTACATATTTATTCCATCTAGCTACAATGCTCAGCACTGGGTGTGTTTATATTTATATATCTATATATTTATTCCATCTAGCTACAATGCTCCGCACTGTGTTTTTATATATCTACATATTATTCCATCTAGCTACATTGCTCCGCACTGTGTGTGTTTATATACTTGCATATTTATTCCACCTAGCTGCAATGCTCCGTACTGTGGGTGTTTATACTGTATATTTACATATTTATTCCATCTAGCTACAATGCTCTGCACTGTGTGTTCATATATTCATATACAGTATTTATTCCATCCAGCTACAATGCTCTGCACTGTGTGTCTGTGTGTGTGTGTGTATATATATATACTGTATATTTTAGAGTAATATGTACATATGTATATTAGCTGCTCTTGCTTGCTTGTTTTTTTCTTGCCTTCTGATTGTTGCTCTGAGTGTTGTTATCCCTGTGCTGTTGCAATCCTGGAATTTCCCCGTTGTGGGACTAATAAAGGCTTATCTTATCTTATCTTATCTTATCATTCAGTTTCTTTCAACCTGTACTGTACTATCCGAAATAAATAAATTCATTCATTCATTCAAAAAATTGGGCTATGTATTACAATACTTCTACAGACTATAGTGGCAATACACATGAACAGAACTGGCCTCTGCATTTGACTGTGCTATTTATAAATACAGTGATCCCTCACTTATCGCGTTTAATGGGGACCACAACCGACCGCAAAAAGTGAAAAACCGCGAAGTAGCGTCACCCCCCCCCCCCAAGGGCGTCACAAGCACTATTTTGCACAAAAAGGCACAAGAGAACAGCGAAAAGTGCCACTAAGCAACACGAGCGATAAAGAACAATGAATGTGGTCTTCCTTCGCTGGGTATGTGCGCTCTGCAGGGAGAGAAGCTGGGTAAAACGTCTTGGCCAATCAGCTTGCGAGATTCCCGAGCGGTGAAGAGGTGGGCGGAGAGGAGTGGAGCGGTGGTCAGAGAGGTGGATTTTGAGTTGTGCGGGCTCTCCGTGTTGATACTTGATGTTCTAATGTAGTCTCCCTGCCTTCTGCTAGCGCCTGGGCAACTTTCGTGCCATTTTTTCTCAATTTTGAATTTCTGATGAATATTTTTGAAAAATCCGCGATGCACTGAGGGCGCGAAAGGTGAAATGCAAAGTAGCGAGGGATCACTGTAATATCTATATCTAGAAACGCATCGCTTCCCGGTCGCTTTTCCTCCCCCTTTCTTTTCTTTCGTCGCCATGACAGCTTTCCTTGGCCACTGAACAGATCTTCCCAGGTGTTGGAAGTGTTTTGTAGTCGACTATCACGACAAAATGCACCAAAAACAACCAGTGTTGACGTGCTCGCAATGGTAAACAGGAGGACTGTGTCACACTCGTGACGTCACGCGGAACTCCGGCTGCACTTCCGGTTAATCGGCGGATTTGTCTGATTTTTCAGGGCGGGAAATTCAAAATCGCGATTTTCTCCAAGATTCCGGGATTTGTGGAGGGGGTGCCAATGATAAATTATCTTTATAATTGTATGTACTATCACCCAGTGCCGTTCAATGCCGTTCAGTTCAGTTCTACTTTAAATCTGCAAAAACATGTTTGTTCGGAGCACGGGGCGCAGTGGAAACAAGCCTGGAATGCACCATTCACATATCATAACCGCTTTAGCCCGACCAGCAGTTACGGCATAGCAGATCATTCAACAGAAGTCACGACTCCTCAGTCTAAACGTCCAGGTTTGTGTCTTCTCTGTGGCTTCTTCCACTTGTTGAGGTTTAAAAAATGACCCTAAAGCTGCAGGTAGTCCTCTGAGTTTTTTAAGGTGCCATATTATACATTTCCAAGAAATTAATTTTAAAGGGGTCATTGACTGAAAAATTATACTTTTATAGGTTTTATCCTTCTGAAACATTGCTTTGATGTTTTTTCAATAATCATGTCACCAATAGACCTCACTTCTCTTAAAAACAAAACAAAACAAAAAAACCCCACACACCCTTTTATCTTTTTTCTCTCCAAGAAGCCATTTTGATTCTTCTGGATACGTGAAGAAATAGGAAATGTCACTAGAAGGTAAATGTCACTTGTCTTGATACCTGCCCGCTGCTCTATTATTGGCCAGCCTTACTGTCTGTCATGCAGATGGGTGGGGAGCCAAAGGTGTTAGCTCCTGAGCTAACAGAGGTACACACCAAGTGCGGTTTATACTGTTATTTTCTTTAGATTTCAGTTACCCTAATAGACATCCCTGTTTCCATCTGGTTCATTAATCCACAGCTGATAATATATCTTGTGTCATTCTGTCTTATTTTATTATATTTTCACTGTAAATTAAGATTAACCTGTTACCACTAGTATATGCTAGGCAAACCGTGTCGATCGCTGTACCCAGACACAGCTCACTTCCGCAGGGAGGAGGTGACAGACTGGATCTGGCCAGTTTTGATCGCTATTTTCTATTCACCCAACTGGAATCATTGTTCACCTAACAACATGTGACCATATATTTCATTCTAGATGTTACTTTAGCTAAAGTTTTATTTTCTCAGCCGTGATTCAAGCCAGCCACAAGGCGGCTAGCTGAAGCTAGCAGTTTAGCCACTCATTCACGATTGTTTCTGCGCTTATTGTACTCCAGGGACTGGTCATATTCTTTCGACCATTGAAATTACACACCCCTGCCCACCAGTGATGCCATATTTCATTCATTCTTTGAGACAAATTTACATTAGTAGTAGCTAGGCAGCTACGGGCAGCTAATGTTAGCAATCCACCTTATTCCTCGCCCCCATGATGCTTGCGTGAATAATGGGCGCAACTTCCGGTACTAGTTTAGAATGTGTGGTTGTCACTGAAATGGGACACTTTTCCTTGTTAAAAAACAATGACTTTGGCATAAAAAATGCGGGAACGTGGCCTTTTGCACCTCAAAAGCAGTAATATAATCATATCGCTGTAGCTGTCTGTTTTATCCCAAAATTAAAATGCTCATGCTGCTGTCATGCCATGAATGCTTGTTATTTAACTTCACACATACAGACCTTTTCTAACAATTGTTCAAAAAAAAGCCAAAACCGGAAGTTGTGCCCGTAATCGTTTTCACAGCAGCGCCCTCAGGAATAAAGTGGATAGTGACATAAGAAGTAGGGTAGAGTTGAATGCAATCTCAGAGATTATAAAAGGGGAACAGCACTAAAACCAGCCATTTTCAGAAAAGCTGGAAAAATAACAAATTTACTGCAATACTTGAATAAAATTTGAACAAAATACACTATATTGCCAAAAGTATTGGGACACTCCTCCAAATGACTGGGAACCAGTGCACAAAGCAAGATTCATAAAGACGTGGATGAGCAAGTCTGTTGTGGAGGAACTTGACTGGTCGGCACAGAGCCCGGACCTCCACCCAACAGAACACCTTTGGGGTGAATCAGAGTGGAGACTGTGACCCAGGCCTTCTCGTCCAACATCAGTGCCTGACCTCACAGATGCGCTTCTGGAAGAATGGTCTAAAATTCCCATAAAGACACCCCTAAATCTTGTGGAAAGTCACTGTTTGCAGCTATAACAGCTTCACCTCTTCTGGAAAGGCTCATCCATGTTCATGTCTTTACAGACCGTGCTTTGTGCACTGGTTCCCATTCATTTGGAGGGGTGTCCCAATACTTTTGGCAATATACTGTATGTCACAAACATCTTATTACAACATGCGTAAGAAGTCAAAATGTTGAAAAAAATGCAATCAATGACCCTTTAAGTTTTACGTCCTCAAGGACATGAATGTATGTCTTTTTAAAGACGAAAAAACATTTATGTATTGTTTTACTCCGTCTAAAAATGTATGTAAAGTTCTGTCTGAAACAGCTGGTGCAGCTATTGTTATTGCTGTTATCTGGCATTGATTCAGCTGACACATTCTGTTTGCTGGTTCTCAGGTGCATAAAGTAAAAAAAAAAAATCAAACTCTATACAAATCATAGGTGAGGGTCACTGATCCTACTACAGCCAAATGACACAGCACTGCTTTTTATTCCATTTCACATAGGCAGTGAATAGAAAGCGGATCCAGTGGACATGTACCACAGAGAACTGAAGGTGGGGCTTTTTGGTTCTTGGAATTATAAAACCCAGAAAGTGCAATTCACTTGTTTCTTTAACTTCTTTGTGAAGTGAGTGCTTTAATGTTTAATGGTTTACATGTGACCAATGGATGTATTTATAAGATTAAAATCCATGAAAACACCATTTTAGGAAGTTTAGTCTGTTTATATTAATGAAACATGAGTCATATGCCTCAGTAATTTATATGAGGGTATAGTAACGACAGTTCTACAAGTTTTGTGTGAAAAAAGCCCTATATAGTATACTGATATCACCACAAGCAGTCAGACAAAAAAGAGGTTGGCCCACTTACTTCCACTCAGGCAGGGATAAATAATTACCTCAAGTCTGCATCTGCACCGCAGCTGTAACTGAACATTATTTAACTCCGACATATGCTGTGTATTAATGCAAAGCCTGAAATAACACATCAAGTCATTTCAGGTTGTAACAAAAATCATGCAGACTAAAGAGAAAAATAAGGACTGTTGTTTCTGCTAAGATAAAAATTTGTTAACCTGCTTTGGTTTTTGTCTTTCCTAAAAAAAAAGACCTATGGTGTCTTTGTGCAAAATGTAGAAACCTTCTGCTAGTAGCTGTGAAGAAAATGCATGACATAGCACTTACTACTTAAAAAAACTGAATTAATCTGCTGATGAAAGAGGCTTGAATAATTTTCAAAAGTAAGCACACTACATTTTTGTGCTAGAAGACAACACAGAAAACACTCAGGGTCTTTTGTTCCCTTTGGGATGTTGGTATGTTTGAAATGTAGATTTTTCACATTTGTTTCCCCCCATCTGTAATCTTCAAGTACTCGAAGTTACTGGCCACAATATTTAAAACAACAAGCTCTGTTCCATCATGCATAATTATTATTATTTTTTTTTTACTGCCACCTCATGAAATATCTTTTGAGTTGTGTTGAGCAAGTTCTGCCAATGCAGTGCTTAATTCATGAGGTCTACGAGTCACTTCTGCTGCTGAATAACTTAAAAGCAGAAGCTGCAGAGAAGTGAAAGCCTGATGTTGCACAGTCAGTGTGTTCACATATTGAGGTGTGATGTGGGTGTTTTGGAAAGGAAAAGGAGGTGGTAACGAAGAGCGAAGTCAGACACGGGGCAGCTGCGACTCTTTCAGCTGCTTTTCGTCTATGTTTTCCTTCATCTGTTGAAGTGAGAGCAAGGATAAACTTTTGGCATTCACCTAACTTGCCTTTCAAAAAGTTCAAAACTTTCATGTTTCACGCATATCAAGTTGATAATGAGCCAGGAGGTTTCTCCATGCGTCCAATTTTTTTTTTTCCACTCAAAAGTCACATGAGAAGCACAGCTCATTTAACGTTGTGGAAAAATTAGTGGAAAAAGTTCATCCATTTTCCAGGTTTGAGTCCCTGTATGCAACAGTTGACTAATTTAAGATCTTTGCTTCCGCTCCCTACTCACCACATTTAGCTTGTTGTAACCAATCCATTCAGCGAAACAGGAATTCATGTTGAAGGGTTGACATAACTCTAGAGATTGGGCTAATTTTGAGCACAAGGATTCAAAAATGGGACTTCCACACTGAGCTCTAAGCATAACAGTCACACTTAGGTCCAGCGGTGCAGAAGTAGGTAACACTGATGGAAAGATTTAGAAGATTTAAACCAGGTAACATAATGTTTCAGGACAGGACTGAGCCTCAAACATTCTTGGATTTCACAAGAATTTGAATTGCAATACATGACCATGCAGGACCGTCCAGTCTCCCAACACAGCACACATGACATAAGCATTTTTACCCAGAGGTGAGATCCCCCAGTAAGTTTTGACATTAAATTGAAATTAGCGGTTATGGAAATAATGACATGAAATAGTTGGTCGCCTTTTTATAACACTGTTCCAAACTGTTTCCTATTCAAATATTTTTAGTGCCAAACTTTAACCCTATGCATTTAATGTGAAAAATATATCTTTTTAATTATCAAACCAAAAGTGAGTCTTGAACAAGGGAGTCATGATAGAGAATCAAACTCGAGTCTCCAGGGTGGGAACGAGGAAAACGCTGTGAAAATGATACACATATTACTAGTTGAAGGACTTGTTGGAACAGCCAAGAGTATTAAGCAGTTTGAATCATTTCTCTCCAGTAAAGAGTCACAAATCTAACAATGCTCTAACTCTGACCAAATCAATTCAAAACACCTTTTTTTAAGCAATAAGAACTGTCAGGATAACAGTGAAACAAATAAAATGAATAGTGAACTCTCTGTTAAGTTCATTGTTAATGCTAGATCACATGCTTGAGGAAAGTTGTGTATTTAGGTGAACAAATTTAGTGAGCTAACTTCATTTTTTGCTGTCAAAAAGTTATATATGCTGTATATACAGTATACGTGTATTTTTAAAAAAGTAACTGTGGACCGTGGTTACTGAAAATTATTAAAGTGTCTGTGACATGATGTAGGAACTATGGCTCAATATTCAGTATGAATTTATCTTCAGTCGTCCACATAGTTGGTTCTGTTGACTTCGAACGCTAAATAAGTAGAAAAATATTTCCAAGTGAATTCAAATTTAGCACCGTGTTGCACTAACATGATATCCTGAGACGCGCCTCATTTCCGGATGTGACATCATGAGGAGAGTTTCCTCTCGCTGATCCGTGTGCTGTCAATGTAAACAAGCTGTTTAGCTTCTGTATCAGCGAAGAAATGCCGAAACGTTGCATGGCGGCTGGGTGTTCTAATTGCCCCAGAAAACATATAAGCCTGTTCTCATTCCCAAAAGATCCAGATCTTCTTAAAAACTGGGCAAAGCAAGTACAGAGAACAAGGAACAAATGGCAACCAACACCATCTTCTGTACTCTGTAGCGATCATTTCACTGCAGACAGTTTTGAGGAGGCGCCTGCTATACAGGAATGTTTAGGCTTGAAAGTTCATTACAAACGGGTTCTAAAACCGACTGCCATACCTACGGTTTTCAAACGAAAACCCACAGCTCAAGACGATATCAACATATCAAAACAGTGCAGAGAAGCAACGGTGTCAAAACTAACCTGGAAAAGAGTTATTTTATTTTTTCCACCGAAAGTAAAATCCTCCCCTATGAATTTTGAAGCCGTGTGTTGACTTTACTCCAAATGGAACAACTTTGTGTTAAAAAAACGTTACATTACCTTTTTCAGTTTTCATTTTTATAAATCTCACTGCCTACCAAAACTGAATATCTGAGCTTTTTTTAAAAAATTTCCCCGAACACCCGATGGGGGAAATTCAGATCTATCCGTATATTACCATTCAGTGTTATGGAGGCAACCGATGTCCATCTCTAACCCTTCACCGTCGGACCCTTCATCCTCTGAAACGTGCGAGTTATCGTCGCTTCCCAAACGATATGGTTCAAATAAATAGGGCTGCAGTCCTTCCTTAGAACCAACTCGCTCTTCTTCATCACTCGGTCCTGCTTCTTCCTCAAAAACTATCGACAAATCGCTCAGATCTTGGCTGAAATCGCTCACAACTTCCTCCGCTTCAGTGTACTCAGCCATGCTTGTTTACATCTTCGGTTCACCTCATTTTATGTCACGGACTCTTTAAGAGATTGGCATATCATTTCAATTGTTTTTTTTCATTCAAGGGTTCAAAGACATGCATATTTAAAATGTTTGCTCATTTAATTAACATTTCAGAAAATGTAAAACAGGAAACACTTGTGCTCGTGATAAACAAACAAACAAAAAGCAGGTAGATAAAATATTTTCTCCCTGCAATTTCACGCTGAATTTAGAAAGTCTGGTCTACTGCTTATATCTGTAAGAATGCTTGGAAAACCTTAAAGCTTTAAAGTGAAAGGGACGTCATGTGTGGAACCTATAGGAATTATATTAAGTTCATCTACAATGTCTTCCCTTTTCCCCCTGTGAAGCTGTTTATATAGCTCAGTCCTAAAAACAGCCCCTTAGAGGACACTGACAATTACCATCACTCCTCTCTTATTTTGTCTTAAATAACTCGACAAGTTCCCCATATTATACTTACCTACAAGACCTATTTAAATCGCTGCACTTACACATGGCCTTTTTCTTTAATTAGCCAACTTTTCTCTGCTGAGGGTGTTTATACTTACAGATATTAGCCGTGCCCTTGGGGATGGGCAGGTATGAGCCAGCACTCCACGCTCGCCCCTGGTAGTTCCTCTTACAGCGGCCACAGTCGGGCCCCGTGGTGTTGTGTTCGCACTCACAGCTCAACTTCTCTTTGTCATATACGCAGGTGTTGGCGTGAAGATTGCACTTGCACCTGCCAACGAGAAGGAGGGAGGGAGGGAGGGGGGGGGGGTGGATGGGAGGACAAGCAAGTCAAAATGAGTGAATTTTCTGGTGCTAAAAAAAAACCCAACAGACAGCTTTTACTTTGTTGGGCCACGCAGCTGAAGGGCAGCGTGCCCTTGAATCACGGTGTAGCTGGAACACAGACAGAATGGCTAAAACAGTTGTTTCTTCAACTTCAAGAGGCCCCGGTTCAAAGAAAGCAGACGACTGTGTGAACAAATCTGGCATCATTATTTCCTCACTGCTCTTCCTCCCCTCCGCACTCGGGAGGGTAGCTCGGTTTTAATTGTCCCACTGGAGGATGCATAATTGCAGTAAGGTCACAGTTGATGGGTGAAGGGAAGATCGGGAGGAGGAGAAGGACGGACCGGTGCGGGAGGGGCGAGGAAAACAAGCCGCGTTAAACTGTGGAATGAGCACTCGCAGAATGGAGCTGTGGAAAGGCTCACAGCTCGGCGAGAGGATGAATAGCTCACAGTTAGCCAGAGGGCGGCATGGAGCAACAGCACGACTACTTTCTCTGTGACAAATTAATATGAGATGAGATCTCAGAAGCATATTTTCAGTTTGGAAAGAGGGACTCCCTAAAGGGGCACTAAATCCGCACTCACATCCTGCTCTCCTGAACATCCATTTAACAATAAACTCAGCAAATTCATTTTGTGCTCTGGCTAGATGAGCATGAGGGGGATATCTATCTGTTAATTTAATTTATGAGCCTCGTGCAGCATGGAGTACTTTGAATTTTAGGCTCCGCAGTAGCAAGAAACATGACTGACTGTAGAAGAAAAGTTATAAAACATCATCATTGTCACTATTATTATTAACAGTGTTGGTAATTATATTGATTTTTACCAATATAGTAGTAGATAAAGCCTGGAACTGGTCTGAAATAAGTAATTATGCACAAAGTGCCATGCAGAGCTCTTTATTTTAACATCCATCGTTGAAAGGCATTCCTGTACTTTGTGAAACTGTTCCACTGTTTTGTCATTAAGGAACCCTTTAGGTATAGTTAGACATGGTTCAGAGGCTGTGGTCTGAGGATCTTTGGCATCTTGATGGCACATGCCAGACAGATAAGAGGAGCCAATGCCATTTACTGACTTAATCAGGCTGTCAGTGACGGAGGAGCTCATTCTGACCTGACAGATGTGATAAGCTGCATGCAGAATCATCTGGGGATCACCGTGTGTAAGGAGGCCAAGGTATTAGCTTTGGAGAAATGCGATTTTGTGAAATAGCACGAGTGGCCATAAATTTGTGACAACAGAAAAGTGAAGAAGAAACCAACAGAACAAGCAACAGATCTTTCAGAGAACTGGATCATGCGGATCCTAAAGGTTTACAAAATCAATTCTACGGGTATCATTGTGCACACGGTGGCAGTAGATCCTCTTTGGTCTTTGTGGAGAAGACAGCCTGAAGTCACCAGGAGCCTTCACTTCTCTGCATACATAAATAGAGCACACGTCTACTCAAAAGTCTGAGTTGCTGACAACCCAGGAGATCCATCTCCAGGTTGGTCTTCACAATTACCTAAGAGAAGCAATTTTTGTAAGTGCTGAAATCTTGTGGCCCCTGACCCTGACCTCGGGCACAATGTGGATGTAGACCCACCTCAGGACTACTGTTGGTGAGTATGGTGAGCATCCACTCAACTGCCAAGGAGAAGTAGGGATTCTCACAAACTGTGGTTGGGTGGACGGACATACAGATGCAACAGCATGGCATTAGCTCATTTCGCTTTTACTGGATTATCTAAAAACTAATAAAGCAATCTTTAGTTGTTTTATGAGAAACAGATAATCAGCACAGAGATTTCAGGGTAGGAATAATGTAGATTCAGATGCAAGAATCAAGCAAAACTCCGACGAAAACTCAATGAGTGTTTTAATGCTTGAAGCAGGACTCAAACACACGTCAACAAGCCACACAAAAAATACCAGAGGGGAAGACTGAAGCCAAAGTCCAGTTAAATCAAGAGAGAAAATCCAGTATTTATCAAAAAACTGGTACAAATTTCTGTACTAGCTTTTAGCCTCCCACTGAGTATATACAGTGGTGTGAAAAAGTGTTTGCCCCCTTCCTGATTTCTCATTTTTTTGTTTGTTTGTCACACTTAAAAGTTTCAGATCATCAAACAAATTTAAATATTAGACAAAGATAACACAAGTAAATACAAAATGCAGTTTTTAATTGAAGGTGTTTGTTATTAAGGGTAAAAAAAATAAAAAAAATCCAAACCTACATGGCCCTGTGTGGAAAAAGTGATTGCCCCCCCATTAAAACATAAATGATCTGTGGTTCATCACATCTTTGGAAAGCTGAGTTTAATTTTCTAGCCATTTCTAAAGCTTTGGGACTCCAGTGAACCACAGTGAGAGCCATTATCCACAAATGGCAAAAACATGGAACAGTGGTAAACCTTCCCAGGAGTGGCTGGCCAACAAAAATTACACCAACAGCGCAGCGATGACTCACCCAAGAAGTCACTGAAGACCCCACAACAACATCCAAAGAACTGCAGGCCTCACTTGCCTCAGTTAAGGTCAGTGTTCATGACTCCACCATAAGAAAGAGACTGGGCAAAAATGGCCTGCATAGCAGAGTTCCAAAACGAAAACCACTGCTGAGCAAAAAGAACATAAAGGCTGGTCTCAGTTTTGCCAGAAAACATGTTGATGATCCCCAAGACTTTTGGGAAAATACTCTGTGGACTGACGAGACAAAAGTTGAACTTTTAGGAAGGTGCGTGTCCCATTACATCTGGTGTAAAAGTAACACAGCATTTCAGAAAAGGAACATCATAGCAACAGTAAAATATGGTGGTGATAGTGTGATGGTCTGGGGCTGTTTTGCTGCTTCAGGACCTGGAAGACTTGCTGTGGCAAATGGAACAATGAATTCTGCTGTCTACCAAAAAATCCAGAAGGAGAATGTCCAGCCATCTGTTCATGACCTCAAGCTGAAATGCACTTGGGTTCTGCAGCAGGACAATGATCCAAAACACACCAGCAAGTCCACCTCTAAATGGCTTAAGAAAAACAAAATGAAGACTTTGGAGTAGCCTAGCCAAAGTCCTGACCTGAATCCGATTGAAATGCTGTGGCATGACCTTAAAAAGGTGGTTCATGCTGGAAAACCCTCCAATGTGGCTGAATTACAACAATTCTGCAAAGATGAGTGGGCCAAAATTCCTCCACAGCACTGTAAAAGACTCATTGCCAGTTATCACAAACGCTTGACTGCAGTTGTTGCTGCTAAGGGAGGCCCAACCAGTTATTAGGTTTAGGGGGCAATCACTTTTTCACACTGGGCCATGTAGGTTTGGATTTTTTTTTTTTACCCTTAATAATAAACACCTTCATTTAAAAACTGCATTTTGTGTTTACTTATGCTATCATTGTCTAATATTTAAATTTGTTTGATGATCTGAAACATTTAAGTGTGACAAACATACAAAAAAATGAGAATCAGGAAGGGGGCAAACACTTTTTCACACCACTGTATATACTCAGTGGGAGGCTAAAAGCTAACTGAACATAAGTGTGTAGAAAAAGATGCAATAACAAAAATTCAGAATTTCAAATTAAAACAGGAAACAATTTACCATATTTCATTTGGGTCATCATTCTGTAAGTCTGCCCCAGGGCAGCTGTGGCTACAGCAGTAGCTTACCACTACCATTGCCTGTCTGTGGAGTGGATGAATAATGGACTCATTGTAAAGCACTCTGGGTATCATGAAAGGCACTATATTAATGCAATTCATTATTACTATTATTACTGGCCCCTCATGGATCGTCACCTTATCGTGGTGGGGGGGTTTGCGTGCCCCAGTGATCCCAGGAGCTATGTTGTCCGGGGCAATTTGCCTCTGATAGGGTCTCCCAAGACAAACTGGTCCTGGGTGAAGGGCCAGACTAAGAACGATCCAACAGACTCTCATGATAAATTGTATATCAAGGATTCAGTGTACCCCGCCCGGTATGGGGTTACCGGGGCCCCACCCTGGAGCCAGGCCTGGGGGAGGGGCTCGAAGGCTAGCGTCTGGTGGCCAGGTTTCCACCCATGGGACCCGGCCGGGCTCAGCCCGAAGGAGTTACATGGGTCCGCCCTCCAGTAGGTTCACCACCTGCAGGAGGGATCATGGAAGTCCGGTGCTATGTGGATTAGGTGGCAGTCAAAGGCGGAGACCTTGGCGGACTGATCCCAAGCTTTCTAAACTGGCTTTAGGTACGTGGAATGTCACCTCTCTGGTGGGGAAGGAGCCTGAGCTGGTGTACGAGATTGAGCGATACCGGCTAGATATAGTCGGCCTCACCTCAACACACAGCTCCGGTTCCGGAACCAGTCTCCTGGAGAGGGGCTGGAGCTTGGCCTTTTCTGGAGTTGCCCCGGGCGAGAGGCGACGAGCAGGGGTAGGTATTCTTGTATCGCCCCACCTTGCTGCCTCTATATTGGAGTTTTCCCCGGTGGACGAAAGGGTTGCTTCCCTGCGCCTTCGGGTTGGGAAACGGGTCCTGACCATCATTTGTGCCTATGCACCAAATGATGTTTCAGAGTACCCACCCTTTTTGGAGTCTGTGACTGGGGTGCTGGAGGGTGCTCCTCCTGGAGACTCCATTGTCCTACTGGGGGACTTCAATGCGCACGTGGGCAACGACAGTGAAACCTGGAGGGGGGTGATTGGGAGGAACGGCCTGCCCGATCTGAACCCGAGTGGTGTTCAGTTATTGGACTTCTGTGCTAACCACAGTCTGTCCATAATGAACACCATGTTCAAGCATAAGGGTGTCCATATGTGCACCTGGCACCAGGACACCCTAGGCCGCAGGTCGATGATCGATTTTGTTATCATATCATCAGACCTGCGACCGTATGTCTTGGACACCCGAGTAAAGAGAGGTGCAGAGCTGTCAACTGATCACCACCTGGTGGTGAGTTGGATCCGATGGCAGGGGAGGAAGCCATTCAGACCTGGTAGACCCAAACGTATAGTGAGGGTGTGCTGGGAGCGTCTGGTTGAGGCCCCTGTCCGGGAGGTCTTCAACTCCCACCTCCGGAAGAACTTCAACCACATTCCGAGGGAGTCTGGAGACATGGAGTCTGAATGGGCCATGTTCTCCACCTCTGTTGTTGAAGCGGCGGCCCAGAGCTGCGGCCGCAAGGTGGTCGGTGCATCTCGTGGTGGCAACCCCCGAACCAAGTGGTGGACACCAGTGGTGAGGGGGGCCATTAAGCTGAAGAAGGAGTCCTATCAAGCTTGGTTGGCTTGTGGGACTCCCAAAGCAGCTGAGGTGTACCGGCAGGCCAAGCGGAGTGCAGCTCGGGTGGTTGCTGAAGCAAAAACCCGGGTATGGGAGGAGTTCGGTGAGGCCATGGAACAAGACTTTCGGTCGGCTTCAAAGAGATTCTGGCAAACTGTTCGGCGGCTCAGGAGGGGAAAGCAGCTCCCCGTCCACACTGTGTATGGTGCGGATGGGACACTGTTGACTTCAACTGGGGATATCGTCGGGCGGTGGAAGGAATACTTCGAGGATCTCCTCAATCCCACTGATATGCCTTCCACAGAGGAAGCAGGGTTTGGGGACAAGGGGGATGACTCGCCTATCACAGGGGCTGAGGTCGCCAAGGTGGTTAAAAATCTCCTTGGTGGCCGGGCCCCGGGGGTGGACGAGATTCGCCCCGAGTACCTCAAGGCCCTGGATGTTGTTGGGTTGTCATGGTTGACACGCCTCTGCAACATTGCGTGGAGGTCGGGGGCAGTGCCTTTGGCATGGCAAACCGGGGTGGTGGTTCCTCTCTTCAAAAAAGGGGACCGGAGGGTGTGCTCCAACTTTAGAGGGATCACACTCCTCAGCCTCCCTGGGAAGGTCTATGCCAAGGTACTGGAGAGGAGAGTCCGGCCGTTGGTTGAACCTCGGATTCAGGAGGAGCAATGTGGTTTTCGTCCTGGCCGTGGCACATCGGACCAGCTCTTTACCCTCTCGAGAATTCTTGAGGGTTCGTGGGAGTTTGCCCAACCAGTTTACATGTGTTTTGTGGACTTGGAGAAGGCATTTGACCGCGTCCCTCGTGGATTTTTGTGGGGGGTGCTTCGGGAGTATGGGGTATCGGGCTTGTTGTTACGAGCTATTTGGTCTCTGTACGACCGTTGTGAGAGTTTAGTTCGTATTGCCAACACTCGGTCGGAGTCATTCCCAGTGAGAGTTGGACTCCGCCAGGGCTGCCCTTTGTCACCGGTCCTGTTCATAATTTTTATGGACAGGATTTCTAGGTGCAGCCAGGGAATGGAGGGTGTCATGCTTGGTGACCACAGGATCTCATCTCTGTTGTTTGCAGATGATGTTGTCCTGTTGGCTTCATCCAGCAATGACCTACAGCTCTTGCTGGGACGGTTTGCCGCTGAGTGTGAAGCGGCTGGGATGAGAATCAGCACCTCCAAGTCCGAGTCCATGGTCCTCAGCCGGAAAAAGGTGGATTGTCCTCTCCGGGTTGGGGACAGGCTCCTGCCCCAAGTGGAGGAGTTTAAGTATCTTGGGGTCTTGTTCACGAGTGAGGGGAAAATGGAGCGAGAGATCGACAGACGGATTGGAGCAGCATCTGCAGTGATGCGGACGTTGTACCGGTCTGTTGTGGTGAAGAGGGAGCTTAGTTCTAAGGCAAAGCTGTCGATTTACCAGTCAATCTACGTTCCTACTCTCACCTATGGTCACGAGCTTTGGGTAATGACCGAAAGAACGAGATCGCGGATACAAGCGGCTGAAATGAGCTTTCTCCGTAGGATTGCTGGACTCACCCTCAGAGATAGGGTGAGGAGCTCAGTCATCCGGGAGAGGCTCAGAGTAGAACCGCTGCTCCTCCACATTGAAAGGAGTCAGTTGAGGTGGTATGGGCATCTGATTAGGATGCCTCCTGGACGTCTCCCACTTGAGGTGTTTCAGGCACGTCCCACTGGGAGGAGACCCCGGGGCAGACCCAGGACTCGGTGGAGAGACTATGTCTCCCAGCTAGTCTGGGAACGCCTTGGTATCCCCTCTGAAGAGCTGGAGCAGGTGGCTGGGGAGAGGGAAGTCTGGGCTTCTCTGCTTGAACTGCTGCCTCCGCGACCCGGACCTCCGGAAAAGCGGTAGAAGATGGATGGATGGATGGATGGATATTATTACTGGTTAAAGTATATTCTAATTAAGTGCAGGTTCACGACATTGGTCTAGTAAAGGAATGACATTCTACATGATCGTCAACAATCAATGTGCCAGGGGCCTGAAGCTAAATCAGTCAGCATGCATAAGATGAACAGATTACAACTGGTACACACTGTCCCATCATAGAATGCCAAAAGCAGTATCTTTAAAATGTATTTATCTAAATGGAAAAAGGAAAAATAAACAGAGGAATATGAACAAGAGCGCAATCAGAATGAGCACTAACCTCTGCCAAGGCAACTAATTTTCTCCCTCCTATTTTAACTTCCCCGAACAGCCTGTTGACTGTGAGTAGACAGCCCCCTCTGCTGCTGATCATCAAGATGTCAGATAGGGCACTGCATTCATTCTTCAGGTTGGATTTTTTAAACACGCTTGGAAGTAAATAGTAATTCACATCAGCTCCAAAATCTAAACACATAACCATGTACAGTTAGGTTCAGATACTGTATATTTGGACACTGATACATGTTTTGCTATTTTAGCTGTTTACCAAAACATATTCAAGATATAATTATATGTATATCAATATGGGCTTAAAGTGCAAATTCTCAGCTTTATTTTGAGGGTATTCATATCCAAATTGGACTTAAAGTTTAAAAATTGCAACTGTTTGCATGCAAACTTTCCTAATTTCAGAGGCTCAAAAGTAATTGGACAATGGACTCAAAAGCTATTTCATGGGCTGCATGGGCTACTCCCTCATTGATCCATCAACAGTCCAGCAGGTAAAAGGTCTGGAGTTGATTCCAGATGTGGCATTTACATTTGGAAGCTGTTGCTGTGAATCCACAAGATGCAGTCAAAGCAGCTCTCACTGAAGGTGAAATACAATGGAAGGAAAATACAGACCATCCTTGAGCTGAAAAAAAGGAAATTCATCAGAGTGATAGCAGAACCGTTAGGAGGGGCCAAATCGACAGTTTGGTACATTCTGTGAAAAACATGCACTGGTGGGCTTGGGAACTCAAAAAGGCCTGAACGTCCACAGAAGACAAGTGTGGTGGATGATCACAGGATCCTTTCCATGGTGAAGAAAAACCCCTTCGCAACATCCATCCAAGTAAAGAACACTCCAGGAAGTAGCTGTGTCAGTATACAGTAAGTCTACCATAAACAGAAGACTTCATGAGAGCAAGTACAAAAGGTGCAAGCCATTAATCGCCTCAAAAATGGAAAGGTCAGATTAGACTTTGCCCCAAAACATCTAACATCTCAAAACATCTGTTCTGGAACAGCATTCTTTGGACAGATGAAACCAAGATCAACCTGTACCAGAATGATGGGAAGAAGAACGTATGAAGAAGACTTGGAATAGTTCATGATCCAACCACACCACATCTTCTGTAAAACAAGGCGGAGGCAGTGTGATGCATGGGCATGCGTGGATGCCAACGGCACTGGGTCACTCGTGTTTATTGATGATGTGACAGAAGACAGAAGCAGCCGGATGGATTCTGAAGTGTACAGGGATATACTGTCTGCTCAGACTCAGCCAAATGCAGCAAAGTTGATTGGACGGCGCTTCACAGTCCAGATGGACGATGACCCAAAACATACTGCGAAAGCAACCCGGGAGTTTTTTAATCTAAAGAAGTGAAATATTCTGCAATGGCCGAGTCAATACCGGATCTCAACCTGATGGAGCATGCACGTCACTTGCTTAGGCTGGATTCACACTGCAACGTTTGGACCGACGTCTACTGACGTTTTGAAAAATCAGAGAAATGGGTCCAAACATCGGTGAAATTACGTTGGTGAGCAGGCTTTTTTTTTTAAAAATCTAGCACACACCAACTACGTACATTTGCAAGCATTTGCTAGCGTTGCATTCATTTTTCTGTTAGCAGAAACAAACTTTTGCCAACTTAGGCTAGAGTATGAGCAGCGGTTGCCAACTTGGGTGAACTTAAGCAAACGCATACTCAGTCATAGGTCAACTAAGGTCGGTGTCAGGCTCCGCTCATATAAAGGCCAGCGTTTGTGGAGACCTCCTGGCATTCTGGACCTGCTTTTTTACTGTACACATCTCCCTGTCTCCCTTCTTGGGCATACTCTGTGAGCTTCATTGGATAATTTTAAGTTTGTTGTTATTCCTGCTTGGACTAAAGTTGAGACTGCGCAGACTATTTTTTTTTTTTTTTGAGAGACTGAACGGTCTGTATGGGGTAAATCCTACATTTTCAATGAAGCAAGAAAACATTTGCTTGTTCATTTTTCATCCCCACAATAAAAAAGCTGGACCAATAAATCCTGGAGGATTATGCACAGAGCAGTACATTTTGCAGTGAGGAGATTTTTTTTTCTTTTGGACTGTCCCATTTTTGGGGGATTATATGTATTTTTTTTCTTTTTTAATTCCCCCTTTACTTGTCTGGGTTTTTAGCATTTCAGCACCTTGGACAGCGACACTGCTTCAGCATTTCTCCTGGATTTTTGACACATTCGCTGTGCTTTCGTCGGTGTCCGTGCATTCTTGAAAAGTGAGTTTTGTCTAAAAACATTTCAGTCGACGTTCGCCAGTGGAGCCCAACTTAAGCCAACTTAGCCTAGTTCTGCACAACTTAGCCCAGCACTCGGGAACTTTTACACACTGAGCACAACTTTCACCAACATTTATTTCCAAATGTCAGTAAAGTTTCAGCATGCTGAAAATTTACAACAAACACGACGTTTGCCAGCATTTGCCAATGAGCACCAACTATTGTGAACTTTTCCCAACTTTTGCCAAAACGTCAGTACATGTCAGTCCAAATGCTGTAGTGTGAATCCAGCTTTAAGACAAAACTTAAGGCAGAAAGACCTACAAACAAGCAACAGCTGGGCAAAGCATCACAAAGGAGGAATACATAACATCCTTTTCACAGGGAATTAATTCAGCCAAAAAAGGCATTTTAACATACTGATTTTCCATTTGAGATGCTGGATTTTCTTGGCCTACTGTATGTGGCACTTTATGTGTATTTATGTGTGTGTAAGAGAAGTGGGGGGGGGGGTGTATGTGTCTGTGTGTGTGTGTGTTTTGTGGGTATGTTTATGGGAAGGTTGAAGGGGTGGGGATCTATCGTGTAAAAATATGTAGCTAAATGTGTCTACTGTTTTTATCTATGTAAAGCACTTTGCACAGCGTCTAATGTTTGAAAAGTGCTATACAAATAAAGATTGATTGATTGATATATACAAATGACATTTCTGTCGATATTTTTAATGCAATAACTGGATGTCCTTTAAATTGCAATTAGCTTACACCAAAATTCTTCATGTTTGTCTTTCGTTATATTTTTCCTTCCAGTGCCTGGAATCAGTCACTGTTTAACATCTAACCTAAGTGAAACACAGCATGAAGCATTTTCTAAATCAACACAAGGATGCTGTATTGTTTCCAAAAAAGTACCAGTCATAATCTTGCGGCAATGTCTGCACTGGCTGGGAGAGGGAAAAAAAATCAGGCATGACTCACCTTAGATTAATGGCACTCTGACTGTGTTTGTATAGTTTGGGGGGAAAACCTGCGAGCTGGGTAAAATGGCACTATTCAAGCCTGTCTCGATCCTTTATAAAATACCCTTTTATTCAGCTATGTTTTTCCGTTACATGAGGGACACAGGTGAAAAAGCATCTCTGTGTTTGTTCCCAAGGCGGCACAAGGGTAAGCAGCAAAAGGTGTTGGCGAGGGAGATGACACAGATTAAAACAGATAAAGGATTAGTGGGAAACTCCGGTAACATCTGGCCTGCTCCACCCTCACCCTCCCTGATTCACCACAGCTTAAACCTCTAACAGAAGTAATAATTCGGAGAAAGGGCACAGCCTTAAACCACAGTGTCCTTGACCCTGATAATAAACCAATCTGCTGTTTGCTCCAAACATAAGGGCTGTGTTGATTATGGTTATATAACACAAGAACTCTCAAGAACCCTGCTTCAGCTATAAATGCCACCAGTGCAAATAACAGCGACTACCACCAATTAATGTCTACATAATAGCCAAACTAATTTAAAATTGTATTGTTTGCTTTTGTAATTCAGAAATACCTACAACCCATGGCTTTGTAAATCCATTCATGTTAAGCTTAAAGATGGCAGGTCTGAGAATACAGTGTTTGGAGCACATATTCAAAATGCAGCGTGAAAAAGCAAGTAAGCTGCGCTGTTTATTTTTCATCATCCTGGATATTTTTAATCAACCACCACTACCTTGTGCCGCTATTCTCATTTCCAGCTTGTACTGTAGCAAGAGGCTGTGAATAGTAATTAGGCTGGCTCCCAAAACTTTAGTGTTTCTAAGACAACAGCAGCTTATTAAATGGATCCCTATATTAATCGCAGAGTTTTATTAGAAACTTTGGTTACAAATGTGAAAGTTCTCTCCCGAGTCTATAATCATAAAATTACAGTTAAAATGAGAAACCAAAATGACACTAGACTGCAGTATATATTTTAACTGTCTGTATTCGTCTGGTTGCACTGACAGTCTATTATGTCTGATTGAATTCAAATGAGGCAGAGCTTGTTTCAGGAATTCTGATCTCTTTTTAGCCTGAAATGTAACCCCTCCCCCCGCGCTTGCCACCAAACTTTAAATTGAGCTACACATTTTAGTCGTTAAATGGTGGTCATGACCATGCCCATAAGTAATATATTGGCTAATTAAAGACCACCCTTTGACTATTCATGCATTTAGATCAGTACTTGTCAAACCAGAGTTCCATGAGAGAACATCTGGCGTTCCACGGGAAATTGTCTAATTTCACTTCTTAATTGGTCTGACAAATTGCAAATAATTTGCTGTTTGTTGTTGAGCATGGGTTCTGTAGTGGCTCTTCCATGTCAGTAGATGGCAGTACGAACACATTATGCGTACTGTCTCCTTCTTCTTCCTCGACTACTTCATGTGTTTTATGGTGGTTAGTGACCTTGCTAATACATGCTAGGTCATGGTGACTAGATTAGAGATTCCCAAAGTGGGGGTCGCACCCCTCCACCACCCCGGGGGTCCCGAGATGCTGAAGGGGTGGGGGTTGCGAGATGATTTTCAGAATCCTCCTGAGGTGATTACACAGGTGACATGTCACTTTAACTGTGCCACAGTAAACGTCACAGGTCACACACAGATCAGTGTGCACCAATAGATTTCATCTGAACACCTCAAATCAACACATTTGTGGCTTACACAATAGGACATGGCACTCCACCCAGGACAGGGAGTCGTGGTGGAGAAGATAATCAGACATGGTAATGGGGAAAAGGTGAGAAGAGCCAGCTGAGGACGCCAGAGCGCTAGGGAGTATAAAGCCAAAGAAAGATTTGCCTTCTGCCCCCGCTGTGTCAGGTTCACACCTGAGGACACAGGGGTGCAAATGCATTGTATTAAAACCTGCTCTGTGACATTATGTTCATGTGGATGTGGATATGTGTGCATGTTTCACAGCTTGTATGTTAATGTGCTTACCCTGGGTGTCAGAGGCGGGGAGACAAGTGTATGAGACAGTTCGCCCTGACACTCAGATCTCAGTACGTTTTTACTTGTTGGAGGAAAATAAAGTTTGTGTCATCAGTCCGTGGTCTCATCTGATTCCTTCCACCACATATTACGCTTTAAGCCCAGGATATTATTTTTAAAAATCAAACATTGGTTAATACCGACCAAAGACAACACCGAGAGGGCAGCAGAGATGGCAGAAGAGGAAAGCGGAGACATGCCACCAGAAAGGCCAATGTCTGGTGCAGGGGGAGGAGGAGGAGGAGGACAGCACTGTACAGGGCTCTATAAGCAGTCGGTCCAGCCTTCCTCCAAGTGTTGCAAGTATCGAGAAGAATATATTCAGTATGGATTCACATGCATCTTTTGTGTTGTTATGCCTGTGTTTGTTTATGCTGATTACTGCATGAGTCCTGTGTGTATGCTTTTTTTATGTTTCAGTCACCTCCGGGGATAGTGGGGGTCGCCAGTCTCTGTCACCATTATTTTGGGGGTCATGAGCTGAAAAGTTTGGGAACCCCTGGAATAGATGAAAAACAGCGTTAGATAAATATCTGAAGAAATGGTAAATGGCGTTCACTTACAGTGGGGCAAACAAGTATTTAGTCAGCCACCAATTGTGCAAGTTCTCCCACTTAAAAGATGAGAGAGGTCTCCAATTTTCATCATAGGTATACCTCAACTATGAGAGACAAAATGAGAAAAAAAAAATCCAGAAAATCACATTGAAGGATTTTTAATGAATTAATTGGTAAATTCCTTGGTAAAATAAGTATTTGGTCACCTACAAACAAGCAAGATTTCTGGCTTTCACAGACCTGTAACTTCTTCTTTGAGAGGCTCCTCTGTCCTCAACTCGTTACCTGTATTAATGGCACCTGTTTGAACTCGTTATCAGTATAAAAGACACCTGTCCACAACCTCAAACAGTCAGACTCCAAACTCCACTATGGCCAAGACCAAAGAGCTGTCAAAGGACACCAGAAACAAAATTGTAGACCTGCACCAGGCTGGGAAGACTCAATCTGCAATAGGTAAGCAGCTTGGTGTGAAGAAATCAACTGTGGGAGCAATTATTAGAAAATGGAAGACATACAAGACCACTGATAATCTCCCTCGATCTGGGGCTCCACACAAGATCTCACCCCGTGGGGTCAAAATGATCACGAGAACGGTGAGCAAAAATCCCAGAACCACATGGGGGGACCTAGTGAATGACCTGCAGAGAGCTGGGACCAAAGTAACAAAGGCTACATCAGTAACACACTACGCCGCCAGGGACTCAAATCCTGCAGTGCCAGATGTGTCCCCCTGCTTAAGCCAGTACATGTCCAGGCCCGTCTGAAGTTTGCTAGAGAGCATTTGGATGATCCAGAAGAGGACTGGGACAATGTCATATGGTCAGATGAAACCAAAACAGAACTTTTTGATGAAAACTCAACTTGTCGTGTTTGGAGGAGAAAGAACACCATACCTACTGTGAAGCATGGGGGTGGAAACATAATACTTTGGGGCTGTTTTTCTGCAAAGGGACCAGGACAACTGATCCGTGTAAAGGAAAGAATGAATGGGGCCATGTATCGTGAGATTTTGAGTGAAAACCTCCTTCCACCAGCAAGGGCATTGAAGATGAAATGTGGCTGGGTTTTTCAGCATGACAATGATCCCAAACACACCACCCAGGCAACGAAGGAGTGGCTTCGTAAGAAGCATTTCAAGGTCCTGGAGTGGCCTAGCCAGTCTCCAGATCTCAACCCCATAGAAAATCTTTGGAGGGAGTTGAAAGTCCGTGTTGCCCAGCGACAGCCCCAAAACATCACTGCTCTAGAGGAGATCTGCATGGAGGAATGGGCCAAAATACCAGCAACAGTGTGTGAAAACCTTGTGAAGACTTACAGAAAACGTTTGACCTCTGTCATTGCCAACAAAGGGTATATAACAAAGTATTGAGATGAACTTTTGGGATTGACCAAATACTTAGTTTAGTGAGGAATTTACCAATTAATTCATTAAAAATCCTTCAATGTGATTTTCTGGATTTTTTTTTTCTCATTTTGTCTCTCATAGTTGAGGTGTACCTATGATGAAAATTGGAGACCTCTCTCATCTTTTAAGTGGGAGAACTTGCACAATTGGTGGCTGACTAAATACTTTTTTGCCCCACTGTATATAGCGCTTTTTCTCATCTGTGGATGACCAAAGCACTTTACAGATCCTGCTATCCACCCATTCACACACTGATGGCGATGAAGCTGCCATGCACAGGCACTGGCCTGACTCACCAGGAGCAACTGGGGGTTCAGTGTTTTGCTCAAGGACACTTCGACATGCGGACTGCAGACAGAGCGGGAAATGAACCCCTGACCCTCCGATCAGTAGGCAGTCACACTACACCTGAGCCACAGCCGCCCCCATATTTTCTTTCTTTCTTCGTGTATTCAGGGGCTTTTTTAGTGCGATGCTCTTTAGTTCATAGAATTGTGATTGGGAGGATGCCAAGTCAAAGCATATAGGGTAGGTCATTTGAGAAACACTTGAGAACTTCTTTTTAATAATAATGCAATGAGTCATTACATTATCAAAAAAGCATTCCTGCTTGGCTTACCAAGTGAGACACAAGTAGAGTGCAGGACTCAGGTGTGGAAGGTTGTGAGTTTGAACCCCTGATTGGACGTCACCAGTTTTGCTTCAATAACCATCCCCTTGGTCACAATAATAATAATAATAATAATAATAATAATAATAATAATAATAATAATAATAATAATTAATAAAAATGACAATATCAGTATTAAGGTAATTGCATAAATTGTGTGGTGAAATGGGAGAGTAATAAAGTCATCAGGATGGCATCAACAAAGGATGAGATTGTTGACAAGTAAGAAAACAAATGTTCCATAACATTCCATATACATGCAGTAGCTTACTTAGATCATTACCATAAATACAAAGAACAACTGAGTTGATTGTATATCTTGTTATCACAATGCTGCAGGAGCTGTCAAAATGACAATTACCAAACCCAATATGACACCTGCATTTTTTGCAAAAATGTTAACCATGTCTACTCTACTCCTTATTTAAATCAATGATACCAGCATCCCAGCTTCTATTCCCCGCCCCCCCCCCCTTCCCCAACGATGGTGGGAGGATCCTCATGAGCATCTAAATCCACATATTGACAATGCTAAGTGCATAGCAGATGGGTTTTATCCGTATTTTCTATACATTCTTGCACCCTCACTAGATATTTTTGTTCCAACTACCAACACTTGACCATATTTGTCATTCTTAAGTTGTTATTTTAGCTTATTTTACTGTAAGTTTAATATGGTCTAAATGGGAAGATAGGTGGGTAGCTGTTATTAGCAGTTGCCATTCACTCATTCAGGCTTGTTTCTGTGCTTATTGTACTGAACTACTGAAACCACAAATTCTTTCAGCCAATTTTACTTTGTACATTAGTTTGTTCAGGCTGTCTAAGATTCAAGATTTTATTTGTCAATACTACTATACGTACGTACAGGCCATACAGGAGAATTGAAATGGCGTCTCTCTCTTCAGTGGTGTGCACAATATAAAAAAGTAATAAGGCTGGAAAAACAACAACAGCAGTCTATGTACAGTAATGCTACCTGTAGTGCAAATAGCGTCAAAAGATAAACCCAGAGATCCCATAGTGCAAATAAAGATGAACGATAAAACCCAGCAATCCTATATACAGAAAAAGTACAGCAGTAATAGTCGTAGTTGCAAGTTCACTGTGGTAGTGTAGGTGCAGACAGTGACAGATAGGACTGCACATGATCAGTATTGTAATAACAGACAGCAGCAGATATGACATTTGTGCAAATGGTTGCAGTAAAGTGCAGAGACATACAGCAGCAAATGCATTACTGTTGGTGTGGGAGTCTTTCTGTGCCAACAGCTGAGGTAGTTATTGTGTGGGTGAGTGCATCACAGTCCGGAGCCGGAGGGGGGTGGGTGGAGTGGACAGAGTTCAGGGTACTGCTGGCCTGATGAACGAAGCTGTTAAACAGTCTTGTGGAGTGGGCCCAGAGGCTTCGGTACCTTTTCTCCGAGGGCAGGGGGCTGAAGAGGGAGTGTGAGGGGTGGGAGGTGTCACCTGCGATGGTGATGGTGCTGGTATTGCAACAACAGACAGCAGCAGATATGGCATTTGTGCAAATGGTTGCAGTAAAGTGCAGAGACATACAGCAGCAAATGTATTACTGTTGGTGTGGCAGTCTTTCTGTGCCAACAGCTGAGGTAGTTATTGTGTGGGTGAGTGCGTTGCGGTCCGGGGCGGGAGGGGGGTGGGTGGAGTGGACAGAGTTCAGGGTACTGATGGCCTGATGGACAAAGCTGTTTAGCAGTATTGTGGAATGGGCCCGGAGGCTCCGGTACCTTTTCCCAGAGGGCAGGGGGCTGAAGAGGAAGTGTGAGGGGTGGGAGGTGCTGCCTGCAATGTTGATGGCTCTGCATTGAGGGGGGTGAGGTAGATGTCTGAGAGGAGGGGCAGAGGGCCACTGATGATCTTGCTGGCTGCTTTCATTGTGCGTTGTAGTGTCTTCAGGCAGGAGGAGGTGCAGCTTCCATACCATACCGAGATGCAGCTGGTGAGGATGCTCTCAATGGTGTCCCTGTACAATGATGGGGGGGTGGGACTTGTGCTCTCCTCAGTTTGCAGAGGAAATGGAGGCGAGTTTGAGCCTTCTTGGCCAGTGATGTGGTGTTGTTGGACCAGGAGAAGTTTTCAGAGATGTGCACCCCCAGGAACTTGGTGCTGCTCACCCTCTCCACAGCTGCACCTTTGATGATCAAAGGAGGATGCTGTATGTGTCCCCTCCTAAAGTCGACCATAATCTCCTCGGTTTTTCCCACGTTCAGGAAGAGATTATTGTCTTTACACCACTGGACCAGTTGGCTCACCTCATTTCTGTAGTTGGCCTCCTCATTGTTGGTGATGAGGCCCATCACCGTCGTGTCATCCGCAAACTTGATGATGTGGTCGGTGCTGTAGGCTGGTACACAGTCATGGGTCAGCAGGGTGAAGAACTGTAGGCTGAACATGCACCCTTGTGGGGCTCCTGTGTTCAGTGTGATGGTCTTGGAAGTGCTGCTGCCGACATGCAGCAACACTACCAGAGCAGTAGCTAGCTAGCCGACATTAGCATATGGCGTCAACAACAGACCTCAGCAGTAAGTGAGTGTGCGTGTGTGTGTGTGTGGGGGGGAGGTGAACTTGAGCTTATGAACATTTAAAGAGAAATGAACCAAAATGAATCATTCTGATAAAGGCAGCAAAAGATAAGTGAAAACCTTACAGCATTTTGACCAAAACAGCTCGGATATTTTATTAACCCTTTGACATCCTTGATTGCATGAACAGATAGCGCCCCCACTGCCTATGGCGCAGTGCTGCACCTGTCATGTGATGTCATGTGACGTGGCCAAAAACTACCCAGTTGTACTAAGAATTCCACCTCACAAGGTGGCAGACATGTATAACTTACTGCTCTTGCTTGGAGGACTGATGGCGGTCATAGAACCATTCTAAAACCTCACTTCTGGACACCACAGAAGAAGAGTTTGTAAACGAATGTTGATGTTCACCATCATCATCGCAAGACGGAGGAGGCATTTGCTCCCAAATTTGACAACTATGATTCTAAAAAGAGATGATTTAGCTTATGAAGGTAAATTTATGCATTTTGTTATAACAGAGGGTGGTCGAAGTTGGTTGATGTTCACCTGCCATCGCCCCCAGCGCCATGTGACTGGAGAGAACAATCGCGCCCATTTCGTGTCGTCATATAAGATAAATAGCGGCGGGATAAAAGTAAAATGTGTTTTTACATTCGAAGTTATTGAAATTATGGGATCTGGTTCATTATTACACAGCACAATTAATGTTTAAAGTTAGTAAAAACCTCTTGCCACACAATATACAGAATCTATTCAGGGAGAGAGAAGGGAAATATAATTTACGGGGGAATACAAAATTTAAAATGCACTTAGTAAGATCTACAAGGAAGAGTTTTTATGTGTCTGTGTGTGGGGTAAAATTGTGGAATGGGTTGGGGGAGAAACACAGGCAATGTCCAAACATCCATATATTTAAATCAACATATAAAGAAATGATTTTTGAGCAGTATGAGAATGAAGGGCAGTGATGTTACATTGTGTCTTCAGTGAGGGAAGGTTGTTGTGTGTTATGGTGATTGTGAAGGTGATGGTGTTGTTTGTGTTTGCATTGAACATGCCAGAAGTGTATGTTTATTGTTGTCGCAATATTGTTGGATATGGACTGTCATTGTTGTGTCATTTTTGTTGTATAATTTGACTATGGGTGTATTATGGTGAATGTGGTTGTGGGATAATGATGATTATGAGTAATACTGTAATTTGTTTGGTGTGGAGAAGGGGTGGGACTATATAAGCGTTGGCTTCTTCCCACTCCTTTTGAACATTTTATTTTTTGTTTGTTTTTTTTGTTGTGTTTTGAACTCTCTTCTTTCTTTCTTTAACAATGTTCAAATAAAATCAATGTCAATGTCAATGTCAAAAAATTGAGGTGGAATAATCATAACAGTTTCTGGATGTGAGGGGGGAAAATAAAATGACCGACAGAAGAGAAAATAACGACCAGGATGCCGCAAAAGGACGACGCAAGCGAGCCGCCTGGCGAGCGGCAAGTGACAAATTTGTTTGTTTGTTCACATTGTACTGATTTTCTGGTTCACATACTTTGAAGATAAGATAACAAAATGCCCAAAACAAGAAACGGTGGCAAAAAGCAAAACCATTTTTTGTGTAAATATGTCCAAAGTCCACTTTTGACTGAAAGTTATGTAATTTGATATGGCTACCGTGGTATTATGCAAATTAAATGCATAAATTTACTCCTATCTCAAATTTTGGATCATATTCTACATCTTTCTAATTGACAGTAATCCATTATCTCTTACCACTTTCAAGTTATAGCTTTGGAAATCTCTGACATCTGAACTGAATATTTTCTTGAAAAAATCCTTGACCACTAGGGGCTGACGGCACAACGGAGCGCCATAGGCAGTCAACAGGTTAACACCTCTGAGAATTGCATATATGTCTTCATTAAGCACAATGAGTTTGCGCATTTTGTTTGAAACATGCTATATAAATAAGTGACGTGACGATGCTTAAGTGATGAGTTTTCAAAACCAGTGCTCATAATTCACACAATTTCCTCACTTACTGTTAATAAGAAATTATTTGGAGGTTATTGGTGGGTTGTAAACACTTTATAAATCAGCTATACTGTTATAATACATTAAATAAAAAGGGAAGTGACCTGATCTTAGTGACCCTGCACCTCAGATACTAGTTTAGAGAGTACTGATATTTATCACTGTAAGCATTTCTAGCCAAAAGGTCTCTTGATTTTGCAAAACAGTGAGCCTCAGTCGATGAATAAAATATGTCTTATAAATTATGTCAAGCATTTATAACCTAATTAATAACCTGGTTATATACTATTTTAACCCTTTCACAGGACAGTCTTATTGTAAAGTGGCAATATTCAACATGTAATGATTACACTGTGGATTTGATATAAAATAAACAAAGAAAAGAGAGCAGAAAGTAATTTCCACCCTTTTTTGTGGCTCTCACTTTGAAAACCTTGACTGTGACATTCTTTAGTTGCACTCGATTAAATCCATCATAACGACATCCAGTCGACACTGGGGCGAAGTGGTTTGGATTGAGAAAAAAGTGCCTCCAGTTAAGTCACTGTCAAAGTGTGGCTAAAATCAGGACAAGATCAGAATTATACAAAAGAACCCGCTCAGTGGACCGGCTCCCTTCTCTGCTGCAAATTTTTATTCGTGTGTGTGTGTCCATGGAGTGGATAATCAATGTGGTGTGCAACTGCTCCACGCGGAGCCCTTTGTGGTTTAACCTTCAGCTTCTTTTAACATCGCCAACATTTTAATCAGCGTCCAGAAATGATAGCGCCGTCGGCATAATGATGGGGCCCCACTAGTGAGGCCCAGAGGGGTCTCTTGCCCACTAGCGCTGCTGTGCTTCCAATCAGCACCGGCTCCCCAACGTGGACACCAAGGGACACTCCATCACAGCTGCACCGGCGACACCTTCAGAGAAACAGCCAAGTTAAGTTGTATTCAACCGAAATTTAAAAGCTAATTTTCTCCAGGGTGTTCTGTGAGCGCGGCAATGTGTCTCCACGTCTTTCTGTCTGTGCCTCACACTGAGCAGCTCTGTGGGCTGTCTTCTCCTGACTTATGATTCTCCTCGTTTCGCTCTCTTCTCCCTCCACCTATTAGTCTGTCATTTTCAACTTAGCTCCCTATACTGTATCTCCTGTTAATAAATATTCATGGACCCAACACATCTTTGTTTTGTGTGGTGCCCTTAAAGTGATTTTGCTCCTGGCATTATTGAGCATGGCAGCCACCTGTGAGCTAAAGGTCTTGATATGTATTCATAAAATAACCCATAAGGCTACAAGCTCAAATTGCTAGGCAGGCAGAAAAAGAGAGAGCGAGACAGCGAGCGAGAGAATGAGTCTTTGAAGTTTGATTCCATTTTGTCTGAGAGAAAATGGGAGAATATTCTGGTATCTGACAAGGGTTTAAAGTTCTGCTTGAAATTTGGGAGACAGATATTGTATTGCTGGGCATTATGCCTTTTTATTCCTTTGTTCTGGAGGTGTGGGGCAGCCCGTTGGGGCTCAACTTACCTGGAGCAGTTTATTTGTGACCTCTGCAGTAATGGGATTCTGATTGACACCACGGGCTCCAAACACAAACAGCACAAAAGCGGAAGCTCCCCGGAAAACACACGTTTCCTTGCTATCAGCTTACCCACTATCCGCCCAATTCCTTCCAGCCAAGTTCATTCCCAGCCATTGCTCCATTTTGCTCAAAGTGGCATCAAAGCCAAAAGTATCAGCCACTAATTAATAGTAATTATCCGCAATCCAAGCAACAACATCCCTGATGCACAAAGCTGCTGATCCCAACAAATTGAACAGACCAAACCCAACATGGTCCTTAAGTAGGTTAACTAAGTGAAGCAATTAAATTTCAATCTAAACCAGGTGTTTTCATACGCCAGCCAATGGGTCAGACGCCCGGCTAATAAAAGCTTTTCTGGCAAGTGTGTGTGTGCTGTAAGTGAGAGAAAAGACACCACTGTGAGGGCCACAGGAGTGCAGCTCATTTACGTGTGATAGGAAAGACGTGGGAACACACGAGTGGCTCGGCAAAAGGTGAATGCTCAAATGATTTGTAAATCATGCTTTCTATTTGTCCCTCCTGATTTCCCACAGCACCTCTTTATATTAATGTATACTGCCGGGCTCTTGCCCACTGGCAGCCTATCTTGGGTTAAAATGGGTCTGCCTGCTTGCTAACATGCTACCTGCTAATTGCCTCCACCGGCTCTTTTCCCCATGGCCTGCAGTACTTTGTGGGGAGTGGAAGGAGTGAAATCTTGGCAACAGCTCTCCAGGGACGGACCTCAGCCTCCAACCTCCCCCTAATTGCATCTTTCCCATCCCTACTCCTCTCCTCACCGGTTAAAGAAAACTCACTGTGGGTGTGGGGAAATAAAACTAAACAAACAAAAAGCAAAACAATGCACACTGACTTGCATAACTCCTTGCTTAAGCATCAATTCCAGAGGCAGTGAATGGACAGACATGATACAGCAGCTGAGTGAACAAACAGTTCAAGAGTCAAAAACCAGCAACCATAAAATGCCCTGACAATTCAACCTGAATTCCTCAAGAGTATAATTACTCAGCTGTTACAAACTGGGCCTCACTTGAGCATCTGTGACCTTTAGCATCAAGGCAGATGTGGAATGTGTTGAATTCATTATTTTTTTATTTTCTATTTTTTTTTAAATAAATTCAGCTTCAGTTCTCATTTATTTGCTTGTAACTGGGGAGAAACAAAAGTATATTAACCCTCAGGGACCTACGTAGAAGACCTGAATCCCAACTTTGACTAAAGGAATCATGGACCATCTCTAAACTATTACCTAATATTGATATTAATTTGATCTTTTTGTCTCATTTTTCAAATTATAACCTTTAAAAATTCACAATTTAGTCCTTTAAGTTTTTGACACACACATAAGGGGGCGGGGGGGGGGGGCTGAAAAGTTCATAGTGGTCATATTTGACCAAATGTGGTTTATTTTTCAGCTACAGGGATCCAAGCACTGCAACGCCAATGGAAGAAGTGTGTGGACCGAAGGGGAGACTATGTTGAAAAATAAACCACATTTGGTCAAATTTGACCACTATGAACTTTTCACACACACACCCATATGTACGTACTTGTATATGCAACAACAGTTTCACAGGAAAAAAATCCTGTTTACCTGGATCCACAAAAGCTTCAGAAAGCACTGTAGTATACGGCCTATGAAACGTTAAAGTATTATTGGCACAATTTACAGCATTAGGCCTCGAAGATTTTTTTTTTTCCCCTGGCAAGTCAAATGGCTATTAAAATGGTAATTTCCCAGATCGAACTGGGACTGGATCAAATCAGAACTGAATCGATTCAGAATCTCAAAAGTCAGAATCGAATCGATTCTGGACACTAGGGATTGTTCCCAGCCCTACCCAAGTCTTTTGGGAAAATATTCTGTGGACTGATAAAAGTTGAACGTTTTGGAAGAAATGTGTCCAGTTACACCTGGCATGAAACTAACATAGCATTTCATAAAAAAAAAAAAAAAATCATACCAGCAAACATGGTGGTGGTAGTGTGATGGTCTGGGGTTGCTTTGCTGCTTCAGGACCTGGATGACTTGCTGTAATTGATGGAACACCGAATTCTGCTCTCTACCAGAACATCCTGAAGGAGAATGTCATCGGTTCTCAAGCCCTCAAATGTGGCTGAATAAAAACTTTTCTACAAAGAAAAGTGGGCAAATACTTGATTGTAGTCGGTGCTGCCAAGGGGGCAATTGCTTTTTCCACATAGGGCCCGGTAGGTGTGGATACCTTTTTTTTTTCCTTAATAAATGAAATCATCATTTAAAACTTTTTTTAATATCTTTACTTAGGTTATCTTTGTCTAATATTAAAGCTTGTTTGATGAGCTGAAACATTTATGTGTGACAAACATGCAAAAAAAAAAAGAAATCAGGAAGGGGGCAAATATTTTTTCACTGCACTGTACATGTTACTATTTGGCTATCCATTTTCTTTCTTTTATTTATAACTATGCTGTAGTATTCTAAATATCATTTGTGTGTATTTTTGTTTATTGATCCTAATTTATATGAATATTTGTATTTATTGCATCCTTTTTGTAACGTGTTGTATGCTGGGACCCCCTTGAAAATGCTGCATCTCCATCCTACCAACTGAATCTGTAGAAAAATCTTGGTCTTATATCTCAAAAATAACAAGATACTACTGAGCTAGCTAACTTCCTCTCATAGCACATAACTGTTATTCCCTCAGCAGAGTGGTGGCCGAGTGGTAGACCACCTGCCCCCTCAGCCAGGACGTCATGGGTTCAAGTCCCGGCTGGGTCATACCAAAGACCATATAAAAAAATGGTACTTCCCACCCTCTAGCTTGGTGCTCAGCATAATAGAACGGGGGAAGGAAAAATTGTAACCCACAGAAAACAGATGGAAATTAGCCACTGGCTACAATCTGGCAAGTTTACATTGATTTACAGTGGTGTGAAAAAGTGCTTGCCCTCTTCCTGATTTCTCATTTTTTTTGCGTGTTTGTCACACTTAAATATTTCAGATCAAACAAATTTTAATATTAGACAAAGATAACACAAGTAAACATAAAATGCAGTTTTTAAATGAAAGTGTTTATTATTAAGGGAAAAAAATCCAAACCTACATGACTCTGTGTGAAAGTGTGACCCCCCCCCCCCCCATTAAAACATACAATGACTGTGGTTTATCACATCTTTGGAAAGCTGAGTTCAATTTATCTAGCCACACCCATGCCTGATTACTGTCACACCTGTTCTCTATCAAAAAAAAAAAAAAATCACTTAAATAGGACCTGCCTGACAAAGTGAAGTAGACCAAAAGATCCTCAAAAGCTAGATATCATGCTGTGATCCAAAGAAATTCAGGAACAAATGAGAAACAAAGTAATTTGGATCTATCAGTCTAGAAAAGGTTATAAAGCCATTTCTAAAGCTTTGGGACTCCAGCAAACCACAGTGAGAGCCATTATCCGCAAATGGCAAAAACATGGAATAGTGGTGAACCTTCCCAGGAGTGGCTGGCCGACCAAAATTACCCTAAGGGCGCAGCAACGACTCATCCAAGAGGTCACAAAAGACCCCACAACAACATTCAAAGAACTGCAGGCCTCACTTGCCTCAGTTAAGGTCAGTGTTCATGACTCCACTATAAGAAAGAGACTGGGTAAAAATGGCCTGCATGGCAGAGTTCCAAGACGAAAACCACTGTTGAAAAAAAAGAGCATAAAGGCTCATCTCAGTTTTGCCAGAATCATCTTAATGATCCCCAAGACTTTGGGGAAAATACTGTGGGCTGATGAGACAAAAGTTGAACTTTTTGGAAGGTGTGTTCCATTACATCTGGTGTAAAAGCAACACAGCATTTCAGAAAAGGAACATCATACCAACAGTAAAATATGGTGGGGGGTAGCATGATGGTCTGGGGCTGGTTTGCTGCTCCAGGACCTGGAAGACTTGCTGTGGTAAATGGAAAAATGAATTCTGCTGTCTACCAAAAAATCCTGAAGGAGAATGTCCGTCCATCTGTTTGTGACCTCACCCTGAAGCGCACTTGGGTTCTGCAGCAGGACAATGATCCAAAACACACCAGCAAGTCCACCTCTGAATGGCTTAAGAAAAACAAAATGAAGACTTTGGAGTGGCCTAGTCAAAGTCCTGACCTGAATCCAATTGAGATGCTGTGGTGTGACCTTTAAAAGGCGGTTTGCACTCGAAAAAACTCCAATGTGGCTGAATTACAACAATTCTGCTCAGATGAGTGGGCCAAAATTCCTCCACAGCACTGTAAAAGACTCATTGCCAGTTATCGCAAATGCTTGATTGCAGTTGTTGCTGCTAAGGGTGGCCCAACCAGTTATTAGGTTTAGGGGGCAATCACTTTTTCACACAGGGCCATGTACATTTGTGTTTTTTTTCCCCTTAATAATAAACACCTTCATTTAAAAACTGCATTTTGTGTTTACTTGTGTTATCTTTGTCTAATATTTAAATTTGTTTGATGAGCTGAAACATTTAAGTGTGTCAAACATACAAAAAATGAGAAATCAGCAAGGGGGCAAACACTTTTTCACACCATTGTATATCAATGTTCATCAACTTGCAATTGCCCTTCAAAACAGCACTTTAGAAAACAACAATATAAGGAGCCACACAATGCCAATAAAACACCACCGTTTCTGTTCCTTTTCACCACTCTATAAATTGTAGTAAATGAGGTAAATGAGATGCTTGTCTGCATTAGTCGGTGCGAGTCATCCGCCTATCAAATCTTCAGCATTACTAATGTATGGAGTTGGACATGCTATCCAAGCAGGAGTCAATCAAGAGGTCTTTACTGCCTGTGACACACCAAGCCAGCTCAATAGAATTGACATGCTGGGTTTCAATGATACTGCTCTCAGCTAAAGACTACGGGCTAAGGACCCAGTGACAGAAGAGGCACTCTAGGGCTCCATCGTCGGGAAGATACAGACTCTAAGGCAAGCCCAGGTGGAGAAATGACGTTAACTGATCTTGTCATTTCATAACTGACATTTCTGGAGCCTTTGGAAAAAACAACTCCCCAAAGACACCAGGTGATTGATCAGTTTGTGTAGCAGTGGTTCACTGTGAGAGAGGTTAGACTGGATTTAACCTATATGTGTGTGAGAGATTCTTTTATTTAACATTTGTGGGCAAGCAAGGTATTTTTTTTCTGCCCATTTTCACTAATATGATCATCCAAAACCATTTTGCATTGACTTTATTGACTAACAAAGCTGGAGATGAGTGGGCAAAACACAAAATAATTAGATACTGCTTCTTAATTATCTTCTGTTGTCGTGTTGTTTTTCCACTAGTGTCACTGTCCATTAAACCTTGGCAAACCAGCTCTTTGTCACTTAATCCCAATGTCTGGAACAGACATGTCCCATGGCTACACTCACCGGGGATCATAATCTGAAACCGGGGTAGGACCCAAGGAGCAGGTGTAATTACAAGAAATGCTGGCAGCTCCCCAGCAGGCACACGGTGTTAACTCTTAGTGCACTTAGCATCTCTTTCCCCACTTTGGATCATCATCAGTTGGTAAGGTGACTGCAATGTTCACTGCTTTTGAAAACAACATTCCCCTGATAGATGTTTTCACTGAATAAAATGAGGCACTGCACGACCTTCTAAAGATTAATGGGCACTGTGAGACATAAAAACTTGCATGAAAGGAGGGCATGCAGGTGTGTCTGTGTGAGAAATATGCACCGATACCACTGTTTGACTGACCAGTTTCTCATTTGTATACTATTAAAAAAAAACAACTTTGTATTTGGGAAATAATATACGGTGAAGAAAAGATATCGCTGTAATTATGAAGAGGGAAAGACTGCTGCAGATTTTTAGACTAGCAATTAGAAACACAGATACAGTTGTATGCAAATAATGTCAAACTGCATATTTTGATGATTTTTTTTTCCACTGAAAAGGTTAGAAAACGGTCTGCAGGATAATGAAGAAATAACAGTATTACCAGCAAACATTCATTCAGAGTTACTTTTATTTTGGAAAGTTAACAAAAAAGACACAGTAATGGCATGCACAAAAGTTTGGACACCCTACACTCTAAAAGCCAGCTAAGAGTCTTTCAGTTCTTGTATTTACGAAAAATATGGTCATATTATATTGACAACTGGCATCGCCAAAAACTACTTTCAGACTATTTGCATATTGGCTATTGGAAAAAATTCTACTATTGTGCATCCCTAGTTAAATGCAGTTACAGTTTATAACAGCGAATAAAGTACTATGGGATTACTGTGTAGCTTCTGTGTAAGTACTGGTTCTTTTTGTACTTACACATGATTTAAGTCCATGGTAATAACCCCATGTTTTTGGGTTTTTTTTACCATAAAAGTATCTTGTTTGCCATCTGCATACCATATACATATCATATAAATACACTGTACTTACCATGTAAGTTCTATGAAATTAGAGCCCAGTAAGTACCAGGTAATTCGAGAGTACTTACACATAAGATGAACTGAACGAGTAAACTAATAAACTAGTCTGATGCATGGAAACCACAGGATTCTTCTATGGCAACTACAGGGTACTTTTATGTAAAAAACAGGAGTTGTTACCATATTGTTACTCTGAACCTACACCATTTAACACCAGTAGGTACATAGGAAGTATGCAGAAATGTTATCGTCCTTCACAAGTTATGAAGTTCTGATCTAGATTCAAATGAGTTTGAAAATATCCAATCCATATTGACAGCCAGTATGGAGAAGTCTGTCCTGGGTATTCTGAATGAATATACCATTATAATATCATTATTATTATTAAGGCAATCTAAGAATAATGAGTGGTTTTATTTGGTGACTTAGCCGGAGATAAAATATAAAGGATTATAATTTTTTTTTGCAGTCCTTAGAGGCAGTACTTCCTAAGAAACTGAGCTATCTACTCTGTCGGTAAATGTTGAGATGACCTACAAGAAAAGACACGACACAAATTTAGATTTACAGTTAAATTGAGGTCATCACAGTAGGTCAGACCTATTGTTATTTGTCTAAGCCACCAAATCACCTAACTTCCTTGCCACCTTAATTCTCAGTCATTATCCCAAACCATCACTAAAATGTCATGCTCCAGTAAATACCATCACCTCACTAAACCAACAAAGGTCTAGAAGGTTCCACCGAGAACTTTCTTTTTTCTTTGATTGTATTATTGTCCTTTTTTGTCAGTTGCTGCTCTATTGTACAATCTCGTTCTGCCTGAAGGCGAAGGCACCGTCGGCTGGCCATACATAATGAGCACCTGCATTCATTGGCCCCCGCAAAAGATAACTCGCTGAGAATGGCTTTTCATGACTCAATGATCCCATTATCAGGCAGTTTTTTATTCATCACTCCCTGTCGTCTTCAGATCAGAATCAGATATCTCGCTTGGGGAGGTTTGGGATCTTACCACATCAGCGCTGTCACACTGCATGTGTTTGTGTGTGAATGGGATGAATTAGACAAACAGAAGCAGTCTGATGATGCTGTCAACAGTTCGCCCTCTGTTAGAAGTGCTGTATTTGCCTAAGCTTGTGAGGGGGAAATGCTGCCATATGGTGTTTTTCGACACTGACGAGGCTCTCTTTTCATGTCGCCCATGCCGATATGGTTCGCTCTGTAGGAGGTCCGACTGATGAGCTGATGGCCAAATCTTTTTGCCATTTCAGATTGCTGTAAAAACTCAACATAATTTTCTTCTTTTTACTTATGTCAGAGGGAGCCAAGTGGGCAGTGCTTTGGCTTTCATCAAATGGTAAAAACCACTTTGAGGCCCAACGTCAGTTGGCTGTGTCCACCACCTTCTGGTCAGATGTGCACACAGGCACCATGAAGAATGCATCATACAAGGGCAGCTCATTATAGATTTCCACTGACCCGCTTCTGGTTATTGTAGGAGGCTGAAATTGCACATGCATAATAATACATCTCTCTATAGGTCACGTGGTAATTTGCAGCTCTGAACTCCCAAGAGTTTGTCTTTTACAAGCGCTAAGGTGGCGAAAGGTGTGATTATGGAACCAGTTGAATGCAGAGCGGTCATCAGGTTCCTGTACTTGAGAAACCAAACAATATGGGAGATGTTTGATGAGAAAAGACTTATGGGAAGGATGCCCCATCATATGATGGAGTCAAGTACTGGCATTCCCGTTTGACCACAGTGCACCATTGATGAAGACACCATCTGGCAAGTGGAGGCTATCATTTTGGAGGATCCTCACATAACCATTTGCCAACTAGCCCAAGATGTCAAGATCCATGTGGGGTCTATGGTTAAAATCATCTATGACCATTTGCACATGCGGAAGCTATCTGCACAACAAGTTCCCTGGTTGCTCATATCTGTTCAGAAGCAGGAATGAGTCATGTCATGTCTCCCAGGCTCTTTTGGCCATGTGGCAAGAAAACCAGGAGGACTTTTTCAACAGATTAATCCCACAGGAGGAAACATAGATCCATCACTGTGATCCAGAGACTAAACCCCGGTCAAAACAATGGAAGCATTATGACTCATCACCTCTGAAGAAAGCACGTGTCAACCCTTGGCGGGCAAGGTCATGCTCATGGTCTTATGGGACCAGCATGGAGTACCGATGATGGATTTTCTGTCAAAGGGTACCACAATTATTCGGACTTATTATGCTTCACTGCTGCAGAAATTGTGGAAGGCCATCAAAACCGAGAGGTGTGCCCACCTCCTGCAAGACAACACCTCAGTTCACAACTTGCATGTTACCCAGGCAGCTATGAAATCCTTTCTCATCCCTCTTACTCTCCCAACTTTGCATCATCTAACTTCCACCTTTTCCCAACCATTAAGTCAGTTTTGAAGGAAAAGCACTTCCGAGACAATGAAATGCTGATTTCCGTGGTCAAGTCGTGACTTGTGACACAACCTGCAGACTTCTACTGGTGAGGTCTCCACAGCTGCATAAAGCAATGGGAGAAGCATGTGACCCTTGGTGGCACCTATGTAGAGAAAGACTAATAACTGTGCCAAGTTTGACTCCTTTCAGCCCATGGGAAATGAGTCAGGAGAAAGCTTTAATCAACAGCCCTCATATGACCATACCTCAAAACTTGAGGAAAGAATGCCAGCGTGTAAAATGTGAAGGAAGCCTTGAAGTGAAGCTTGTTCTAAAAATCTTGAGAGTTGAATTGTGCAACAACCGCAGTCAGATGGATGTGAGCTTTTTTGCTCACCCAAATGATGAGCGGTGAGGAGCCAAAAACGTACGTACCTTGAACAGCTTCCGTTACCATGATGGCAGTGTTTACAAATTTTTCACATTTGCACTTTGCACGACTTAAAAATGTGTTCTCTTAGAGATTGCTGCAGCAAGGCCTCCCATTTTGGGGAGAAACCTTGCTGAACTTTTGTGAACTGCACTTTAAAAGTTAGTTGATTCATTATGAGTAGGCAATGTTTTCTGAAGAATTCTGAAATGGATTTTTGTTTAGTCTTTTTCTATTTCTTTTCTGGGAAAATATTAAAATCAGTTTAATATCCAACAAAAATATTCTTTCGTCATTTTTTTTTTAGCAAAAACAATCTGTAACAAAAATATTTAACACGAGTATAGCTGAATTTAGATTCAGCGCAAACAAAACTCTTTCTCTACAGTTGCTGGGAGATTTTTCCATAATTAGCTTACATGCTGTTACACACAGTAATTGCTGTGGCATTGATTTTTAAAAACAATAAGATGACAGAGGATCAAAATCACACCTTTTTGTGCAGTAATCACCTCTGAATTGCATTATAAATACACTGACACCAACATATTTATGGCACATGTTTGCAATGCAAAATAATTTACACAAATGCTTAGAGGCATGTTTCAGTGGGCTCTGTGGGGAGTGATTTATGTTTTATCAGATGTCACTTACAATGCAAGTGTTGCCAACATCTCCCCCACAGACCAGTGACAGAATCATGAATATGAGGGCTGCAAGTGAAGGAGAGGTCAATGAGAAGATTAGTCATGAAACCCTGACAGGAGGGCCCATTATGAAGACGCTGGGGAGAGATGGCGGAAAAGGCCTCTCTATAAATGAAATGGGTCACCACATGAATGTTGAATGTGCTCCACCGATGTTAAGAAAGAGGGAAAGTGTCTCTGAAATACCTGGTTTCTGCACCCAAAAACCTCCTCTGTGGAGAAAATTGGCTTCTCTGGCTTGTTGGCTTGAGGATGAAAAGGGCTTTATAGGGAATCAGGTGGGAAAATTGCCCATTGGACGAACAGATAGTGTCATGGTTACCAGACAGTAAATACAGAAAATATCAAGTGCTATATCATGTGGTTTGGATGGCAGGGGTCAAAGCTACCTTTATCATGTATCCCACTATACAGTATGTGTCTGCATGTGTGTGTTTGAACATACAACACCAATTCCAATGAAGTTGGGACATTGTGTAAAATGTAAATAAAAACTAAATAAAATTATTTAAAAATCTTTTTCAACATATATTCAATTAAATACCTACAACAACAAGATACTTAAGGGCCATAGTGAGAGAGGTGACCAACAGAGCCAATGGTCACTCCAGCTCCAGAGATCCTGTATGATCCTGTGTGTCCTTACTTCAGTTTTTTTGCAAACTCCAAGCAGGCTTTCATGTGCTTTGCACTGAGGACAGGCTTCCATCTAGTCACTCTGCCATAAAGCCCAGATCTGTGGAGGGCTGCAGTGATGGTTGTCCTTCTGGAACTTAATCCCATCTCCAATCACGATCTCTGGAGCTCAGTCAGAGTGACCATCGGGTTCTTCTAAGGGCTTTTTCCTTCGCTTGCTCAGTTTGGCTGGGTGACCAGCTCTTGGGAGAGTACTGGTTGTGCCAAACTTCTTCCATTTTACTATTATGGAGGCTACTGTGCTCAGTGCAGCATAATTTTTTGTAGGATTCCCCAGATCTGTGCATTGCAACAACCATCTCTCTGAGCTATGCAGGCAGTTCCTTTAACCCCATGGCTTGGTTTTTGCTCTGATATGTGAGGTGTGTGTCTTTCTAAATTATGCCCAATCAATTTCATTTACCACAGGAGGACTCCAATCAATGTGTAGAAACATCTCAGTAAAACTCAAGAGAAATGGGAAGTACATGAACTAAATTTCAAGTGTTTTTGCAAAGTGTTTGAATGCTTATGCAAAAATTTTGTTTTCACTTCCTTATGGGGTACAGAGTGTAGATTAATGAGAAAAACATGAATATAAATAACTGCAGTATCATGCTGCTGCATAACAGAATAGCAAACATGCAGAAGGGGGTGAATACTTTTGCAACCTACTGTCTACAATAGGGACCACTTATTGCCATGGTGATTATTTAATAAATGTACACATACAGCGGAGGAAATGAGTATTGACCACGTCAACATTTTTCTCATTAAACATATTTCTGATGGAGCCATTGACCTGAGATTTTCACCAGATATCAGTAACAACCCAAGTAATCCATACATACAAAGAAACCATCACAACTGTGTTCACAAAACAAGTTATATTTAATAAAGAGGAATTAAACAGGGAATAAGTATTGAACATGTTTGGTGAAATTCATTTAATATTTAGTAGAAAAGCCTTTGTTGGAAATAAAAGCTCCCAGATGCCTTCTGTATGGAGAAACTAGGTGTAGGCATTGCTCCGGACTGATTTTAGTCCATTCTTCCACACAAACGGTCTTCAAATCTGGAAGGTTCTGTGGGTGTCTTCCATGAACTCTGATCTTCAGTTCTTTCCACAGATTTTCAATTGGTTTCAGGTCAGATTACTGACTGGGCCATTCTAGCAGCTTTATTTTCCTTTGATGGAGCCAGCTGAGTGTTTCCTTGGCTGTGTGTTTGGGATCATTGTCTTGCTGAAATGTCCACCATTATTTCATCTCCAGCATCTGGGCAGATGGCAACAGGTTCTTATCAAGGATGTCTCTGTACTGTCATGCGGCGACCCTCGCGGATCACCATAAGACGCTAAGAGTCCACCAGTGAGTTTTGCGATGATGGTGATTTATTAAAACAACGTGACAAGACAAGACTGTGAGCCGCTCAGGGCAAAAACACACATAACGCAATACAAGGGCTCGTAGGGCTAACCCCAGCCACTATGAGCTAAACTGTGACATGGCATGAAACACAAACCTGACATGAAGGTCAAACGACACTTAGACGAGGGTAGTTGACAAGGTTTTGACAATGTCTGACAATACTCCTGCAATTTTACTGCCGCTAGTGCCCGCTTTATAAAGGCGAACACTAACGAGCAGTAATGACAAACAGCTAACCAGCCTTGACAGGCGGAAGCCCCACCGAGCACCTTCACAATAAGAGCCCGGTGAGGCCAGAATACAACCCACAACTGTCAAGGCCAGCAGCAAGTTGTGCTTAGCCCGAGCGCGGACAGAACCCAGCGCTTGGGTTGTAACATGTACATCTGTCCATTCATCTTTCCTTCAGTTATGCAAAGTCTGCCTGTACCGTGTGCTGAAAAACACCTCCACACCATGATGCTCCCAACTCCAAACTTCACTGTTGGTATGGTGTTTTGGGGTGGATGTGCAGTGCCATTTCTCTTCCAAACATGCTGTGTGTTGTGGCATCCAAAAAATTCAATTTTGATCTCATCTGACCAGACTATATTCTCCCAGTATTTTACTGGCTTGTCCAAATGATGTGCAGCAAACTTTAAATGAGCTTCAACATGCTCTTTCTTCAGCAATGGAGTCTTGTTTTCTTTGAAACAGCAGTACCTGCTAGCTCCAGGTCTTTCTGGAGCTCTCCATGAGTGGTCTTTGGCTCTTGAATTCCGATAATTCCTTTGACTCCTCTGTCAGAAATCTTGCGAGGAGCTCCTGGTCATGGCTGGTTTATGGCAAAATGATTTTCTTTACACTTCCGAATGATGGCTCCAACAGTGCTCACTGGAACATTCAGCAGCTTAGAAATGCACCTGTAAACAATGGCATCATTATGTTTTGCAACAATAAGATTGTGAAGGTCTAGAGAGAGCTCTTTGCTTCTACCCATCATGAGTTCTTTGTGGTGTGACAATCTGATATTCACAGACCTTTTTAAAGGCCATCAGTCAGGATTGAACCAGCTGAAATTAATTTGCACTGATGGGGGAAGGGATGGCTTCCTAAATTCTTATGGATTTCAGCTGGTTTCTTGGCTTTCTATGCCTTTTTGCACCCCTTTTTCTTCTTGTGTTCAATACTTACAGTCGTGGAAAAAATTAGGACACCCTGTATCCTGTATGGGTTTTTTTTTTTTTTTACATATTTGGACATATGGATATGAGATGAGATGAGATTGAGATGAGATTCAACTTTATTGTCATTACACATGTATGAATACAAGGTATTCATTTTTTCTCTCCCGGCGCCACACGAGTCGGCTGCCCTTTGCAACAGCGGCTCGATTCCGAGTCTTTTTCCCTTCCTCTCTCTTTTTGATCCGTCTTTTTTCACTCCACTTATATCACGGACACACAGATCGTCCCAAATGTCTCCTGAGCCGGTGGATGGAGCCACTGTTTATAGCAGGATACGATACAGCAGGGAAGAGCTGCTAGCATTCAACCGCCACCCGGTCCCATTGGAAAAACTCGACATACTGAGAGAACTGAGGCGAAAACGCCGCGGCTGCCGGGCTGGAGTAAGGCGGAGGACAAAAAATATAAGGTACAGACCCTCCCTTCCATCTATTGTCATGGGAAATGTACGGTCGTTACTGGGAAAGGTAGATTTTATTTAGCGAATGCAAAGTCCTTAAGCCAAGCAGTTGCCTCCTGGTTTGCTGTATGGAGGGTGTGTAATCCTCCTTCCAGTCTTTGGAGCGGGCAAGCCTCTATGATGTGTTCCATAGTTTGCTCCTCTCCACATGCGCACAGTGGGCTAGGGCTACTGCCCCATCTGTGAAGGCTGGCCAAGCAGGGTGAATCCTGCAAGAAGCAGCATCCTCCAGAAGAATCCTAGTCACAGTCCTAAAGCCGAAAGGTAGATGAGCTAGCGGCTATCTGCCGTTACGATAGCACATATCGGGAGTGCTCTCTCCTTTTGTTTTCTGAGACGTGGCTAACTGAACTAGCAGCAGATGCTAACATTGAGCTGGAGGGTTTTCACATGATATGGGCTGACCGAACACCAGACAGTGGCAAAGCAAGGGGCGGTGGAGTGATAATGTATGTTAACAACAACTGGTGCAGACCGGGACATATCACTGTTAAACAACGACACTGCAGCAAAGACATTGAGTTGCTAGCTGTTAGCATGAGGCCTACATATCTCCCGAGAGAACACTCACACGTGATCTGCATTGTTGTTTATGCAAATCCGACGGCGAACGCTGGGACAGCGCGTGACGTCATCCATTCAGTAACCAGCAGGCTGCAGACAGAACACCCAGATGCTCTTCTCCTCATCTCAGGTGATTTCAACCATGTTTCACTATCTCCCATTCTACCCACGTTCACCCAGTATGTCACATGCCACACTAGAGACAATAGAACACTGGACTTATTCTACGCAAACACTAAGGAGGCGTACACCTCATCACAACTCCCCCCACTCGGGAGATCGGATCACAACTTGGTTCATCTCCGGCCGGTGTACAAACCCCTAGTGCACAGACAACCTCCGGCCATGCACACAGTGGAGTTATGGTCTGAGGAGACAATCGACACTCTAAAGGGCTGTTTTGAAGCCACCGCCTGGAAGCAGCTCTGCGATCCACATGGTGAGGACATTGATGGCCTCACTCACACCTTCACAGACTACCTCAGCTTCTGTGTGGACAAATCCGTTCCCACCAAGACCATACGGCGTCGCTCAAACAACAAACCCTGGATCAACCCTGAGATAAAAACACTTCTGAGAGAGAAGAAGAGGATCTTCAGGTCGGGGAATAGGGAGATGCTGAAGTCCGTACAGAGGGAGCTGAGGAGAAAGATCAGAGAAGGCAAGGACAGCTTCAGGAAGAAGATGGAGGACAAGCTGCAACAGAGCGACATCAGCGGGGTCTGGAGAAATCTCAAAACCATCTCTGGGCTCCAGAATACCTCCCCCCAGGCCACGGGGGGCAGGGAGTGGGCGAACAACCTGAATCTGTTTTTCAATAGGTTTGACCAACCGCCCTCCCCCCTGACTGCACAACAACCACTGCTGCCTCTAAAGAAATCAAGTCCTGCTGCCCACTCCCCACTCCACCAACACTCCCCCACTCACAACACACAGCCCCCCATCCTGACCCTGACCAGGACCCAGGTGAGGACGGAGCTGAGGAAGATCAAGGCGAGGAAGGCGTCGGGACCGGACGGCATCAGCGCAAAGCTCCTCAAGTCCTGTGCAGACCAGCTGTGTGGGATTGTGACGTATATCTTCAACCTGAGCCTGAAACTGGGGAGGGTACCACAGCTGTGGAAAACATCTTGTGTGGTACCTGTACCAAAAACTTCCCACCCCAAAGACCTGAACAGCTACAGACCGGTGGCCTTGACGTCCCACTTGATGAAGACCCTGGAGAGACTGCTCCTTGCTCACCTCCGCCCCCTGGTGGAACCAGCGATGGATCCACTCCAGTTCGCCTACCAGCATGGCATTGGGGTGGAGGATGCGGTGATCTTCCTCCTTCACCGTTCTCTGTCCCACCTGGAGAAGCCCGGGAATATGGTGAGGATCATGTTCTTTGACTTCTCCAGTGCTTTCAACACCATCCAACCGATGATCCTGAAGGACAAGCTGCTGCGCGCAGGGGTGGACCAGCACCTGTCATCATGGATCCTGGACTACCTCACGAACTGGCCTCAGTTTGTGAGAACCCGGGACTGTGTGTCCGACACGATCATCAGTAGCATGGGGGCCCCCCCAGGGAACGGTGCTGGCTCCCTTCCTGTTCACTCTTTATACTGCGGACTTCTCACACAACACAACACACTGCCATCTACAGAAGTTCTCTGATGACTCTGCGATCGTTGGCCTCATCTCCAATGGAGATGAAGCTGAGTACAGAGGGCTTATCCAGGACTTCGTGGACTGGTGCCATCAGAACTGCCTCCAGATCAACGCGAGGAAAACTAAGGAGCTGGTGGTGGACTGCCGCAGGCAAGGACAACCCCTCACAGCACCAGTAAATATACAGGGAACAGACATCGAGATGGTGACATCCTATAAGTACCTGGGTGTTCATCTGAATAATAAACTAGACTGGTCACACAATACTGACGCACTCTACAAGAAGGGGCAGCGCAGGCTGTTCCTGCTGAGGAGACTCAGGTCTTTTGGTGTACAAGGGGCGCTGCTGAAGACATTCTATGACACGGTGGTGGCATCAGCCATCACTTTTGGAATGGTCTGCTGGGGCAGTGGCATTACTGCAGCCAATAGGAAGAGACTGAACAAACTGATCAAGAAAGCTAGCTCTGTCCTGGGGCAGCGCCTTGATCCGGTGGAGGAGATAGGAGAGAGAAGGACGGTGGCTAAACTGTCATCTCTGCTGGAGTCCGAGTTCCACCCTATGCAGGACATACTGAATGCACTGAGGAGTTCATTTAGCAGCAGACTACATCATCCCAGGTGCACAACCGAGAGGTTTCGCAGGTCCTTCCTACCAACGGCTGTCAGACTGTACAACCTAAGCAGGGCTGCTCGCAGAGATAGCAAAAAGACGTAACAAACTAATAGTTTTTTGAATGCAAAAGATGCAATAGACTTACACAATGGTCCCCTCCGGCATACAACTAGGAAAATACCGATCGCTATGGAGGGTGAGAATATGTATGGGCACATAATCCTACCATGTAGGATAACTAAGTAGACGGTTGTGCTGTTTCATCCCATCTAGCAACAATGCTCTGCACTGTGTGTGTTTATATATTTACATATTTATTCCATCTAGCTACAATGCTCCGCACTGGGTGTGTTTATATTTATATATTTATATATTTATTCCATCTAGCTACAATGCTCCGCACTGTGTGTTTATATATCTACATATTATTCCATCAAGCTACATTGCGCCGCACTGTGGGTGTTTATATATTTACATATTTATTCCATCTAGCTACAATGCTCCGCACTGTGTGTTTATATATTCATATATTTATTCCATCCAGCTACAATGCTCTGCACTGTGTGTCTGTGTGTGTGTATATATATATTTTATAGTAATATGTACATATGTATATTAGCTGCTCTTGCTTGCTTGTTTTTTTCCTTGCCTTCTGATTGTTGCTCTGAGTGTTGCTATCCCTGTGCTGTTGCAATCCTGGAATTTCCCCGTTGTGGGACTAATAAAGGCTTATCTTATCTTATCTTATCTTAACGAAACGTGACTTGGCATTTGGGCACGCTCTGCAGAGCGCATTCAAGGCCGGGGCAGCCGCTAGGCGCCAGTCATATCCTGCGCTGCCCAGGATATGGGCAGCGCAGTGGCGGAGTGGTTAGCACTGCGGCAGCACAGCAATTCACCCTTGGCCGGGGGATCCTGGGTTCGATCCCAGCCCCTGACCAACAGTGATCTGTGTGGAGTTTCATGTTCTCCCCGTGTCTGCGTGGGTTTACTCCGGGATTTCTCCGGTTTCCTCCCACATGCCAAAAACATGCATGTTAGGTTAATTGGCATCAAACTGGGGATTCTAAATTGTCCTTAGGTATGACTGTGAGAGTGAATGGTTGTCTGTCTCTCTGTGTTGGCCCTGCGATGGACTGGCGATCTGTCCAGGGTGTACCCTGCCTCTCGCCCAAAGATGCTGGGATAGGCTCCAGCACCCCCACGACCCGAAAAAGATTAAGCGGAAGAAGATGGATGGATGGGTGGATGGACATATGGATATTTAAAATCAATGTTAAAATTACTGGGATATTCATGTAATACACCTAAACAATTAAAGATGAATTAAAGACTTTTTTTCAAATTTTCTGTAAAATGTAATTCTAAACAAATAGTGAGGAATAAATTAGGACACCCTCCATCTTTTTTGGGACACCCCCATATTCATTCCCACTTAAAATGGCTAAAATAAATGTTAAAAAACTGCAAATAAATACAAAAACAAGGTTAGACATAGATACGTGACCATTTCTTAATAAAGAACTGAATATTTAATGGGGTGTACTAATTTTTTCACATGACTATTCTCTGTCATTTCACTTTATTAAATATAACTTGTTTTGTGAACACAGTTGCCTTGATTTCTTTGTATGTATGGATTACTTGGGTTGTTACTGACATCTGGTGAAAATCTCAGGACAATAGCTCCATCAGAAATATGTTTAGCGAGAAAAATGTTGACATGTTCAATCCTTATTTTCTCCGCTGTACATGTTTTTAGTGAAAATTAAATCTTTTTTAGATAAGTGCAATTGTGTAGGTGCTGTGTTTCTTGATCTGAAGAAGACGTTTGACACCATTGACCACAACATCCGTTTAACCAGACTTACTCAGTTTAATTTTTCAGAACATGCTATCAAATGGATGAAATCCTATTTTACCGACAGACAGCAATGTGTAATGGTCAACAGTGTCAAATTGCCTTTTTTGAAATGTCAAATGAGTGTCCCACAAGGCTCCATACTTGGACCAATATTATTCTCCTTATGCATAAATGATTTACCAAATGTATGCAGAAACATTCATATACAAATATATGCAGATGACACGGTAATATTCAAACCTGCAAAAAACACACAAGAAGCTGCCTGCATTCTTTCAACAGTGATGACTCAGATCCATGACTGGCTTAATAATTCATGTCTCCTACTAAACACTAAAAAAACTGCATAATCTTTACGAAACAACAGTCAAATATTACAAACTCAAACATTTTCTTAAAAGGGGAGGAGCTGCAATTAGTTGAGGAATTTAATTACCGCAGCATGATTTTAGATTCCTCATTAACCTTTAAAAAAACACATCAAAAAAATCTCAAACATAATCAAATTCAAGCTGAGAAATTTTAAACCAATTAGACCATCGCTGACAGTCAGTACGGCCAAAATGTTTCCGCATGCAATGATCTTCTCACACATCCATTACTGTTTTACCAGCTGGTCACTCACTGGTGTACCCATAATCAAACCCATTGAATCCTTATACAGAAAAGCCATAAAAATCTTTGATAAGAAAGATCCCACATATTGTTGTCACACTTACAAGAAATACATTTTTTCTGTTTTTTGAAAATTATAAAACTCTTAAATTTGCCTGTTTAATTTATAAAATATTAAATGGTTATGTACCCCCCTCCCCTGGAAGAATATGTTAAACTGAGGACTGTCACCGGTACAACCACCAGAGCAATCACTAGAGGAGACTGTGAGGTCCCTCAAAGACGTACTACATTTGCTAGATCTGTGCTATCAGTGAGGGGCACCAAGTGTTGGAATAGTATACCATCTGCAATCACAGAACACACCACACTAAACACTTTTAAGACTCATTGTAAAAATCGGCTGTTAAACAACCAAAACTGTACCCATAACTAGTGGTTGCTCGGCGACAAATGCATACAGTGGGGTAAAAAAGTATTTACTCAGCCGCCAATTGTGCAAGTTCTCCCACTTAAAAGATGAGAGAGGTCTCCAATTTTCATCATAGGTATACCTCAACTATCAGAGACAAAATAAGAAAAAAAAAATCCAGAAAATCACATTGAAGGATTTTTAATGAATTAATTGGTAAATTCCTCGGTAAAATAAGTATTTGGTCAATAATAAAAGTTCATCTCTCAATACTTTGTTATATACCCTTTGTTGGCAATGACAGAGGTCAAACGTTTTCTGTAAGTCTTCACAAGGTTTTCACACACTGTTGCTGGTATTTTGGCCCATTCCTCCATGCAGATCTACTCTAGAGCAGTGATGTTTTGGGGCTGTCGCTGGGCAACACGGACTTTCAACTCCCTCCAAAGATTTTCTATGGGGTTGAGATCTGGAGACTGGCTTAGGCCACTCCAGGACCTTGAAATGCTTCTTAAGAAACCACTCCTTTGTTGCCCGGGCAGTGTGTTTGGGATCATTGTCATGCTGAAAGACCCAGCCAAATTCATCTTCAATGCCCTTGCTGGTGGAAGGAGGTTTTCACTCAAAATCTCACGATACATGGCCCCATTCATTCTTTCCTTTAAATGGATCAGTCGTCCTGGTCCCTTTGCAGAAAAACAGCCCCAAAGTATGATGTTTCCACCCCCATGCTTCACAGTAGGTATGGTGTTCTTTCTCCTCCAAACACGACAAGTTGAGTTTTTACCAAAAAGTTCTATTTTGGTCTGACCATATGACATTCTCCCAATCCTCTTCTGGATCATCCAAATGCTCTCTAGCAAACTTCAGACGGGCCTGGACATGTACTGGCTTAAGCAGGGGGACACATCTGGCACTGCAGGATTTCAGTCCCTGGCGAGATAGTGTGTTTCTGATGTAGCCTTTGTTACTTTGGTCCCAGTTCTCTTCAGGTTATTCACTAGGTCCCCCCATGTGGTTCTGGGATTTTTGCTCACCGTTCTTGTGATCATTTTGACCCCACAGGGTGAGATCTTGCGTGGAGCCCCAGATTGAGGGAGATTATCAGTGGTCTTGTATGTCTTCCGTTTTCTAATAATTGCTCCCACAGTTGATTTCTTCACACCAAGCTGCTTACCTATTGCAGATTCAGTCTTCCCAGCCTGATGCAGGTCTAATTTTGTTTATTTCTGGATTTTTTTTCTCATTTTGTCTCTCATAGTTGAGGTATACCTATGATGAAAATTGGAGACCTCTCTCATCTTTTAAGTGGGAGAACTTGCGCAATTGGTGGCTGACTAAATACTTTTTTGCCCCACTGCAGATATGTGTGTGTGTGTGTGTGTGTGTGTGTGTGTGTGTGTGCGCGCCCGTGCGTCACACACATATGCTTCTTGTTTGTTGCTGTCTGTTGTTGCTGTGAGGTGCTTGGGTGCATGTGTGTGTGTACACATACACAGCACTTCACCCTTGTGACATTTGAATGTCTTGTTTTGTAACACCTTAACTCTTGCACTTTTGCATATCCACTTTGTACAGTTTATTGCAGATGTTCTTCTTGTTTATGATTGTTTGTGTGTTTTTATGACCGGCTGGGGGACTACAGATGCAAATTATCAGTATTGCTAAATCTGGCATGCTTACATTTGTATTAATGTTCATTAGTATGTAATGTCCCTTTCAAATAAACATTAAACTGAAACTTGTAAAAAAAAAAACTGTAGGAACACACCTAGGAGTACACATGGGAACACACATGAAGGCACACAAGCAGACATAACCACAGTCGTGATATAACATCAGTTATATTGCTACCAACTAGTGCACCAATAAAGTCTGAACCAGTCTGTCATGCTGTCCACACCAGAAGTGCGGTTTTCCAGTCCAAGACAAAAATTCAATTTGTTGTCTGCGCTGGCGACTAATAATGGCAAAACCATTGGGAGAGAAATCAATACATAAAATCCAATATTTGCATCATCAGCAATACAGCACTTAAAAAAAACAAGCGGAACTGCATCGAGTCAGAGTTAATGTAAACATAAGAAAAAGTAATTTTTTCCCCTTCATCTCTGAGATCAAGAACGGATTTGTTGTGGCGGGGCACCTTCTGTCCTCTGCTCTGCTGATAAAATCTTTCATGCCGCTTATTGCTTTGCTTCTCATATCTCTGCACTCGGCTGATTCCTCTGGCCTGTGATAAATAGCAGGGATTGGCTCATACACCTTCGCTGGGTTCAATGTCAGTGAAACGGCAACTTCTTCTAGATATTATTTCTACATGAATACTTTGGTGCAGTTTATTTCATCTTTTATTTCAACTGCTGTACTGCACTATTACAACAATTCTTTTCAGGTGTGCTTTTTCATGCTTATCACTGAAGATCAATGGGTATTTCCTGGCAGCCATTTTTAGTAAAGGTACTTCATTTTTCAATTACACTAGGTATATAGGAAGTACATCTTAAAAAATTTGAATATTGTGAATTTTACAACAGCTACATCAGACTGAGAAAACTGGTTGGACAAGAGGCTTTCCAGGAGTGCTGATACAGTATGACAGCACTGGGACATTTAACACGACGTCATAGGCATTCTAATAACCATCAAAGGTCACATATGCAAAATTCATGTTTCATGGTTTTCTAACGATAATCGGTCCCTGTAGGATTTTGTGATGTGATCGCATCAATTCACGCAAATTCAGTTGTTGAAGATGTGCATACAGTGATGTGCACAGAAATTTTGGGAGGCAGGTGGTCAACAAAAAAAAGGCATTCCTAAATAATGAAAAAAGGAAAGTTATATACAGTAATGCAAATTGTACTGTACCTGTTTGGTATATCTATTTTTCTTTTAATACCTATACACTCATGGACATATTTAACACTCCATAGGTTACAAAATTATCAAGTCACACAGAGACCATGGTCTCCATCATTAATTATGTAAAAGTCAATGACACAAAGTGGGCAGCTTTCATTGAAAAATAAATCTGTTCAAAATATAAGAAATTTTTGCAAAAATATGGAAAAGCTTGTTTTTCAATAAATGAAATATTAAACCTCCATTCAACTAATAAAATTTGCAAAAAAAAAACAAAAAAAACAAAACAAAACACTCACACACACAACAGTCTATTCCCCTTGTCAGGAAAATGAGCCCAAATCCTCCCCTTTGTTAACCTGCCCCTCCACCCCCATAAAGACTGTAAGGATAGTTTATACAGGGAAACTTAGTTTACCAGTGAGAGCAGCACGTGGACAAGAAAAATAATGAAAATTCAACAAAAAGTTGCAAATTTTATAGAAAAACTTTATAGCAAAGGTAACATGTTTATCATAAAACATATAAAAAGAGTAATAAATTTATCAGGAAAAAGTTGCATATATATATATTTATATGTGTTTTCAGAACATTTTTTTTCTTGTTAATTTATCACTTTACTGTTGTAAATTTCGGGGTGGGGGGGGTTCTTAGAAATGTGTGTGGGTTCGCTATTTGGAAGCTCTGGTTTTTTTTCATGAAAATCAAATGTTTTTCTCATAAATTTGGGACTTGTTCATAGTAAATATGTGACTTTTGAAGTTGTAAATTACAAGATTTTATCATATTTTGTACCTTTATCCTTACAAATTTGTACTAAAACAATGTTTATACCTTTGTAGTTTTACCAAATGCTAACTATGAATATCACCCACAACCCCCTTGTTAAAAAATAACAAATCACCTCCTGCATGTACTTTCACACAGCAATAAAGGCGAGGTTTAATGATGCACTAACCTGAGAAAGCAGACGTGCAGCAGGAACAGGCTGCAGGTTACTGTGTGACTGGTCCTGCAACTGAATCAGCTGGGTGCAGGTGTGTGGACTAAATATGCTGCTTTAAAGGGGTGTTTTAAAGGGGTGATGGAGGCCTCGGACAACATCCATCATTACTGTTAATGCAAAATTTAGTCTCTCAAACACTTCATTTAGCCAGGGTGAATTTTGCTATGACATAATTAGAAATAAAAAGAATGCAACACAGAAAAATGTTTTCATTCCAGGCTTTTTGAGGGCCCCTCCCTGCAGTGGGCCCTGGGTAAACAGTAGCACCCCCCCCCCCCCAAAAAAAAAAGTCCGACGCCCCTGGGTCCACTGCCAGGCCCAGTGGTCTATCATGCATTCAGTGCATCTTAGCTGTTGTAATTGCTGATTCTTTTATTCATCTTTTATAATTAACCCTCTGTGGACCCTGGGACCCAGCTGGGTCCTTTTAGCCAGTTTTTAATTTTGAATAGTCAATATTTTTGCTTATGTTAATGCTAAGTCATGATATTTTCCAAAAGCCAATGGTTTGGATCGAGATTAAAACTTGCAGCCTGACTTCTCATCACACCTTCACAGTTTAAAAGTTACATGTACACCCTCAGCCAAAGTGGGTCCCCACTCACGGCCATTCAAACCACTTTCTAAATTAGTCATCACATAAGGTGATACCTGTGACTACCTTTTCAATCTGAGCTTCTGGGTTGAAAATTGAATTTTTTGACATTTTTTTATGAAATCACATATTTAACCACAAGTTGGCAGCAGAGCTATTGCGCAGTCACAATGGAGCCCTTCTGTTGAAGAAAATGAAGAAAGACTTTATAGTTCTGATTAGGGCTGAAGCTGATTAAAAGATTAAACTTTGAAAGTGGAAAAATATTTTTTTACATGATTTTTTAATTGTACTCTTTCTGAAGGGATCTTCTTTGGGTCCTAAGGGTTCCTAAATGTGATTCTTTTCTGGAGGGACCCCGGAGGGTTAAGCTCTCAGCAAGAGTGCAATGTTGGTCATTATTATGACAAATTTACTGAGCACTTAATTCTCAGGTACTTGTGCAAAATTCTGTATTTGCTGTTAGACAAAAGAGTTTCTGTATAGCAGAAGTTTCTGCTTAATTTACAAATAAATCACTGTTTAATAAAAACATTTTGGCAATTCTGTGCTTTACTTGCGATATTTTATAGAATAGCATCACTCCTGCTTTAAAATTTATACTTCCTCCTATAACTTTCAGTGCAAAAAACCTCTAAAAACCTCACAACTTTTGTAACAACTTTTTAGAAAAACTCCCACAAATTCAGGCCTTTTGGGTTGCGACACTCATAAAAACAGCCAGCGAAATCCTGGAGGGACTGAAAAATACTTTCTACAAACACCCTGGAAGAGCTGAAATTTCATCCAGTCTTTCTTATGCTAGCTCCACTCTGCTGAAAAGGTTTTGTCAAACAGTCACATCAGAAATTCTTCCATCTTGATGTCACTAAGAGTGAAAAAGGGGGAAAAAAAATCAAATGTCTTATATAACTTATACTGACAACTATTTTTTTTCTGCAAAAGGTCACAACCGTTTTAAAAAATAATAATAAAATGTTCAAAGTACTATGCTGAGTGATAGAAAGAATTGTGCAATTCAATATACAAACCAAACGCATTTTTAAAAACATACTTCTTTCCCTAAGTTGATGTGGGTTCCAAGGGATCCTCCAGAAAAAAGGGTTTGAGAACAATGGATTGTCATCATTTCTAATTAGATTGTTGGAAACAAATCATTTTATGCATGAAACATAAATAAAAGTTTTATATTTTGTGAAGAAAAGCACAGCAAGCTGTCCAAGGAAAGACTGACATCTTTCAAAAGCAGCGATTGCACTTTCACCTTATTTCCTCACATGCCTACAGAAACTTCTATAGGCAGCCATCCATCCATCCATCCATCTTCTACCGCTTTTCCGGAGGTCCGGGTCGCGGAGGCAGCAGTTCAAGCAGAGAAGCCCAGACTTCCCTCTCCCCAGCCACCTGCTCCAGCTCTTCAGAGGGGATACCAAGGCGTTCCCAGACTAGCTGGGAGACATAGTCTCTCCACCGAGTCCTGGGTCTGCCCCGGGGTCTCCTCCCAGTGGGACGTGCCTGAAACACCTCAAGTGGGAGGCGTCCAGGAGGCATCCTAATCAGATGCCCATACCACCTCAACTGACTCCTTTCAATGTGGAGGAGCAGCGGTTCTACTCTGAGCCTCTCCCGGATGACTGAGCTCCTCACCCTATCTCTGAGGGTGAGTCCAGCAATCCTACGGAGAAAGCTCATTTCAGCCGCTTGTATCCGCGATCTCGTTCTTTCGGTCATTACCCAAAGCTCGTGACCATAGGTGAGAGTAGGAACGTAGATTGACTGGTAAATCGACAGCTTTGCCTTAGAACTAAGCTCCCTCTTCACCACAACAGACCGGTACAACGTCCGCATCACTGCAGATGCTGCTCCAATCCGTCTGTCGATCTCTCGCTCCATTTTCCCCTCACTCGTGAACAAGACCCCAAGATACTTAAACTCCTCCACTTGGGGCAGGAGCCTGTCCCCAACCCGGAGAGGACAATCCACCTTTTTCCGGCTGAGGACCATGGACTCGGACTTGGAGGTGCTGATTCTCATCCCAGCCGCTTCACACTCAGCGGCAAACCGTCCCAGCAAGAGCTGTAGGTCATTGCTGGATGAAGCCAACAGGACAACATCATCTGCAAACAACAGAGATGAGATCCTGTGGTCACCAAGCATGACACCCTCCATTCCCTGGCTGCGCCTAGAAATCCTGTCCATAAAAATTATGAACAGGACCGGTGACAAAGGGCAGCCCTGGCGGAGTCCAACTCTCACTGGGAATGACTCCGACCGAGTGTTGGCAATGCGAACTAAACTCTCACAACGGTCGTACAGAGACCGAATAGCTCGTAACAACAAGCCCGATACCCCATACTCCCGAAGCACCTCCCACAAAAATCCACGAGGGACGCGGTCAAATGCCTTCTCCAAGTCCACAAAACACATGTAAACTGGTTGGGCAAACTCCCACGAACCCTCAAGAATTCTCGAGAGGGTAAAGAGCTGGTCCGATGTGCCACGGCCAGGACGAAAACCACATTGCTCCTCCTGAATCCGAGGTTCGACCAACGGCCGGACTCTCCTCTCCAATACCTTGGCATAGACCTTCCCAGGGAGGCTGAGGAGTGTGATCCCTCTAAAGTTGGAGCACACCCTCCGGTCCCCTTTTTTGAAGAGAGGAACCACCACCCCGGTTTGCCATGCCAAAGGCACTGCCCCCGACCTCCACGCAATGTTGCAGAGGCGTGTCAACCATGACAACCCAACAACATCCAGGGCCTTGAGGTACTCGGGGCGAATCTCGTCCACCCCCGGGGCCCGGCCACCAAGGAGATTTTTAACCACCTTGGCGACCTCAGCCCCTGTGATAGGCGAGTCATCCCCCTCGTCCCCAAACCCTGCTTCCTCTGTGGAAGGCGTATCAGTGGGATTGAGGAGATCCTCGAAGTATTCCTTCCACCGCCCGACGATATCCCCAGTTGAAGTCAACAGTGTCCCATCCGCACCATACACAGTGTGGACGGGGAGCTGCTTTCCCCTCCTGAGCCGCCGAACAGTTTGCCAGAATCTCTTTGAAGCCGACCGAAAGTCTTGTTCCATGGCCTCACCGAACTCCTCCCATACCCGGGTTTTTGCTTCAGCAACCACCCGAGCTGCACTCCGCTTGGCCTGCCGGTACACCTCAGCTGCTTCGGGAGTCCCACAAGCCAACCAAGCTTGATAGGACTCCTTCTTCAGCTTAATGGCCCCCCTCACCACTGGTGTCCACCACTTGGTTCGGGGGTTGCCACCACGAGATGCACCGACCACCTTGCGGCCGCAGCTCTGGGCTGCCGCTTCAACAACAGAGGTGGAGAACATGGCCCATTCAGACTCCATGTCTCCAGACTCCCTCGGAATGTGGTTGAAGTTCTTCCGGAGGTGGGAGTTGAAGACCTCCCGGACAGGGGCCTCAGCCAGACGCTCCCAGCACACCCTCACTATACGTTTGGGTCTACCAGGTCTGAATGGCTTCCTCCCCTGCCATCGGATCCAACTCACCACCAGGTGGTGATCAGTTGACAGCTCTGCACCTCTCTTTACTCGGGTGTCCAAGACATACGGTCGCAGGTCTGATGATACGATAACAAAATCGATCATCGACCTGCGGCCTAGGGTGTCCTGGTGCCAGGTGCACATATGGACACCCTTATGCTTGAACATGGTGTTCGTTATAGACAGACTGTGGTTAGCACAGAAGTCCAATAACTGAACACCACTCGGGTTCAGATCGGGCAGGCCGTTCCTCCCAATCACCCCCCTCCAGGTTTCACTGTCGTTGCCCACGTGCGCATTGAAGTCCCCCAGTAGGACAATGGAGTCTCCAGGAGGAGCACCCTCCAGCACCCCAGTCACAGACTCCAAAAAGGGTGGGTACTCTGAAACATCATTTGGTGCATAGGCACAAATGATGGTCAGGACCCGTTTCCCAACCCGAAGGCGCAGGGAAGCAACCCTTTCGTCCACCGGGGAAAACTCCAATATAGAGGCAGCAAGGTGGGGCGATACAAGAATACCTACCCCTGCTCGTCGCCTCTCGCCCGGGGCAACTCCAGAAAAGGCCAAGCTCCAGCCCCTCTCCAGGAGACTGGTTCCGGAACCGGAGCCGTGTGTTGAGGTGAGGCCAACTATATCTAGCCGGTATCGCTCAATCTCGTACACCAGCTCAGGCTCCTTCCCCACCAGAGAGGTGACATTCCACGTACCAAAAGCCAGTTTAGAAAGCTTGGGATCAGTCCGCCAAGGTCTCCGCCTTTGACTGCCACCTAATCCACATAGCACCGGACTTCCATGATCCCTCCTGCAGGTGGTGAACCTACTGGAGGGTCTATAGGCAGAAGGCTGGAGGGTCTATAGGCAGCCTTCTATTTAAACTCTGCCTCAAGTGAACTGACTTCACACGGAACGGTAGGGAGCAAAGACAGCGTTGTTTGTGTTATTAAATAAAATACAAGGGGCCTTATGAAAGTACACTACAATAGGCTTAAGCTGCATTATCTTTGGAAAGGGGCAACTCAGCAAACAGAGACTAAGCAGTTAAAAACCATCTCTCTTTCATCCTGCCATTTGTATGTGAGAGTGGTAGGCAGTGCCGAGGAAGACAGAGGAAGTTTTAAAGGCAATGAGAACATTTTGTACTGGGAAAAGCAGTTGGTACACAGACATTTTGTGGTTGAACATTGAGCCTCTTTCCTGATGTTCTAGCTATTTTCCCATTCTGTGTTTTTACTGCTTATCATTTCTCTTTGCATTCTGGTGACTCAGGCACCAATCACTCTCCTACATTATTACAAACAACCCAAATCTCTGCTTCATTCTCCGCCAGATCCTTGCTATAAATGTGGCATATTACAGCCAAGCTACAATATAAGCCGATGACTAATCCTGCACTTACTTGCTCTCCAGGTCTTCGTCCTCCTCGTGTTCATCGTGTCCCTGACTCAACCTGTGCCTCTGCAGCCAACAGCCGGGCTCACCGCTCGAGCCAGCCTCGCTTATCCCCCGGTCAGCCATTCTGCTCCTCATGCCTGTAACGTGCCAGCTTTTCTTTTGCTGGCCTGTGCTTCACTGTAAGCCTTGGCCCATCTCTCCATCACTCCATCACTCCCTTCTCCAGATTGTAAATAAAACTGCGAGTGATTGATGCCAAACGCTACATCCTAGTGGTGCTCTTGGGTCAAAAGTAAAAATAGTTGCAGTTTAAGAAGAAGTAAAATCCTATTAAACACTGCCAGCAATTAAGATTCAAGAAGAGTGACAGAATTTTACACAACTGCTTCACTAGTGCATGGTGGACATCTTTTCCTTACGGTAATGTTTCTGAAATTTTAAGTTACTTATGGTTTTTGTTGTGAGAAATGCATGTTTGTGGTCATCGGTGGCATCACTGTTATACTATGTAGGTGACACGTCCCTGCTAGGGTCAGCTTGTCCTGGAAAAGCTCGCTGACAATGAACACAAAGTTCTTAATTACCTCCATTACTGGATGATGACATGTTTTTGCTCCTGAGGGGACTGGCATCTTCCAGGCTGACAATTTTCAAAGAAATTCTACAAAGGAAAAAAAAAGCCATCTATCCAGCTCAGGGTCATGGAGGGGATGGGGGTAATCCCACCTGGGACCACACTGACAGATCACCCGTCTATAACAGGGACAGCACAAAGACAGGCCACCACACTCTCTCACATTCACACCAATAGCCAGTTTAGAAACACCATTTAAAATAACCTGCATGCCTTTTTCACTGAGCAGGAAGCAGGAGCCCACCCCCCCACCCCGTCCGCAAACTCCACGCACAAAGACCCCAGTGACCAAGAGCTTCAACCTCTTCAAAGAGCTTCTAATTGTGAGAAAACACTGAAGTGTGCTACTCTCGATGCAAGAAAATATGACCTGCGCCCTCATATTGCACACATCTCAATTCACTTCAACAGCTGCGGTGAGAGAGCATTTGGTCTGAAGTGTTAGACAGCGGTCTTCATCACAATCTTCACAAAACCAAATGATACATGTATTTATGAGACTCAATGAATCTATGCCAAAGTTCATCAAACTTCTGCATGTTTTCTTTGTAAAATTCATTCAACATCTGTCTATATATAGGAATCCCAGCTTCTAAATACCTGATGGCTGCTCAATGTAAAGAAAAAAAAAGAAAAAAGAGCATGTGTAGCGTTGACCTTGGGTTCCAATCTATAAAATCATTCTTTGCTGAAGAAAAATTGTTTCAACTCAAAAGTCTGGTCATGAACTGCTTCTATTACCCAAGGACCAGAGCTGTAACACTATCCATCGGCTATAAAGTGGAAGTTAATCCCTTCTCCAGGACTTAGTCATTCTCCCTTTTCTGCTCTTTGGCAAAGGAATGTTTCAAATGACAGATTTATGGTTGATACAATCCAGACTTGGGTGTCAAGATTCCTCATTAACTAACCAGACAGTTTTACAGTGCCATCTGGTGGACGACGCAGGAATATTTAATATTTTTTTCCTCTCTGAAATGGAATATCTGCAGTTGTGAACAATAAATTAATTCATATTCTTTCTCTCAAGACAGCATCCACTACTGAAGACCTGGCTGAACTCAGGAATGGACAATTGTGGTTTCAAATGTTTTTTTATTGATATGATTTGATATGTGTTGCTTTATTTTGAGGAAGAAATTAATTTTTGCATGCTATCACAAATTAATTACAATTACAATGTAAAGACATTGTATGTTCCCTTATTATTAAGTAGAATATCTTAGTCACTAAAATTTAAGAATTTATGCTTTATTCAGCAACATATGTGTTTTAGGAGGACTTCACTCTTCATATCAAATTTCGCTGTCTTCTCTGTCTGTGGGAGACCCCCACCTCAGAAATTTGAACTGATCAACGGGCCCTCAAACCTATCTTAATTGACTTTTTAGTCTGTTTATGACTTCTGCCAAAACAAAGAAGCTCAAATGTAATTGGTTCAGCCCAGTTCCATGAAATTCAGTGAGATTCTGCCACACCCGAAAAAACAACAACAACAAAACTTTTCTTTATTTCAGTTTTGAGGCATTGGTCAAGCTGTAAGGAGCAGACTTCTCTGCTCTCCCATTTTTTTATCTTTCAAGTAAGGCCCACAGCCTGCCATGCTCTGTGAATTTTTTTTTTTTCTTTTCTTTAACCCTCTAACTGTCAACACTGTATGGATGGGTCATGTGCCCCCAGTGGCACAGCGCAGCAACTGCACCTGTCAACTTACTGACGTCCCCCGGCTATACTGAGAATTTGTACTGATCTGTATTGATTTGACAGTTCAGAAGGTGGCAGACATGCGCCGGAGGAATCATAGCTGACATGGAATACAGAAAAGAAGAAGAAATCCTCATTATTCTTCTTTCTTTTTCTGCTTTGAGCTCACAACACCAATGTGGTCGCCGCCATCATGGCGGCAGTGATTCTGACTGAAACTGCATCATACAAGAAAAATAGCTGCGTAATACAAATGAAATTAACATGGGATAATCATAAGAGTTTGTAAATGTGGTAGAGGGTGTAAATGACTGACCAAACGTGAAACAACAACCACAATGGGCCAAAAACTGAGCTCACAGCACCAAGATGGCGGCGCCCACGTCGTCATGGATTCTCACAGGAAAAATGCATCAAACAGGAAAAATAGCAAAATTCCCGTGGGATAATCATAAGAGTTTGTAGATCTGGTAGACAGTGTAAATGACTGAGCAAATGCAAAACATCGACCACGATGGACGAAAACGGACCAGTCACGTGAGCGAGTGAGCCCCCCCGGAACAGATAAGAGACGAATATATGCTTTGTTTTTTGTTTTTTGTTTTTTAATTTTATTGATTTTCTGGTTCATATACTTTGAAGATTAGATAAAACATACCCCTGTAGACAAACGGTGTAAAAAAACGAGCCATTCTTTGTGCAAATGTGTCCAAAGTCCACTTTTGACTGAGTTATGTAATTTATATAGCTGCCGTGACATTATGCAAATTAGATATATAAATTTATTACTATGTGAAACTTTGGATCATGTGCTACATCTTTCTAATTGACAGTAAGCCATTATCTCTTGCAACTTTCAAGTTATAGCCTTGAAAATCTGAACTATTTTATTGACAAAATTTTTTTACCACTCTTGACCACTAGGGCCTTGACCACCCTTTAACCGTTCCAGTTGCCATACGGCGACTGGGACAGCTAAAGAGTTAAAGCTCACTTTTTTAAAAAATTTTAATCCCTTTCTTTAAATTACCGTGTACGAAGATTTTGTTTGATTTTTTTAAGCTTAAACCAACTCAATTAATCCACCAACATCAGAAGAAATGGATTTGTGATGTATTTTTGCCTCAGTCTGAATTTTTGATGGGGATTTTTACAGTAAACTAATTCCTTCTTCAGTGCATAAGAGAAGACTGCAGCCAGCCTGCTGAAGAACCAGCCCTTTGTGATCTTGGGAGTAGTCCATAACCATGGTAAGGAGCCTGTCTGCCAGTATTCCAACAGAACCCACACTGGTCCAGTTGAAACAGAATCCAGTGGACTGTCTGCTACTTACTGGGACACAATGATTCTGCTTGGCTGCCAGTCTGTTGTTTAAGTTAAACTTAATTCTTCTGAATATTCCTGGTATAAGTTCTTTAAACTTAATTTGATGCAAACCCCCATCGGAATTTCAAAATGCATTTTGTCCTTTCATTAATTTACGTTCTTTTCAAAGTAACACCAATTTTTCATTTTTATAAATAGTTTAATCATCATTTTCTTCATAAAATTGCACCCACTTTTCTTAACCAATGCTATTTTATGGCTTTTCAATTTCCAGTATACTGACAAGTTAAACTACGGTTTATTCGGTTCAACAAATGTTTGATTCACATGTGATACTCAGTAACTCAGTCTATGATACCAATGATACATGTTCAGTTCTCTGTTTTAAAGTTATCCAAATATGTTAACCTATTCTGACATTTCTTATTAAACCACTGGAAGACATATGGGAGTTATTGTTTGATTTCATGTCCATCTTCTTGATTATCAGCAGACAAGAACTCACAAGGTTTTTTTTCCCCCAGATATTTTTATTAGTTTTTTTTTTTAACTTTAACAGTAACAAGAACATAAAAACACAGAAGCGAACAACTCCACCCTCCACCCACCCAACCCTCCCTCTGCTCTGGCTCATACAACAATATCATTCATTGCACAGAAGCACTCAATCTTGCAATGTTCTCAAACTTACAAAAAAATTTAGGAACAGTTGCCACTTGCAGTAGAAATCAGCAGTACATCCTTTCATGGTGTACTTAATCTTTTCTAGCTTAAGGAAAAACATAACATCTTTAATCCATTGTGACACAGATGGAGGAGTAGGAGATTTCCACTGGAGAAGAAGCCAACGTCTGGCCAGCAGTGATGTAAAGCCAATGATCCCTCTCTGTATGGAGTTTTAGTGAGCAGACATGGCTGGGGTTCCAAAGATGGCTATCAATGGGCAGGGATCTACATGAAGTCCCATTACTGTTGACACTGTATTAACATAACCAGTCCAAAAATTATGTAAATGAGAACAAGAATAAAACATATTGTCATGGCTCTCCCCGTGCGCTTTTATGCAGCGCATGGAGAGGGAGGATGAAAAGACGGATTTACGTGCAGGGGTTACACTGCAACACATTTATTCAACACAAAGACTGATGACAAACAGTTCCCAAAAAGGTGAAGACTTACAAAAATACAAAGAAACACTTACGGTTGGCGTTTGGGGGCTGACATTGCCCCCTGAATGCATGAAGAGAAACGTGTACCCATGGTGGCGTCCCACAGTCGGTATCGCTGTGTGGGCTTCAGAGAACCACGGAATGCGCAGAGTGGATACACGTTGTTGAAGTCCTGACATCAGACTGTACACTGACAATTCAGCAGACAATACAATGACCCAGCAATGCGTGACTGCCAAAAAGCTGCTTAAGTACACGCATTGCTGGTGATGGTGAGATAAGGGGCACCTGGGCGAGGACTGGGAAAGATGATTAACGGGAATCAGCTGGCAGTGATGAGAGAGGGGGCATGGTTGGACCGGCAGGCTGTCAGCCAGTGCTATGCTAGAGTGAGCCAAAGAGGGCTGCCTCACAGCTGCCAGTCCGAGAGCAGTAGCTAAGGATACGGAAGCAGCACTGAAATACATAATAAACACATATACAGCGGCACCTAGACCCACAGGGAGGTCAGGACCGAGCCGGAGAAACCAGGCTGGCTCGGCTCCTGACACATATTACAACCTGAACTCAAACAATGTTCACATTTATCCTCCATTTCTAGATAAATCTCAGAGAGTCTTGCCTGTGAATAATGAACTCTGTGTACCACCTTAAATTGAATAAGTGAAAGACAAGCACAGGAGGAGACTTTACTGGCTTTGCTCAACATATCATCCCACCAATCTTGATCAAGGGCGAGGCCTAGCTCGCCTTCCCACACAGCCTTGGTCTTAACATTTGAGTAATTTCTAAAATCTAGTATTCGGTGATATATCTGTGGTATGGCTCCTCTATGAAGCATAGAGAAAATTAACAGTTCCTCCCATGGTTTCTGAGATGGAAGAGAAGGAAAGTTAGGAAATGTATTGGAAACAAACTGTCTGGCTTGAAAGTACCTAAAAGTGCATTCAGATCAAATGCGAAAGGGCGGCACAAATCCATACAATGTCAACGGAAAGAGGTGAGCACACGCGAAATCGCGCATTCACGTGTTCACGTCCCAGGGGTAGCGCCGTCATCTGAGTAAAAATATAAACATTGGAGAGTAAACTAATTTGAAAATGAGACTGCCACTCACCTGGAGACAAAAGGACCGGGAACTCTTCAGCTGAATGGGGATGTCAGAGTTATCTGCCCACAGATTCCTGCCAGGGACGTGCTAACCAGGCTAGCAAGCTAGCAACGGAAACACCCATCTTGTGAAGTTTTGGAGGCTGGGCCAACTTTTTCAGGTGAGCCCCCATCTGATAATGTAAACCTTGTTATTTTGGGGATTTTCACAGCAGGCTGAACACAGCTGCAGAAGTTATAAAGGCAACTTGACCTGTCTGCATCTCACTCAGACGGTGAATTTATGTCGTGTGTTTACATTGACTAACAATGTATTCGTGCTGCACGAAAAATCTGCCCGTTCGTGTTTGGTCTGAACGCACCTTAAAAAGATTGCTGGGAGGTAGTTTGTGTGACAATACCAGTGTATTATAAGTGCCGTATGTCCCATCTTTATACAAATCCTAGAAACACTGAAAACCCTTTTTAAATCACAACGTGAAGCTAGAATCTAAATAAGAAGGAGGGAACAGATGATTTTTACACAATGGTCCTAAAAGTGATGGTGCTGCAAATTTAAAATGTTTCCTAAACTGATACCAGATCTTCAAAGAGTTCTGCAGAACAGGATTTTTAACATGCATAGATAATTTGTTTGGAAGTGAGGAATAGACAAGAGCAGGAATAGAAGTTGACTGACTGCATGATCCTGCCTCAAGTAGGCACCACAACAGGGAGGGGAGTCAAGCCAGCAACATATTTTATAAATATTAGAAGTCCAATAATAAAACTGAAAATTAGGAAGAGCCAAACCACCACTAAATTTACATCTTTGTAGTAAAGATTTTCAGATCCGTCGAGGCTTCAAACCCCAAATAAATGAACTAATGATTTTATCAAGGGAAAGAAAAAAGTGATTTGGCAAAAATAGGGGTAATGTCATGAATAAGTAGAGAAATTCTGGCAACACATTCATTTTAATGACATTTATCTTTCAATCAGAGACAGAGGCAGATTATTCCATCTTGACAAATCGGATTTTAAGTTGGCCAAAAGAGGATCAAAATTAGCCGAATAAAGACCTGAGTATGTGCATGTCACCTTAACTCCAAGATATCTGAACCCAGAACTGGCAAGGCTAAAAGGGAGGTCAGCTTGTTTAAGTTGCAAAGCTGTTTTATTTACAGAAAAACATTCACTCTTTTGAATATTTACTTTATATCCAGAAAATGAACTGATTTTTTAAAATGTTGACAGAATTCCAGGGAGACAAGTTGTAGGGTCAGTGATATATAATAATAAATCATCTGCATACAGGGCCAACCGATATTCAGCACCATTATGTATGATGCCTTTGAAAAAAGAGGAAGACTTTAAAGCAAGCGGCAAAGGTTCAATAGCCAATGCAAAAAGTGATGGCGATAAGGGGCAACCCTGACAGGTGCTGCGTTCCAATTCCAGATATTCTGATTGGGTGTCATTTGTCCAAAAAATAGCCTTGAGCGATGTATATAACAATCTAATCCAACTGATGAATATGTTACCAAATCCAAATTTTTCTAATACTGCCAGCAGGTAAGGCCACTCGACTCTATCAAAGGCCTTCTCGGCATCCAATGAAATTACAGTTTTAGGCAAACTATCTGAATGCGATGTATAGATAATATTTAATAGAGTGCGAATATTAAAAAATAATTGACGTCCTTTAATAACCCATTTTGTTCCTCTGAAATAATACAAGGTAAACTCTTCTCTAGTCGAGTAGCAACAATTTTAGCCAGGATCTTTACATCTGCATTTAACAAAGAAAGGGGCCTATAGGAAGCACAGGAAGAAGGATCTTTCCTGCTTTTTAAGAGAACAGTTATTGAAGCTTGAGTTGAAGCGGGGGGCAAAGAACCCCTCTCCAGTGATTCATTAAACACTGACAAACGTAAAGAGGACAGTTTAGCACTACAAATTTTAAAAAATTCAGTTGGAAACCCATCGGGTCCAGGTGCTTTGTTTAATTGCATAGATTTAATTGCTTGTTGTAATTCATTTAAGGAAAGAGGAGTTTCTAATTGTTTGGACCTGTCTAGAGCAACCCTAGGAAATCTTAATTTAGACAAAAACTGATTCATGTGTGAGGGGTCTGACGGAAACTCTGATTTATATAGTGATGAGTAGAATTATTTGAAGGTCGAATTAATTTCTAATGGATCTGTGAGCAGCACACCAGACCCATTATCAATTTGGGAAATGATGCGAGAGTTGGCCTGACGTTTTAACTGATGTGCCAATAGTCTACCAGCCTTTTCACCATGCTCATAATAGTTTCCTCGTGTTTGCAATAATAAGCATTCGGCTGCAGTAGTGGAAATTAGATCAAACTGAGCTTGAACATCAAGACGTTTCTTATGCAAAGATGGAGAAGGGTTTGTTGCACATACCTGATCCAAAGCTGCCACTTCAAATATAAGTTCAGCTATCCTGGAGCACTCTTTTTTCTTACTAGATGAAGAAAAAGAAATTATCTGGCCTCTTAAATAAGCTTTCAGTGACTCCCATAATAGGGAGTGTGATGTTGAATCATTCTGGTTGAAAAAAAGAAAGTCATCTATAGATTTAGAGATATAATCACAAAACATTTTGTCTGATAGCAATAAAGAATTAAAATTTCCAAACATATGAGCGGGCTTTACATGAAGACAACTGAATGTATTTTTTTGATTTTGTATACTTTATTGATCCCCAGAGGGGAAATTCAGGGCATCCACCTGGATGGATGAAGCAGCCACGGTACGGCGCTATCCCTTCACCATTCACACCTAGGGCCACTTTAGAGTCTCCAATTAACCAACTTGCATGTTTTTGGACTGTGGGAGGAAACTGGAGAAATCCCGGAGTAAACCCACGCAGACACGGGGAGAACATGCAAACTCCATACAGATCACTGTTGGTCAGGGGCTGAAATCAAACCCAGGATCCCATGGTCAAGGGTGAGTTGCTGTGCTGCCACAGTGCTAACCATTGCATCACTGCACTGCCCAATATAATATTGCCCAATACTGCCCAATATAATAAGAATATCCAGAAATAAGGGAGCATGATCGGATACTAGAATACTTGAATAATCAGATGAAACAACTTCAGGAGTTAAGGCTTTTATTTATGAAAAAATTACTGATCCTAGAATAAGACTGATGTACCTGAGAAAAGACAGAGAACTTTTTAGTTAAGGGGTTATGAAACCTCCAGGGGCCAACCAGACTATTCTGGTTCATAAAATCTGAGAATGACCTAGCCATAGCAGACTGGATACAATGCGAACACTGGACCTATCTAGCACTGGGTCTATAACACAGTTTAAGTCACCTCCAAGGATAAGAAGATGAGAGTTCAAATGCGGTATTCTGCTGAGGAGCCTGTTAGCAAAAGAAACATCATTGAAATTAGGACTATAAATGTTGACAAGTACAACTTTAACATGCATTAGCAATCCTGCGATGATAATCTATCGGCCATTTTTATCCAAGATAACATCAGTGGATGTAAACTGTGCGCCCTTCACTGAATAGCCACTCCTCTTGCCTTAGAATTAGAATTTGAGTGATAAATTTGACCTATCCAAGAAGAACGAAGCCTGTGGTGATCTTCATGTCTGAGATGAGTCTGCTGTAAGAACACTATATCAGGATTATGACGTTTCAAATGTAAAAACCTTAGACCTCTTAATTGGGTTACCCATTCCGTGAATATTCCAACTAAGGAATCAAACAGGAGAACCTGCTCCGAGAGTGATAGATTTAAAATTGGAGGACATGAATCCAAGCATAAAAACAAGAGAACATTAATACAACCTCAAAGAGCCAGGGCAGATCCCGTCCCAAAAAACCCCAACGGATAAAGAAAAAATAGCAAAAAGCCTCCAAAAGGGAGACAGCAGTAAAAAACAAACAAACAAAAAAACAATTGTTGCCACATTATTGTGACCACAAGTCAGTGAAGATGAGTTAACTAAATAAATAAAGGCTGCTCCTGCAGACAGAGTATAAACAGAACTGGCACATGTGATAATCACTCACCCTGAAAATTAGAATAGATGAAATAACTATAAATGTAAATATTCATGTAAAAATGAAGGAGCATGTGGCCTATTCAAACTTACTTGGAAAAGGAAAAAAAACCCCAAAACATTAGGCTATATATACAGTATACATATATACATGTATATATATACAGACACATGGACAAAATTGTTGGTACCCCTCTGTTAATGAAAGAAAAACCCACAATGGTCACAGAAATAACTTGAATCTGACAAAAGTGGTAATAAAAAAAAATTCTATGAAAATTAACCAATGAAAAGCAGACAATGCTTTTGAATTGTCGTTCAACAGAATTATTTTAAAAAACAAACTCATGAAACAGGCCTGAAATGATGGTACCCCTAGAAAAGATTGAAAATAATGTGACCATTGACATCACGTTCGGCTCAGGAGACGCACACACACAGGCTCAGAGTAGTTCAAACTGTTTATTAACAACAGGGATGTTTGGGTGCGTGTCTGCGGAATGTTAATGTGTTGGTGGTGGCGTCTGCTTCGGACCCAGAGGCAGGAGACCGTTCAGCCGGCAACCCTATGGGAGAAATCAGACACAGGGTGATGAGCACACACCAACACAGGAGGAGAGTAGGCGAGGGAGAGAAGCTTACTTGTTAGGACAGATGACTGGCGCTTCAAGGATGGAAACCCGGGAGACAGCCACCTGCAGGGCTCGGTGCAGCAGCGAGGAGAGACGAGAGACGGGATTGTCCGCCGCCGAGGAATCCACCTGTGCACAGGGGAGCAGACTGGAGAGATGAGGTAAGTGATTTTCTTACCGGTGACGAGGATGCTGAAGAGAATGTGGTAGAAGCCCATGAAAGGGAAATGAAGTCTACGGCTTCAGACCGAAGCTCAGGGCGAGGCGGCTTATATCCCTCGCCGCTGATGACTGACAGGTGTGTGAGCAGGTGGCGCCGTTGATGAGCTGCGCGGCGTGACAGTACTCCCCCCTCTAGCAGCGCCTCCTGGCGATGGCTTATCCGGGTGCGCTCGGTGGAAGTCCGCGATGAGCGATGGGTCCAACACAAACGACGGGGGCACCCACTGTCGATGCTCGGGCCCATAGCCCTCCCAGTCCACCAAGTATTGCAACCCATGACCCCGGCGCCGGGAGTCCAGGATGGAGGAGACGGACCAGGCCGGATGGCCACCAACCATCCGGGGTGCGGGTTGCGCTGCAGGAGGAGGGCAAAGGGGGTCGGTAACTGCCAGCTTCACCTTCGACACGTGGAAAGTGGGATGGATGCGGAGGGAGGGGGAAATAGCCACGCGCACAGCCACCGGGTTGATGATCCGGGTGATGGGAAAGGGACCCATGAAGCGCTGTGCCAGCTTTCTCCTCTCGCCTTTTAGGGTGACGTCCTGGGTGGAAACGTAGACAAGTTGCCCAACTCTGTACGCCGGGGCAGGTCTTCTACGCCGGTCCGCCACGGTCCTGTTGCGCTCCGCTGTGCGTAAAAGCGCATGACGCGCGGCGGCCCAGGTGGAGCGGAACTGCCTCACGTGCGCCCTAACTGACGGGACAGTTACCTCGCTCTCCTGCGCTGGAAGCAGCGGGGGGTCGTAACCCAGGGACGCCTTGAAGGGGGACATCCCCGTTGCAGAAGAGCGGGCGGTGTTGTGGGCGTACTCCACCCAGGCGAGATGGTTGCTCCATGACGTCGGCTTGGATCTTGCAACACAGCGGAGCGCAGCCTCCAGCTCCTGATTGGTCCTCTCACACTGCCCGTTAGACTGGGGGTGATGGCCGGAGGAGAGGCTCACCTTGGCTCCGATGGCGTTGCAAAAGGACCTCCAAACCTCGGATGAAAATTGGGGACCCCGGTCCGAGACCACGTCCACCGGAATCCCGTGCAGCCTGACCACGTGTTGGATGAGGAGGCCCGCCGTCTCCAGGGCGGTAGGGAGACCTCGCAGGGGGACGAAGTGTGCCGCCTTGGAGAAACGGTCCACGATGGTCAGGATGGTGGTAAAGGAGCTTGAAACGGGGAGTCCGGTGACGAAATCCAGTGCGATATGCGACCAGGGCCTGCCGAGGACGGGCAGAGGCTGGAGCAGACCCGCTGGAGGGGCATTTCCTGACTTGCTGGTGGCACAGACTGGGCAAGCCCGGGCGTAGCGGGCTGCATCCCTCCGCAGGCCTGGACACCAAAAAGACCGTTGGAGGAGGCTGATCATCCGGGAGGTGCTGGGATGACAGGTGAGCCGGGAGGTGTGGAGCCAGTGGATGACCTCTCCTCGGACCGCAGATGGGACGAACAGTCTTCCCTCCGGTCCGCCGCCAGGATCAGGTTCCACCTCCTGTGCCTTCCGGATCTTTGCCTCGATATCCCACGAGATGGCTCCCACGACGCACGACCTGGGCAGGATGGAGTGGGGCGTCTCCTCCGATTCCACGGGAGTGAACTGCCTAGAGAGGGCGTCAGGCAGGCCGTTCTTAGAGCCAGGCCTGAAGGTGATAGAAAATTGGAACCTGGCGAAGAACAGAGACCAGCGCGCCTGGCGGGCATTCAGGCGCTTGGCAGATCGTAAATACTCCAAGTTCTTGTGGTCCGTAAGGACCACAAACGGCAGGTTCGCCCCCTCTAGCCAGTGGCGCCACTCCTGCAGGGCGAGCTTGATGGCCAAGAGCTCTCTGTCCCCCACATCGTAGTTCCTCTCCGCCGGGGACAAGCGCCGGGAGAAGAAGGCGCACGGTCGTTTGGCGCCATCGTCCGGTGACCGCTGGGACAGCACTGCTCCCACTCCCGTGTCCGAAGCGTCTACCTCGACGATGCACTGCAGCGCGGGGTCGACCTGGAGAAGGACCCGGGAGGAGGAGAATTCCGCCTTCAGCGCCTCAAAGGCGGCAGCGACCTCTTCGGTCCACCGGAACGGGACCTTCGGGGACGTGAGGCGGGTCAGTGGTCCAACGATGGTACTGAAGTTGGGGACAAAGCGGCGGTAGAAATTGGCGAAGCCAACAAATTGCTGCACCTGCTTCCGGGATGCAGGTGTAGGCCATTCCACCACCGCCTTTACCTTCTCTGGGTCAGGGAGCACCTTATCGTGGGCGATGATGAACCCCAGGAAGGACGTACTCCTGGCGTAAAATTCACACTTTTCTGCCTTTACGTACAGACGATTCTCCAGCAGCCTTTGGAGGACCCACCTCACGTGGACCTGGTGCTCATCCCTGGACTTGGAGAAGATGAGAATATCGTCCAGGTAGACGAACACGAAAAGGCCAATGAAGTCCCGGAGGACGTCATTAATGAGGCGCTGGAAGACTGCAGGAGCGTTGGTCAACCCGAACGGCATCACCAGGTATTCAAAGTGGCCGTTCGGGGTACGGAAGGCCGTTTTCCACTCATCTCCCTCCCGGATCCGGACGAGGTGGTAAGCGCTGCGTAGGTCCAGCTTGGTGAACCAGGTCGCCCCCTGGAGGGAGTGGAAAGCAGTGTCCATGAGAGGCAGGGTGTAACGGTCCTTCTCCGTGATATTATTGAGGGCCCGGTAGTCGATACAAGGGCGGAGGGACCCATCCTTTTTTCCCACGAAGAAGAACCCTGCCCCCACGGGTGACGATGATGGGCGGATTATCCCGGCGTTTAATGACTCCTTCAGATATGTGTTCATCGTCTCCTTCTCCGGCGCTGACAGGCTGTAGAGCCGACCAGAAGGTAACGGCGCCCCCGGCGGAGGTTGATGGCACAGTCGTAGGGCCGATGAGGGGGAAGAGACATAGCTTTCGCTTTACTGAACACCATACCCAGGTCGTGAAACTCCGGAGGCACCAAGGACAGGTCCGGAGGTGCAGCGTCCGTCGCGGAGGGAGGAGCGGACGGCGAGCAGGCAGCGGACTGGAGGCAGGTGCCCAGGCAAAATGTACTCCATGCCGATACCCCAGCTGATCTCCAATCCAGGACCGGATTGTGAAGGCAGAGCCAGGGATACCCCAGGATGACGGGCGACACAGAGTTGGGAAGGACGTAAAAGGTCATCTCCTCCCGGTGGTTTCCCGAGATGATGACCGGTAGGGGGACAGTTTGATGTGTCACTCTCCCAAGGGTGGCACGGGAGAGGTGGACTAGGGAGATGGGAGTGTTGAGTGCCTGGCAGCGGATGCCCAATCGGGTTGCCAGGCTTTGTGAAATGAAGCTGCCTTCTGCGCCCGAATCCACCAGTGCGTGGGTGAGGTGCCCAGTGGGGTTATGGCAGAAACGGATGGGCAGCTTCAATTGGGTGAGTGATCCTAACCGATTGACGTCCGCGAGGCTTCCAACAGTGACTCGCGGACCCCACCGACTGGCTTTCCGTGGACAAAGCTCCACGGTGTGTTGGTCGCCTCCGCAATACATGCAGAGGCCCAACTCACGGCGGCGTTGTTTCTCCACAGGGGAAAGTTTAGTCCAGCCCGTCACCATAGGCTCCGACTCCTCGGGGCACGATGCTGGCGGCACCGCCAGGGGGCGAGCTTGGAACAGGTGCGGCGAGGCTCCACGAGGGCGAGAAGAAGAAGACTTCTGCCCCGAGGAGCGCTCGCGCAGCCTGTTATCCAAACTTACCGCTAAGGACGTCAGCTCCGCTAGCGTCCCAGGGATATCCCGACCAGCCAGTTCATCCCTCAGATCACTATTGAGGCTGCGGAGGAACAGGCCACAGAGGGAGCGTTCCTCCCAGCCCAATTCCTCCGCCGCTACCCGGAAGTCGACCGAGTGGTCCGCTGCCGACCGGCTTCCCTGCTGGAGAGCGAGAAGCCGATCGACCTGGACCGTTTCGGTTTGAGAATGGTCAAAGACCTTCAGAAAGCGCCTCACGAATTGATCATAGGTGAGGGTGGCATAACTGGACCTCGCCATTACGGCGTAGGTCCAAGTTAACGCACGCTCCTCCAGAAGATTCCCTATGTAACCAATTCGGCTGTGATCCGAGGGAAAATCTCCGGGCACACGGTGGAACACGGACTCACACTGCATAATGAACCCCCGCGCTCCGCCGAGCTTACCGCTAAAGCCGGCGGGGGTCGGAATCGGTGTGAGCCGAACCGGTGCCACTGGAGCCGGCTGGACGGCCGCTGGAACAGCAGGAGCCGCGCCACCCTGGCGAGTCGGGAGGAACGGCTGTTGGGGGTCCAAGCGGTTCAATCGGTTAGTTAATTCTAATAATTGATTAAGAACCACCTGTTGCTGATAAACAATCTGATCCACCCGAGCCTCGAGAATGGTAAACCGGTGTGCGAGCCCGCCGTCTGCCGAGCCGCTCTGCTGAAGCCGTACTGACATAACGTTCGGCTCAGGAGACGCACACACACAGGCTCAGAGTAGTTCAAACTGTTTATTAACAACAGGGATGTTTGGGTGCGTGTCTGCGGAATGTTAATGTGTTGGTGGTGGCGTCTGCTTTGGACCCAGAGGCAGGAGACCGTTCAGCCGGCAACCCTATGGGAGAAATCAGACACAGGGTGATGAGCACACACCAACACAGGAGGAGAGTAGGCGAGGGAGAGAAGCTTACTTGTTAGGACAGATGACTGGCGCTTCAAGGATGGAAACCCGGGAGACAGCCACCTGCAGGGCTCGGTGCAGCAGCGAGGAGAGACGAGGGACGGGATTGTCCGCCGCCGAGGAATCCACCTGTGCACAGGGGAGCAGACTGGAGAGATGAGGTAAGTGATTTTCTTACCGGTGACGAGGATGCTGAAGAGAATGTGGTAGAAGCCCATGAAAGGGAAATGAAGTCTACGGCTTCAGACCGAAGCTCAGGACGAGGCGGCTTATATCCCTCGCCGCTGATGACTGACAGGTGTGTGAGCAGGTGGCGCCGTTGATGAGCGGCGCGGCGTGACAACCATAGGGACATGTTCAACCAAGATGTGTCCTCTAATTAACATCACAGGTGTCTACAAACTTGTAATCAGTCAGTCGGCCTATTTTAAAGGGTGACAAGTAGTCACTGTGCTGTTTGGTGACTTGGTGTGTAACACACTAAACATGGACCAGAGGAAGAAAATGAGAGAGTTGTCTCAGGAGATTAGAAAGAAAATTATAGACAAGTATGTTAAAGGTAAAGGCTGTAAGACCATCTCCAAGCAGCTTGATGTTCCTGTGACTACAGTTGCACATATTATTCAGAAATTTAAGATCCACGGGACTGTAGCCAACCTCCCTGGATGTGGCCGCAGGAGGAAATTTGATGAAAAATGGAAGAGTCGGATAATACGAATGGTAGCAAAAGAGCCTAGAACAACCTCTCAACACATTCATGGTGAACTCCAAGGTCAAGGTACATCAGTGTCAGATCGCACCATCCGTCGTCGTTTGAGCCAAAGTGGACTTCATGGGAGACGACCAAGGAGGACACCACTGTTGAAAACAAATCATAAAAAAGCCAGACTGGAATTTGCCAAACTGCATGTTGACAAACTACAAAGCTTATGGGAGAATGTCCTATGGACAGACGAGACAAAACTGGAACTTTTTGGCAAGGCACATCAGCGCTATGTTCACAGATGCAAAAATGAAGCATACCAAGAAAAGAACACTGTCCCTACTGTGAAACATGGAGGAGGTTCTGTTATGTTCTGGGGCTGCTTTGCTGCATCTGGCACAGGGTGTCTTGAATCTGTGCAGGGTACAATGAAATCTCAAGACTATCAAGGTGTTCTAGAGAGAAATATGCTGCCCAGTGTCAGACAGCTTGGTCTCAGTCGCAGGTCATGGGTCTTGCAACAGGATAATGACCCAAAACACACAGCTAAAATCACCCAAGAATGGCCAAGAGTGAAACATTGGACTATTTTAAAGTGGCCTTCTATGAACCATGAACCCTGATGTAAATCCTATTGAACATCTGTGGAAGGAGCTGAAACATGCCGTCTGGAGAAGGCACCCTTCAAACCTGAGACAACTGGAGCAGTTTGCTCATGAGGAGTGGGCCAAAATACCTGCTGAGAGGTGCAGACGTCTCATTGACAGTTACAGAAATCGTTTGATTGCAGTGATTGCCTCAAAAGGTTGTGCAACAAAATATTAAGTTAAGGGTACCATCATTTTTGTCCAGGCCTGTTTCATGAGTTTGTTTTTTAAAATAAATCTGTCGAACCACAATTCAAAAGCACTGTCTGATTTTCATTGGTTAATTTTCATAGAATTTTTATTTATTACCACTTTTGTCAGATTCCAGTTATTTCTGTGACCATTGTGGGTTTTTCTTTCATTAACAGAGGGTACCAACAATTTTGTCCGCGGCTGAATATACACACACATATACATGCAGAATGAAATACCATTGTGCATTTTGTCCATCAACCAAATTAAGCTCACTTATATGATACTGTCACTGATGGCCAAAGAGAGAGAAAAGGAACTGCACAATAATATATCTACACTGTCAAAGTCAATTAAACTTTCCTCATTTTCTGAATGTAAGCCATCGCTTTCTCTGCAGAAACAAAATCTTTATCCACACCTTTATGACTGATCCTGAGTTGGGCAGGGCAAAACAAACCGTAGCGCACTCCCTCCATCTCACACAACAACTTCTTAGCCTCACTGAAAGCTGCTCGAGCCCGAGCAACTTTGGCCATGTAGTCGGGGAAGATAGAGATCTGTGATGACCTGGCGATAATCCGTTGTTGTTCTCTGGCACACCACATAGCCTCGACGTAGTCACTGTTGTAGTGAAATCTGACAATAATAGGACGTGGTCGCTCACCGGGTCTTGGTTTAGGCTGAAGTGTCCGGTGCGCCCAGTCCAAAAGTGGCTCCTTGTCCAACTTCAGCGCCTCTTTAAGCATGGCTGCTACCGAAGCGGTAGACACTGTTTCCTCTTCGGAGACACCAACAATCCTGATATTGTTGTGGCGCGACCTTGCTTCGAGGTCTTCACATTTATTTTCGAGCTTTGCAACCTCAGAGGTTAAGCTATCCAGTTTAGCCTTCAAATCCAGAACGTCATCCGTGCAGAAAGACAAAGACAGCCTCATATCTTCCACAGTGCCGCGGAGACTCGCTAATTCGGCGTCAGAAGCAGCTTTGTCACTCACCAGTTGCACTTTAACTGCATGAAGGTCAGCTCTAATGGTGGACAGATCATCTCCTAAAGCAGCACGAAGTTCGGCTTTAAATATTTGGGCAATGTCCGCTCGTAATGTGGCTAGCAGCTCTAGCCTTAGGGCTTCAGTGATAGCACACTGTTTTTCCCCTCCAGGCGAAGTGTCGCCGCTGGGTGGAGTTGACGTACCTGAGGCCGAAGCTTCTACTTGCCCTGTAGGCCTTTGCTGGTGTGACGCAGCTTGAGATTTAGCTCCCTTGTTGGACATATTAAATTACTCCACTGAGTCACAAAGGGTAGAAGAACGATTAAAAACGCCTCAAAATTACTTTTCCATGGGATAGATGTAAAAGAGTGCCAAAAAAAATAACAATTTTGCACAAACTCTGAAGGCGCCACACCACACACGTCTTACTCCATTGCGAGATCCTCACAAGGGTTTTTTTGAGACTGATTCATAATTAGTACAAATAAAGAATTGTTAATAAAATTGTCCACTATCTGTACTGGTGCCCTACGAGGATATGAGCGTAATGAAAATAAATCTTCATTCCTACTCACATTCATATTTATATTAATACTTGTATCAACAATAAAACACCTATAAACCCACTAATCTAAATACACTACACATGTAAAAGAATTACAGATCTCAGCTGCCAACATGAGTGAGGGGAGACTGCAGTCCTGCCATGCTATTCACACTGAAAACCAACCGGCAGCATCAGCAAACCATCAACCAGTCTGTAAATCTTTTTTCTTTCCTTTCCATCTGTCTGCTTGACCATTCCCTACTGCCTGAGCTCTCCAAGGTTTGACAGTTCAGTATGTATACAGTAGTTATAGTGCTATGAAAAAGGATTTTCCACCTTCCTGAATTTTTATTGTAACACTGGAGTAAATGAACTGCAGGGGCTCCAATTGAGAAGCCACAACAGTCAGTGCGGGTTAATTTGCAATGTATGTCTGTTTATTAAAACTTCCACCTCTGCTGGCATCTCAAACCAAAAAGAAAAGGACAAAATGTACTATGGTGGCTGGGCATCAACCACCCACTCCTGGAAAACTGGGAGTGAGCTATATCAGTGCCAAACAAAAGAAAACAAATTAAACAACACACATGCAACAAACCAATATATCAAAGGTGAGTGGACTCCCAGGTGACCGAGCTATGAGCGGAGGCCACTACCAACGACAGCACTAAGAGAAAGGAAAAGTAAAATCAATCTAAAACCAAAAGATACCAAAGATTGAAACCAAGCACATCAGAATATATCAATTAATAAAACCCTAACACCCCTTCTCTCCAGGAGTGGGGGATTTCCCCTGTGTGGAGGACATAGTTATGGATCGTCACCTTATCGTGGTGGGGGGGTTTGCGTGCCCCAGTGATCCCAGGAGCTATGTTGTCCGGGGCAATTTGCCTCTGATAGGGTCTCCCAAGACAAACTGGTCCTGGGTGAAGGGCCAGACGAAGAACGATCCAACAGACTCTCATGATAAATTGTATATCAAGGATTCAGTGTACCCCGCCCGGTATGGGGTTACCGGGGCCCCACCCTGGAGCCAGGCCTGGGGGAGGGGCTCGAAGGCTAGCGTCTGGTGGCCGGGTTTCCACCCATGGGACCCGGCCGGGCTCAGCCCGAAGGAGTTACATGGGTCCGCCCTCCAGTAGGTTCACCACCTGCAGGAGGGATCATGGAAGTCCGGTGCTATGTGGATTAGGTGGCAGTCAAAGGCGGAGACCTTGGCGGACTGATCCCAAGCTTTCTAAACTGGCTTTTGGTACGTGGAATGTCACCTCTCTGGTGGGGAAGGAGCCTGAGCTGGTGTACGAGATTGAGCGATACCGGCTAGATATAGTTGGCCTCACCTCAACACACAGCTCCGGTTCCGGAACCAGTCTCCTGGAGAGGGGCTGGAGCTTGGCCTTTTCTGGAGTTGCCCCGGGCGAGAGGCGACGAGCAGGGGTAGGTATTCTTGTATCGCCCCACCTTGCTGCCTCTATATTGGAGTTTTCCCCGGTGGACGAAAGGGTTGCTTCCCTGCGCCTTCGGGTTGGGAAACGGGTCCTGACCATCATTTGTGCCTATGCACCAAATGATGTTTCAGAGTACCCACCCTTTTTGGAGTCTGTGACTGGGGTGCTGGAGGGTGCTCCTCCTGGAGACTCCATTGTCCTACTGGGGGACTTCAATGCGCACGTGGGCAACGACAGTGAAACCTGGAGGGGGGTGATTGGGAGGAACGGCCTGCCCGATCTGAACCCGAGTGGTGTTCAGTTATTGGACTTCTGTGCTAACCACAGTCTGTCTATAACGAACACCATGTTCAAGCATAAGGGTGTCCATATGTGCACCTGGCACCAGGACACCCTAGGCCGCAGGTCGATGATCGATTTTGTTATCGTATCATCAGACCTGCGACCGTATGTCTTGGACACCCGAGTAAAGAGAGGTGCAGAGCTGTCAACTGATCACCACCTGGTGGTGAGTTGGATCCGATGGCAGGGGAGGAAGCCATTCAGACCTGGTAGACCCAAACGTATAGTGAGGGTGTGCTGGGAGCGTCTGGCTGAGGCCCCTGTCCGGGAGGTCTTCAACTCCCACCTCCGGAAGAACTTCAACCACATTCCGAGGGAGTCTGGAGACATGGAGTCTGAATGGGCCATGTTCTCCACCTCTGTTGTTGAAGCGGCAGCCCAGAGCTGCGGCCGCAAGGTGGTCGGTGCATCTCGTGGTGGCAACCCCCGAACCAAGTGGTGGACACCAGTGGTGAGGGGGGCCATTAAGCTGAAGAAGGAGTCCTATCAAGCTTGGTTGGCTTGTGGGACTCCCGAAGCAGCTGAGGTGTACCGGCAGGCCAAGCGGAGTGCAGCTCGGGTGGTTGCTGAAGCAAAAACCCGGGTATGGGAGGAGTTCGGTGAGGCCATGGAACAAGACTTTCGGTCGGCTTCAAAGAGATTCTGGCAAACTGTTCGGCGGCTCAGGAGGGGAAAGCAGCTCCCCGTCCACACTGTGTATGGTGCGGATGGGACACTGTTGACTTCAACTGGGGATATCGTCGGGCGGTGGAAGGAATACTTCGAGGATCTCCTCAATCCCACTGATACGCCTTCCACAGAGGAAGCAGGGTTTGGGGACGAGGGGGATGACTCGCCTATCACAGGGGCTGAGGTCGCCAAGGTGGTTAAAAATCTCCTTGGTGGCCGGGCCCCGGGGGTGGACGAGATTCGCCCCGAGTACCTCAAGGCCCTGGATGTTGTTGGGTTGTCATGGTTGACACGCCTCTGCAACATTGCGTGGAGGTCGGGGGCAGTGCCTTTGGCATGGCAAACCGGGGTGGTGGTTCCTCTCTTCAAAAAAGGGGACCGGAGGGTGTGCTCCAACTTTAGAGGGATCACACTCCTCAGCCTCCCTGGGAAGGTCTATGCCAAGGTATTGGAGAGGAGAGTCCGGCCGTTGGTCGAACCTCGGATTCAGGAGGAGCAATGTGGTTTTCGTCCTGGCCGTGGCACATCGGACCAGCTCTTTACCCTCTCGAGAATTCTTGAGGGTTCGTGGGAGTTTGCCCAACCAGTTTACATGTGTTTTGTGGACTTGGAGAAGGCATTTGACCGCGTCCCTCGTGGATTTTTGTGGGGGGTGCTTCGGGAGTATGGGGTATCGGGCTTGTTGTTACGAGCTATTCGGTCTCTGTACGACCGTTGTGAGAGTTTAGTTCGCATTGCCAACACTCAGTCGGAGTCATTCCCAGTGAGAGTTGGACTCCGCCAGGGCTGCCCTTTGTCACCGGTCCTGTTCATAATTTTTATGGACAGGATTTCTAGGCGCAGCCAGGGAATGGAGGGTGTCATGCTTGGTGACCACAGGATCTCATCTCTGTTGTTTGCAGATGATGTTGTCCTGTTGGCTTCATCCAGCAATGACCTACAGCTCTTGCTGGGACGGTTTGCCGCTGAGTGTGAAGCGGCTGGGATGAGAATCAGCACCTCCAAGTCCGAGTCCATGGTCCTCAGCCGGAAAAAGGTGGATTGTCCTCTCCGGGTTGGGGACAGGCTCCTGCCCCAAGTGGAGGAGTTTAAGTATCTTGGGGTCTTGTTCACGAGTGAGGGGAAAATGGAGCGAGAGATCGACAGACGGATTGGAGCAGCATCTGCAGTGATGCGGACGTTGTACCGGTCTGTTGTGGTGAAGAGGGAGCTTAGTTCTAAGGCAAAGCTGTCGATTTACCAGTCAATCTACGTTCCTACTCTCACCTATGGTCACGAGCTTTGGGTAATGACCGAAAGAACGAGATCGCGGATACAAGCGGCTGAAATGAGCTTTCTCCGTAGGATTGCTGGACTCACCCTCAGAGATAGGGTGAGGAGCTCAGTCATCCGGGAGAGGCTCAGAGTAGAACCGCTGCTCCTCCACATTGAAAGGAGTCAGTTGAGGTGGTATGGGCATCTGATTAGGATGCCTCCTGGACGCCTCCCACTTGAGGTGTTTGAGGCACGTCCCACTGGGAGGAGACCCCGGGGCAGACCCAGGACTCGGTGGAGAGACTATGTCTCCCAGCTAGTCTGGGAACGCCTTGGTATCCCCTCTGAAGAGCTGGAGCAGGTGGCTGGGGAGAGGGAAGTCTGGGCTTCTCTGCTTGAACTGCTGCCTCCGCGACCCGGACCTCCGGAAAAGCGGTAGACGATGGATGGATGGATGGATGGATAAAACCCTAACAATGTGATAGTGAACTAAACGGCAGTCAGTGCTCCACCTCTGCACACCTTTGTCCACGTCTTTTGATTCTGCCAAAGACTCAGCAAGTAGGAATTGTAAGTTAAGAACAAGTATAGTCTACAGGAGCAAACTACACACGTGTTAGTAATTGTCCCTTTTAAAAAAAATTAATATCAGACAAAGATAATCAGATAAATACAAAATGCAGTTTTAAATGATGACTTCATTTATTAAGGGAAAAAAATCTATTCAAACCTACCTGGCCCTATCTGAAAAAGAATCCCCCCACCCACCAGTTACATCATGAATTTGTCACGAGGCTGAGCGTGGTGCATCACCGGGCTCAGACTCTTAATTTATATCTAAGTATTTTCTGTATTTTTCCAGCGTTGTATTATTTTTCTGTGTATTGATTCTAGATGTGTTCGTGGCTGTTAGTAGTTTGATGTTGTTTTCTTGCCCTTATTTTTATGTCATGATTTTGTCAGTATTTTTTCCTGTTTTATTTTGGCTCTCAGTGTTTATATTTCATTTCCTCGTGGCATGAGCTTCGTACCTGTTCCAGACACTCCCACTTTGTCATTATCTCGTCCGTCTGTTTTGTTAGTAATTAGATCACCTGCCCGCTCATGTGAATCCGCACCTGCCATCAATTATGTCCTCAGTATTTATAGACTGTTGTTTTTTTCTGTTGACTGCCGCAGTCTTAATAGCGATTCCTCCACGCCCAGAGCCCTTTTCCCGCTCTGGCGAATTTCATCCGTATTCATTCCTGCATGTACGTTACTTTATTTTCTGTATTTGGACTTTTGCTTTGGTGCACTTTGGCACTTTCTGTGTTCTGTTAATAAAAACAAACTGCAGTTGGCACGTGGGTCTATCGCTCTCTGCCCTGAAGGGCGATTCATGACAGAATTAACAGTGATCAACCACATTTTTTTTTTCGAAAGCTGAGTTCAGTTTCACTACTCATACCAAGGCCTGATTGCTGCCAGACCTGTTGAATCAAGAAATCACTTAAATAGAACCTGTCTGACAAAGTGAAGTAGGCTAAAAGATCTCAAAAAGCAACACATCATGCTGTGATCTAAAGAACACCCAAGAAAAACCCAGAACAACATCTAAATAACTGCAGGTATCACTTGCCTCAGTTTGGATGCTGGCCTATGATTCAACAATAAGAAACAGACTGGGCAAAAATGGGACCCATGGGAGAGTTCTGAGGTGAAATCCACTGTTGACAAAAAAGAACAAAGAGGTTTGTCTTACATTTGCCAAAAAAAATCTTGATGATCCCCAAGACTTTTGGGGGACAAATGAACACTGCATTTCATTAAAAGAACATCATATCAACAGTCAAACATGGTGGTGGTAGTGTGATAGTCTAGGGCTGCTTTGCTGCTTCAGGACCTTGGTGACTTGCCATAATTGATGGAACCATGAATTCTGCTCTCTACCAGAAAATCCTGAAGGAAAATGTCTGACCATCAGTTCGTGACCTCAAGCTCCAACCCTCCAATGTGGCTGAATTAAAACAATTCTGCAAAAAAGAGTGGGCCAAAATAGGGGGCAATTATTTTTTCACATAGGATCAAGTAGGTTTGGATAGCTTTTTCTCTAAATAAATGAAATCATTTAAAAAAGTGCATTTTGTATTTACTCGGGTTATCTTTGTCTAATATTAAAATTTGTGTAATGATCTGAAACATTTAAGTGTGAAAAATAGGCAAAAATATAATAAATCAGGAAGGGGGTAAATATTTTTTCACAGCACTGTAGATGCTAACGTGACATTACCAGACATATACAGGTATGTGAAAATTTTTCCAAAGGTACAACTTTTCCAAACTCAGAACTGATTAAATTTTGGAATTTATCTGGATCACGATACAGATCTGTCAGGGCATGAGTTGAGCCCATCTTGCATTATAAATTATATTTTCCTGTTTCTGGACTTGAGTTAACTCATGGCCTTGCCCTTAGTTCTCCTTTTGGAGTCTTGGTATTTATTTCTCTGTATTATTATCATGTCTGTGGTTTTGTATTTATTCCTGTCCTTGCCTTAGTGTGTCATTATCATCCTTTGTATTATTTTGTCTGGATCATGTCTTGTAATTCATTTCAGTCATCATGTTGGTTTGTGCTTTTATTTTGACAGTGTCCTTTGTTTACTTCCGTTTTCTCCTAGCTTGGTTTCACGGTTGTCCACAGCTGTTTGTTGTTTTGGTTAATTATCCTTGCTCTTGGGTTTTGATTTTCCATAGCTGTTTATTATTTTAGTAATTATGGGTTGTCCTATTTAACCTCTTGCGCTCCGTTGTACCGCGGACGGGCAAGTCTCTGCGTCCTAGAGCGCACGAGGGCACTCTCGTGCGCTCTAGGATGCATGATGGAGATTGTGATGTAGGTGGTGTATGGCGTCCAAGCGCGCACTGAAAATAAAAGCTGCAGACACAGCCGCGAACAGATTAGTTCATCTGATTGACCTCTCATTTGACTAATAAGAGCCTTGAATTGGGTTTCTGAAACCTTGAAGAACCAATGACTGAAAACCTAGCCAGAAGGACCCGCCTCCCAACGCTGTGAATGCAGTGAGCCAATTGAAGCAGAGAAGTTCGCGAGCTGTTTTTTTTAAGGCTGGGTGAAGACTGGCTGCTGCAGCGGATCAAAAAAGGACCCGCAGGAAGAACCCCACAGACCCAGCGGCACGGAGACCATCCACAAATGCAACCTGTGTGACAGGGAGTGCCATTCGCGCATCGGCATGTTCGGCCACAGGCGGTGCTTATTTTGTTTTGGTTCCAGCAGAGTAGACGTTATGATTTCTTCCATGGTCATAGACCGACAGAGGCTGACGACGAAGGCTGAGTGACACACATGCCTTCGCCAGTCCTTTTTTAATTACTACTGTTATTTGTTTTGAAAAATCGTTCGCCAAAAACCGCAATCATGGAAGCACAAAACCGCAATAATGGAATTATGTTTTGATTGGGTCGCGAGACCAGAACCACGAGCGGACCAGCATCGCGTTCGTCTGACAGTGAGGAAGAGAAGTTCGCCAGGACTCTGCTGCTGTGAAGAGGTAAGGTGTTATAAGCTAAATTATTATTTATCCCTGAAAATTGTAATCCAAAATGACTTTTGACCGATCGGTAAATTACAACTGTGCGGCACACGAAGTCTGAAGTTCGTACGCCGCATTACAAGGGGTTGTTCGCCGCGTACAGACCGTGAACACCGCCCCCCCACCCCCGCTATTCTTCTGTAGCGAGGGGGGGGGGGAAGCCGCGGTGACTGCGCTGCTGTCCCACATCGCCACATGAGGCTAATCCGTTGTGTAGCGATGGCCGATGTCCATCCTCTGTAGCGGGGGGGGGGGACAACCCCCCCCACACACACACAGACAGCCCTGAGTGTGACCTTTCATTAGAGCCCAAAATGAAGCTTCTATATTGAATCATTCAAAAGTTACAGACGTTTTTCCAAACTGTGCCATTTGGCACAATTTGGCACAGTTCCAAAACGCCTGGGAACTACCTGAGGAAAAAGCTGTGTAATATATTCAATTTTTGTGATATTGTTACAAAATTTGGACCTCAGCTGGATAACACTTGGTTCTACATTTCTGTTGCATTTTCCAGCCCGGATCTGAAGCTGTGTGTTATTTGCAAGCATTTGTATCCAAAAAAACACCCAGGCCAAATTTATTTTCTTCAAGTTCACTATGTTTAGATGACTGTAACTCAGTGGCCGGAGCACTTAGAGAGATTATGACTGTTTTGCCAAAAAATTCAAAGTGTTTTCTTTTAAATGAGACCAACCCCATGAAGATGCTGCAAAGGGTTGAAGAACAGCTTTCGATTTACTTTGGGCACATTATTTTTTGGCGTTTTTAGGAAAATTGACCGGAGTGCAAGGGGTTAAGGGATGCCACCCCGTAGGTCGGCGCGACATCCTACCTTATCATGCTGGCGTGGACCACACACTTCTGTTCTGTATCCTGCTTATCCTCGCTGAAGTCTGCCTGTTTTTGTATCCAGCCGTAGCCTGTAAGTTCTGTTCCTGTTTCCTGTTGTGGATTATCTTGTGTTTATTAAATCCTGCAAACCTGAGTCCGGCGTTTGGGTCTGAATTCCGCCCCAGAGGGGTTCATCTTATGACAAGATCAAGTTTTTTTTTTTATTATTGTTTAAGCTCGGTTAGTCTGTCTTGAAGCCTGCTGACTGTTCAAAAGAAGAAATTGTCTTCATTTGCTAAAACGGTTTTCAAAATCTTCTGGTACTGCATCGCTTCTAAATGAAGAATTGCTGCAAAAGATTAAGACTGGGGAGAGGTATGCAATCTCTGACTGCACTTGTTTCGGATACTTTTAAAGTTTTATGTACCTGTGGTAGAAAGAGTGAATAAGAAGAGACACAAATGCATAATTCACCTTAAAGGAAACTGGTACTGGTCATTATAACAACATTAATTGTGCTTTAGGTATTACTTGTAAAACAAAAATACACGTATTCAGTAAAAGTAACACCCTAGAAGCAGTATGCTGAATAACTGTATTCCATGAAACCCGTTCGGACAAAACCAATGGGGAGCAGTCATTACCGGCTGGTAGTGATGTACACTTATTGATTCCAGCTTACCGCAGACGAGTAAACAATGACCTATCACTCTGATGAAGTGGGTTTAAACCAGGGGTGGGCAATCATGTGTCATGGAGGGCCATTCTATCGCAGGTTGTTCTGTTCCACCCAGTCTCTTCAGCAGGTGTTTTCAATGATTAGCAATCCTTGAAGCTGATCAGAGCACACACCTGCTGAAGAGACTGAGTGGAACAAAAAACCTACAGTGGAATGGCCCTTACTGCCCACCCATGGTTTAAACGGTCATCATTCTTGGACCTTCTGTGACTAAATTCCGTGGGAACGGCATCTGGTTTTAGACGTAAACACTTGGGCTTCGTGCCCAGCAATTCGACCTGCAGATCGCACAGATAGCAGCTCTGCGTGAAGTGGTCTTCACATACCACTGAATTCCGTCCAAACGGAAAGGTTTTTAGTGTGACCCATGCCGAGGTTATGGAGCCAACGTTTTACCAACTCCGACTTGGTGTCATCAGTTGATTTTGGCACACAAAAGAAATAGTTTTCTGGGATTTCTTTGATTATTGTTGGTGCAGACATAAGCTTTGCACTCCGCCACTGTCCTAGGGACGCAGCACGGGGCCAATCGCACAAAGCAACGACTGTGTGTCACTATGGGTGCTGCAACAGCTCATGTAGACGGCAAGATGTTGCTGATCATGACTGACTGACAGAGCAGTGACTTGAAACTTGCACGTATTTGACAAGGAACCATGACCAAGATTAATGGACGGAACCACTAGTATCATACTTGATCCTTTGAAATAGCTATTTATTAAAATTCCCTACAGGTACCCTTTAATTGATTCGATAATTTATGCATTTTGGGAAATTTTTATTCCCTTTATTTCAGTTTTTAATATACAATTAAAGGGAATGTATATGAATGGAAAAAGAGTGAAAAAATACTCTGATTAAAAGATAAAAACCAAGCAAAAACCATGATGAAAAGAAAGAAAAACACAATGCAATTTATTATGTGCAACAGTCTAGCAGCTGTGGGCACAATTCAGCCTAGACCACAGGAATAATGAGCCGACCAACAGACAGACATTGTGGTCGACAGATCCACGCTTGCAGCATGGCTAAAATTGTGTCCTCCTTAATTGGAGCTAATTTAGCAAGGTTTGATCGACAGGAGACACATAGTAGCCCAGAATACGTTTGTCCTTACATCCAAGAGGATGAGCCCATTTTTGTCTATTGTCAAAGGGCGAGACGGAGACATGTGCACAATGGCCTGATGTTGCCAGCAGCTGTGTATGAATGGTCCTAAACAAGCAGCTGTGGCATCTCACGAGAGAGTCGTGGTGCTCTACTGTTCCGCTCGTACCTCGTATTCTGCCTGTACACTATTAAACATCCGCCCCCCTCCTCCTTGTCTTTTACCTTCACGGTTCACATGTGAGTTAGCTGGGCAGATTTTTGAAGGTGGGAAAATCCAATTAATTTGATAGGACGGGACGCTTCTATATTAACACGGCTCACAAGGGAACACACCCACGGCAGCTGGCGCTACACGGCTAAGTGTTTGGGTAAATGGCTATGCTTAACACAGGTGAAACAAAGGAAACCAACGTAATTTCATTGTTAAATAATAATAACAGTTAAAAACTGATGAATTGGATCAGGATGGCTTATATAATTGAGGGATAAGTGTCAGTTGGCCATCTCTCTGCAGCTACAGGTTGGTCCCAAAATCATTCACATGCCCTTTTGTCCAAACACCCTTACCTCCAGAAAGCACACTTTTCAAACAGCTGACGTCTTGTGAAACAGGTTCCTCCAGCACATAGGAACTGGATGAGCAAAAAAAAAAAAAAAAAAGGAAAAAGTTTCTGCTTTGACTGATAAAGAATTTCTTTTGAGCTCCACAACCTGGCAGACTCAAGCTGGGAGGGCATCAGAGCGAGACGAACCGAGGGAGGAGGATCAAAGGCAGGGAGGTGTAGAAATGGCCTGGACAGGAGTCAGGAGCGACAGGTGATGTAGGTGTTGTTGGAAGGGGGAAGAAAGAGACAAGGGGAATGGGGAGGCAGGAGGTGGGGCCATATGAGGAAACAGAGATGCAACAAGATAAAGTGGGGTTAAGACAGGTTTTGAAGTAAATGAAAGCCCAGAGCAGAGCACTCACTCACTGATGTCAATAAATACATCAGACGCTCCACTATGTGTTGTTCACTGGCTAAATGAATCTCATGATAGACAGACTCATTCAATAGATTTATTTAAAAGTAGAACAACATCTTTAGGGATGACTGCAAACCTTTAAAAAGAGAAAAAAAAGATCTCAGCTGACAGTGTGACAGCTCAGAGCTTTAAAAAGGTGAGGGGGGAGGGGTGTCAGGCCAGACCACAGTTACATTTAGAAATTGTGTTTGTGTTCTAATCATTTCACTCCAGTCCGATCACTGCTGTACACAAAGCAAAAGGCAATTCTCAAACAGTTTAACAAATCTCAGGATGTCTGCTCAGCCGATCTGTTTCAGACTCAAAGGATACGTTCTTGGGGGTCCGTGTCAGCGCAGTGTCAGATTTGAAAACATGAGCAGGGTAGGGAGAGCAGATCGAAACTGTGCTCAAGCAAAAGCTGCATTACCTCATGGCTTTAATTATGCATGGACAAACAAGTGTATACACAACAAAGTTAACTGAGAAAGAGTAAGAAAGCATCCATTAAAAAATTTACTTGAGCATTGAGTAATGGCTTTACGCTTGCCAATTTGTGTGCGTGTGTGTATGTGTGTGTTTTGCTGTTTTTCTTTTTTTAAGCTGTAGGGAAGACAGAGGATTATGTCACAACACATGGAGAAAAAGACATTAAAAATACACAGGCAAAGTACAGATATCTGAAAATTCTACCGAAGTACAATAACAAAGTGGTTGTACTCTCCATCGCTTTCGTTATGCATTTAAAATTTACTAGAGTTCTGCTTTGCTGTATCTCTGAAATAAATTCCTTCTTACATTTCCAGTGATCGTACATTAAGATAAAAAACAAGCCAGAAGCTCACATGCAGTATAGTTATCCAGACATGTGTTAAGTAGGGATGCAATGGTTCAGTTTAGGTGGTCCATGGGTTCGAGCGTTTTTTTTTTCCTTTGGTTAGTTTTTATTTTGGTTTGGGTTTCTTGGTGTTCTATTCTTAGATGTTTTAGGTGATTTTTTTACACAACAGTAAGAGGTAAGGAGAAAAAAGTTTTTTTTTTAAATAAATCCTCAAAATATTTGTTAATTATAAGCAAAGAACTTTTCCATACATGCATTCCTGGTATATTGTATGATATAAAATAGGTAAATGTGTACTTATTTTTTCCAACAAAATGGCGGCGCGTTCACACACTGTGGCTAGACACTCCAGACTACTATGCTCATTTCTGTGTTTTTCCTGCCTTTTTTTTGTCCTCCATCTGCGACGGACTAATTACCTACAGTCACCAGGAACTTCTAGGCATTGGCCGCCAACTTACCTCTGACATCACCAGTGCTTATTCCAGTAATTAATACCACATCCCTGAGGAGATAGTCAGACCTCCAGCCGCTCCATGGATTGTTATTAGGCCCCACAAATGGCACAGACAGCGACGAGAGAGGAAGCAGAAACGAGGCTGCAGGGCTGCCTCCATGCCTAGCTGCACAAACAACGCACGGAACCTCCATTACCTTCAATTTTTCTCACCAACGCCAGATCCCTTGCCAATAAAATGGATGAGCTGCGATCGGAGATCGCCTACATTCACTACGTCCAGGACTATTGTATTCTGATTGTGACCGAATCTTGGCTTCACCCGCTTATCCCAGACGCCACCGTGGAATTACCAGGCCAAACTACACACTGTTATGATCGCAATGCCGATTCTGGTAAGGGAAGGGGTGGCAGGCTCTGTATTTTTGTGCCTCAGACTTGATGTAATAACAGCAGAATAATTCACAACCACTGTTCATCGGACTTAGAGGCCATGTCCTTTATGTGTAGGCCTTTCTATGTCCCCCACAAGCTAACTGCAGTGATCGTAATGGCTGTTTACATTCTTCCTGACGCTAGTGTTAGTTTAGCACTCAGCCACCTCCAGCACATTGTCAGCAGGCAGCAGAAAGATCACCCCGACACAGTCCACATTATTGCAGGGGATTTTAACAAAGCATGCTTAAAGACTGTACTCCCCAAATTCCACCAACACATTAAGTGTCCCACAAGATGGGAAAGAACATTGGATCATGTTTACAGCAACATTAAGCATGCCTACAGAGCCACCCCCCTCTCTCTCATCTCTCCCTGCTTCTAATACCTGCTTACACCCCACCCCACCCCCGAGGAAGAGTTCTACGCCAACCAACCAAACAATTAAAATCTGGCCTGAAAATGCTCTCCTCCAACTACAGGATTGCTTTAGCTGCACAGATTGGAACATCTTTGAACAGCAGGACCTGGACTCGTACACTGAGTCTGTCCTCTTTTACATTAAATACTTTGTAGAAAATGTGACAGTCACCAAACACATCCAGGTCTTTAGAAACTGAGAACTCTGGATAACCAGTGAGGTTGAGGCTCTGATCAGAGCACGCAACTCAGCCTTCAAGCAGAGGGACAGCTCTCTGTACAGCACTGCCAGAGCCAACCTGAGAAGAGGCATAAAACACACCAAGAACACCTACAGGAGGAAGGTGGAGGGCTTCCTCACAGACAACAACCCCCAACAGATGTGGAGAGGTATCCAGGTCCTCACCAACTACAGAGGCCAGTGTCCCCTAACATCAGACAGCAGCCTCACACTGGCAGAGGAGCTTAACAGTTTCTTTGCCCAGTTTGAGCAGTCGGCATGTTAGCACTAAGAGACCTCCTGATGGATGTTTTTCATTTTTTTTGTTCTGTGAGATTCCTTAATGTTTTTTCCCACCGTGCCTTGTCCCCCTCCTCCCGCCCGTCTTGGTGTTTCTTTGCTTTTTTTAGGGGTGTCTGGTATCCACCCCTTAGGGGGGACTATGTCATGATCGGAGCATGGCTAGGGGTTGTGCCCACACTTTATGTTCATTTTGGTTTCCTTGTTTTTCCCCTTGATTATTATTAGTATTATTTGTATGACTATTGTTATGATTATTAAGTGTCCTTTGTGCTCCTCAGTTTTCTGTTGCATGTAGTGCTGTCCTCATCCTCTGTTGTTATTTTGTGGTCATCTTTTGCAAGTTGATTATTATTATTTGCATTATGTGTCTTCAGTGTTTCCCCTGGTCTGCTGTGCTCATCCTGTTTGTCTTTATTGTCATTTTGGTGGTACTGTGTGTATATTTGTTTCCCTGTTGTCCCCAGCTCCTCATGTTTCCATATCCAAAGCCATTTCCTCATGTGTGCTCCTGTTCAGCTCTTGATTGTCTCCCAGCTATCCTGTGTTCCCCCTGTTTAGTTTCCTTCCTATATGCAGTATGTTGCCTTTTGCTTTCAATTCATTGTTGGGTCATTGTCATTCTTCTCCTCATGCTCCCTGTCATTCTCAAGTATTCTCCCCGTGAGTTTTGCTTCTGTGGTTTAGTTTAGTTTTTAGCCCCCGTGCTGTTACTTGTGCGTTCTTTTGTCTTTGTTAATAAATCATTATTGCTCCAAAGTCCTGCCTGCTATCGTGGGTCCTACTTTAAAACCATATGTGCCTTCCAAAGCAGCTATTCTTGACAATTTTATTTAATCATGTGTCAAATTGTGTGTTCTGCACTCCGCACTTTTATAGATAGATAGATAGATAGATAGATAGATAGATAGATAGATAGATAGATAGATAGATAGATAGATAGATAGATGTACTTTATTGATCCCAAACTGGGAAATTACAGTGTAACAGCAGCATGACAGTAGACGACCAAAACAACAGAAACACACACAGCATAATAGAGAATTACCCAGGAAAGTAAAACTGCCTAGATAACTTTATATACATCACAAATGATGACCTGTATAGACAGACAGTGAGAGAAAGTAATCCGCTGTCTGTCCAGTGTGCGGTGGAGGGGGTGATCAGGGTTGCCCATGATGGATAACAGTTTGTTCAGTGTCCTCCCCTCCACCACATTCTCAAAGGTCTCCAGCCTGAGATCAATTACAGAGCCAGCCTTCTTAATAATCTTGTCAAGTCTGTTGGTGTCACTGGTTCTGATACTGCTACCCCAACAAACAGCAGCAAAGAAGATGGTGCTGGCAACAACGACCTGATAGAAAAGCTCCAGCATCTTGTTGCACACGTTGAAGGATCTCAGGTTCCTCAGAAAGTGGAGTCTGTACATCCCTTTCTTGTACACAGCATTGGTGTTAGATTTCCAGTCCAGTCCATTGCTGATCATGACACCCAGGTATTTGTAGTCCTCCACTACCTCCACATCCTCCCCCCGAATCCACAGTGGCTGTAAAGGCATCCTCTTCTTCGTGAAGTCAATCACCATCTTTCTGGATGACGTTAAGCCTCAGGTAATTCTGTTCGGTCCTCTCCACAAATCTGTCTACCAGTGCCCTGTACTCCCCCTCCTCTCCCCCTTTTATACATCCAACAACAGCCTAGTCATCAGAGACTTTCTGCAGGTGGCATGACTCAGTGTTGCACTGAAAGTCGGTGGTGTATAAGGTAAAGAGAAAAGGAAAAAACACAGTCCCCTGTGGAGCTCCTGTATCACTAACCACCACATCAGACAAGACACTGCCCAGCCAGACGAACTGTGGCCTGCTTGTTAGGTAGTCAGTAATCCAGGAGCTCACAGATCCGTCGACCTCCATCACCCGCAGCTTCTCACCCAAAACCAGTGGCTGGATGGTGTTAAACGCACTGGAGAAATCAAGGAACGTGATTCTCACAGTTTTTCCTCCGCCATCCAGGTGCAGATGGGCTCATTGCAGGAGGCAGATGACAGCGTCTTCAACTTCTAAATGGGGCTGATATGCAAACTGCAGAGGGTCCAGCCACATCTTCATCTGCGGCCTCAGGTGGGCTAAGACCAGTCTCTACAGGATCTTCATTGCATGTGATGTGAGAGCAACTGGTCGATAGTCATTCAGGTCAGATGGAGACGACTTCTTGGGGACAGGAACAAGGCATGACGTCTTCCACAGCATCGGTACTCTCTCCAGACTCAGGCTCAGGTTGTACAGGTATTTCAGTACTGGAGCTAGTTGGTTGGCATAGGTCTCAGGATCCTGGCAGAGATGCCATCAGAGCCCACAGCCTTCCACTGATGGAGCCTCTCCAGCTGTTTCTTAATCTGGTCTGTAGTCACAGTGATGTGGGGGTTGGTGCTGATGTCCTCAGAGGAGGGGGAGGGGTGAGGGGGGAGAGAGAGGCTTTGCTGGAGTTTATCCTCCAACTTCCTCCTGTAATTGTCCTTACACATCCTCAGCATCTCTCTCAGTTCACGCTGCGCTCTCCTCAGTTCCTCCTTGTCTCCAGACCTAAAAGCCCTCTTCTTCTTGTTAAGAAGTGCTTTCAGGTCACTGGTGATCCATGGTTTGTTGTTGGGGAAACAGTGCACGGTCTGAGCTGGAATGGCTGTGTTTTGACAGAATGATGTATTCTGTGCTGCCGACAGCAGCACAGACAGCGCTGTGGTCAGCGCGGTGCCGGAGTGGTTAGCACTGCGGCAGCACAGCAATTCACCCTTGGCCGGGGGATCCTGAGTTCGATCCCAGCCCCCAACCAACAGTGATCTGTGTGGAGTTTGCATGTTCTCCCCGTGTCTGCATGGGTTTACTCCGGGATTTCTCCGGTTTCCTCCCACATGCCAAAAACATGAAAGTTAGGTTAATTGGCATCAAAACTGGGGATTCTAAATTGTCCTTAGGTATGACTGTGAGAGTGAAAGGTTGTCTGTCTGTCTCTCTGTGTTGGCCCTGCGATGGACTAGCGATCTGTTCAGGGTGTACCCTGCCTCTCGCCCAAAGATGCTGGGATAGGCTCCAGCCCCCCCACGACCCGAAAAGGATTAAGCGGAAGAAGATGAATGAATGAATGTATTCTGTGATGCAGTCGGTCATATTGTCTATGTCTACCCCATGTGGTTCACAGAGTATGTCCCAGTCTGTCATCTTGAAACAGTCCTGTAGTGCATCAGCAGCCTCCTGTGTCCATCTCATCACATTGTGTGAGGAGGTGGACACAGGACAATGTACACTGCGTCATCCATGAAGCCACTACCATACCTATGTACATTTCCATAATCCTGGGCTATTTTTATTTCAGTCATGTATTTAATCGTGTGTTCTGTAACCATGTTTTATCTAATCCTCTTCTCTTACTTTATTGAGCAGTAGCCAGGTGGAGCACCCACAATTTCGTTGTACTGTACAACTGTACAATGACAATGAAGCCTATTCTGTTCTATATATGATGGAAGGCATCTGCAACTGACTGTTGTTTTTGTTTGGGTGATGGCATTACCTGCTCCCATGTCATGCTCTTAGATAGTGACACAACTGAGTGACAGTCACCTGGTGTGCAGTCATGTTGGACATATGTCATCTTAAGTAGGCAACATACATCAGATAGTGCTTGAAGACAGTTATGGTGTTGTTAACAGCTTTTTCTCTGTCGCCATTGTAGTCGATACTGAAGCCAAAATGTCCCCTCACACCAGAGTTTAAATCTAGGTGGTACTGCTGCTGCTTGTGTTCCTGTTGCCATGTTGAAATGAATCCTGACACTGGTAGGGAGAACGTTGGAAGTGTCCTGATGTCAGCTCATAGTGATTAGATATTTCCTGGGGAGGCCTTTCCTTCGGGGGTGTCTGTGTGTGGATGAATGCCACTCTATGCGGACTTAAGCAGATATACATATATGAAGCAATTTCAGAGAGAATTACAAACTACTAGTTATGTCAAAACCAAAATGCCACAGTTTACAAGCTCGTATTGAACCAGTGGTTCTGTACCAAACGGTTCCGTTTTAACCCAAGAACCACAGTACCCCGAGTGGAAACATAGTGGTGAAATGTTCCCTGAAAGCTAGAAATTTAATGGTTTGAATACTCTCTTTGGCAAGGGCCTTTCTTTGTAGTGTCTGCATGTGAGACCCATGTCTGTGGTAGTAATTTATTAATCTAAACAAATTATATCACAAAAAGTGTTGATAATTATGAATTATTTTAAATCAATTATAGCACATGACATAGAGTAAAGTTACATAATTCATGTCAAATAGTGAGCAAATTTTCTATTAAACATTAGATATTAGTTTATTTACACCACGTTCCAAATTATTATGCAAATTACATTTGTCTCTGATTTACCTAAATAGTTGATGCAAATGACAGTCAGTATAATTTTCAAGTCATCAACCATTAGAGCATACAGTATCTCACAAAAGTGAGTACACCCCTCACATTTTTGTAAATATTTTATTATACCCTTTCATGGGACAACACTGAAGATATGACACATTGATACAACGTAAAGTAGTCAGTATACAGCTTGTATAGCAGTGTAAATTTGCTGTCCCCTCAAAATAACTCAACACACAGCCATGTGCTGGCAACAAAAGTGAGTACACCCCGAAGTGAAGACGTCCAAATTGAACCCAATTAGCCATTTTCCCTCTCCGGTGTCATATGACTTGTTAGTGTTACAAGGTCTCAGGTGTGAATGGGGAGAAGGTGAGTTAAATTTGGTGTAATCGCTCTCACACTCTCTCATACTGGTCACTGGAAGTTCAGCATGGCACCTCATGGCAAAGAACTCTCTGAGGATCTTGAAAAAAGAATTTTTGCTCTACATAAAGATGGCCTAGGCAATAAGAAGATTGCCAACACCCTGAAACTGAGCTGCAGCATGGTGGCCAAGACCATACAGCAGTTTAACAGGACAGGTTCCACTCAGAACAGGCCTTGCCATGGTCGACCAAAGAAGTTGAGTGCACGTGCTCAGCATCATATCCAGAGGTTGTCTTTTGAAAATAGACATATGAGTGCTGCCAGCATTGCTGCAGAGGTTGAAGGGGTAGGGGGGTCAGCCTGTCAGTGCTCAGACCATACGCCGCACACTGCATCATATTGGTCTGCATGGCTGTCGTCCCAGAAGGAAGCCCCTTTTAAAGATGATGCACAAGAAAACCCACAAGCAATTTGCTGAAGAGAAGCAGACTAAGGACATGGATTACTGGAACCATGGCCTGTGGTCTGATGAGACCAAGATAAACTTATTTAGTTCAGATGGTGTTAAGCTTGTGTGGCAGCAACCAGGTGAGGAGTACAAAGACAAGTTTGTCTTGCCTACAGTCAGTCATGGTGGTGGGAATGTCATGGTTGGGACTGCATGAGTGCTGCCGGCACTGGGGAGCTACAGTTCATTGAGGGAACCATGAATGCCAACAGGAACTGTGACATACTGAAGCACAGCATGATCCCCTCCCTTTGGAAACTGGACCACAGAGCAGTATTCCAACATGATAACCACCCCAAACACACCTCCAAGATGACCACTGCCTTGCTAAAGAAACTGAGGGTAAAGGTGATAGACTGTCCAAACACGTCTCCAGAACTAAACCCTATTGAGCATCTGTGGGGCATCCTCAAACGGAAGGTGGAGGAGCGCAAGGTTTCCAACAACCACCAGCTCCGTGATGTCGTCGTGGAGGAGTGGAAGAGGATTCCACTGGCAACCTGTGAAGCTCTAGTGAACTCCATGCCTAAGAGAGTTAAGGCAGTGCTGGAAAATAATGGTGGCCACATAAAATATTGAAACTATGGGCATAATTTGGACATTTCCACTTAAGGGTGTACTCACTTTTGTTGCCAGCAGTTTAGACATTAATGGCTGTGTGTTGAGTTATTTTGAGGGGACATCAAATTTACACTGTTATACAAGCTGTATACTGACTACTTTACATTGGATCAAAGTGTCATATCTTCAGTGTCGTCCCATGAAAAGATGTAATAAAATATTTACAAAAATGTGAGGGGTGTACTCACTTATGTGAGATACCGTAATTCAAATTTTACTGAACAAACCTCCCAATGATAATTATTTTTTTCTGCAAAAATAAAAAAAAAACCTCAAAATGCACTGTTCCAAATTATTATGCACAACAGAGTTTCAAAACATTATATTGGTTGTAAAGAACTGAAAATGATCACTTGTTGAATTTGCAGCATTAGCAGGTCATATTTACTGAAATCAAAAGCTATTTCAATCAAAAACATCTTAACAGGCCAAGTTACATGTAAACAAAGGACCACTTCTTTGATATAACCTTCACAATTCTTGCATCCATTGAACATGTGAGTTTTTGGAGAGTTTCTACTTGAATTTCTTTGCAAGATGTCAGAATAGCCTCCCACAGCTGCTGTTTTGATGTGAACTGCTTCCCACCCTCATAGATCTTTTGCTTGAGGATGCTCCAAAGGTTCTTAATAGGGTTGAGGTCAGGGGAAGATGGTGGCCATACCATGAGTTTCTCTCCTTTTATGCCCATAGCAGCCAATGACACAGAGGTATTCTTTGCAGCATGAGAAGGTGCATTGTCATGCATGAAGATAATTTTGCTACGGAAGGCACCGTTCTTCTTTTTGTACCATGGAAAAAAGTGGTCTGTCAGAAATTCTATATACTTTGCTGAGGTCATTTTCACACCTTCAGGGACCCTAAAGGGGCCTACCAGCTCTCTCCCCATGATTCCGGCCCAAAACATGACTCCACCACCTTCTTACTGACGTCACAGCCTTGTTAGGACATGATGGCCATCTACCAACCATCCACTACTCCATCCATCTGGACCATCCAGGGTTGCACGGCACTCATCAGTAAACAAGACTGTTTGAAAATTAGTCTTCATGTATTTCTGGGCCCACTGCAACCATTTCTGCTTGTGAGCATTGGTTAGGGGTGGCCGAATAGTAGGTTTATGCACAACTCCAAGCCTCTGGAGGATCCTACACCTTGAGGTAAGTGGGACTCCAGAGGCACCAGCAGCTTCAAATACCTGTTTGCTGCTTTATAGTGGCATTGTAGAAGCTGCTCTCTTAATCTGATGAATTTGTCTGGCAGAAACCTTCCTCATTATGCCTTTTTCTGCACAAACCCGTCTGTGCTCTGAATCAGCCACAAATTTCTGCACAGTATGATGATCACACTTAAGTCTTCGTGAACTATCTAATGTTTTCATACCTTGTCCAAGGTATTGCACTATTTGACACTTTTAGGCAGCAGAGAGATCCTTTTTCTTTCCCATATTGCTTGAAACCTGTGGCATGCTTAATAATGTGGAACATCATTCTTAAGTAGTTTTCTTTAATTGGGCTCACCTGGCAAACAAATTACGACAGGTGTCTGAGACTGATATCAGTGATCCAAAGAGCCCTGAGACACAATTCCATCCATGAGTTTAATTGAAAAACCAAAAAATGAATGTTTATAACACTAAAATCATATTTACACAATAATTCAGAACACAGTGTGGAAATATATATATATATATATATATATATATATATATATATATATATATATATATATATATATATATATATATATATATATATATATATATGGCGCATATGTTGGTTACGTATTCCCCACAAATGTGTTGCTGTATGTTTATCGTGTGCTTCACGTCTCATGGAACAAAGAGGACTGAGACTCTGGGATTCAGCAGAGGAGTGTGAGATTCGGCCTTTGTGTCCGGGAGATGACCGGGGAAGATTTCCGGGCCACAGAGACTAGAGGACAATGGCGTGAGATCAAAGGGGTTACTTTGTGGTTGAGATTAAGTACCATGTCACTGTATGTTTGATCAAACACCATGTGACTGCTGTTTCGTGCCCGGGGTATAAAACCCCTGATGTGAGATGAAAACTTCCTCTTGATTTGCTTTGAGATTTGTTGGAGATGTGCTCTGTGAATAAAGCTGAATCTGAGGAACAAACTCAGCGTCATCCTTGAACACATTCTCCACACTGGTGACCTTACGACTCAGAATGAGCAGAAATAATTCTCCCGAGCGGGGTTCGGCAGAAGCCAGCCTGATGGCTGCCTCCACACTCCGGCTGCCTGACTTCTGGCAGCATAGTCCGCGCTCCTGGTTTAGCGTGGTCGAGGCGCAGTTCAACCTCCAGAGAATCTCGAAGGACGACACGAGATTCTACCATGTTGTGGCGAAGCTGGACAGCCACACAGTTCAGAGGGTGGAAGACCTGGTCAACCACCCACCGGACAGCGACAAATACAGCGCCTTGAAAGCTGCGCTTATCAGTCATTTTACCCCCTCCATGCAACAGCAAGCAGAGGGGCTCCTGGCGTTGACGGAGTCAGAGAACGACAGACCCGTAGACCTGATGGTGAAAATGCTGAGGCTGAAAGACTCCGAGGACTGCGAATTTATCTTCGCCCACCTTTTCCTCCGAACCCTGCCGACAGCGGTGAGAGTTACCCTGGCAGATTCACCCCGGTTGGCCAAGCGAGACTACCACGGGCTGAGCAAGGAGGCGCAGCGACTCGTCGACGCCTACAAGTGGAGCGCAGTTTCGGCTGCAGCAGCGGAGCTAGGAGCGACGCCCGGAGACGGCATGGGGCCAGTGGTTGCAGCACCAGACGCGCCGACGACGGCAGCAGTCAGCACCAAGTGACACAGAGCGGGCGGCGTCCTTTGCTTCTATCATCGCCGTTTTGCAGAGAGGGCACACAAGTGCCTCCCGCCGTGCCACTTCAAGCGTTCGGGAAACGCCAAGACCGAGGGTCGGTAGCGGCTGCGGCCCCCGGGGAAGAGAACAAGCTGCTTTACCTGACGGATGCATGTTCGGGGAAACGATTCCTCGTGGACACAGGCTCCCAGATGAGCTTCATCATGCCTTCCTACACGGACCGGCTGATGCCGTCCAAGGTTCCCCGGGTGTCAGTGTCAGCAGCGAACGGCTCAGCTATTAACACCTTCGGTGAGAGGACTCTGCTTCTGTCTTTGCAGGGTCGTTTATTTGAGTGGACTTTTGTGGTAGCTGCAGTCAGTTTCAACATGTTAGAGGCTGATTTCTTGTGCTCACATGGTTTATTGGTTGATCTTTTCACTCTATTCCCTGCACAGCACGAGTGGCACCGCCAGCTGCACAAGCCAACGTCACGACTGCGGGTGGTAAGTTCCACGCACTTCTCACTCAGTTCCCAGCATTAACAGTCCCAACGTTTTCGGCGACAGTGGCCAAACATGGGGGTGGAGCATTATATCACTACCACCGGGCCGCCTGTTTTTGCAAAAGCTCGGCACCTGGACTCAGCTAAACTGACCATAGCGCGCGAGGAGTTTGCCAACCTGGAAAAACTGGGCATCATCAGACGTTCGAAAATCCCCTGGGCTTCACCATTGCACATGGTCCCAAAGACTGATGGCTCGTGGCGACCTTGCGGTGATTTCCGCAGGTTGAATAACGCCACTGCACACGACCGCTACCCGATCCCACACATTCAAGATTTTTCGGTTCATTTGGCGGGGGCGCGCATTTTTTCTAAAATAGATTTAGTGCGCGGCTACCATCAGGTTCCAGTGCGCGCCCAGGACATACCCAAAACAGCGGTAATAACTCCTTTTGGCCTTTTTGAGTTTTTGCGCATGCCTTATGGACTCAAGGGGGCCGCGCAGACGTTCCAACGCATGATGGACGCGGTGCTGCGCGACCTCCCTTTCGTGTTCGTCTACTTGGATGACATTTTAGTAGCCAGCACGTCCGAAGACGAACACGAAAACCACCTCACGGCAGTTTTCCGGAGGCTGGCAGAACACGGGTTAATAATTAACCCAGCGAAGTGCCAGTTTGGGGTAGCGCAGATTGATTTTTTGGGGCATCGCGTTTCGCCAGAAGGAGCGGTCCCTCTCCCCGATAAAGTGCGCGCAATAACAAATTTTCCCCAACCTCAAACGGTCAAAGCGCTACAGGAGTTTTTGGGAATGGTTAATTTTAATAACCGTTTCCTCCCAAGTGCAGCACGGCTCATGCAACCATTGTACGCGGCACTAAAAAAACAAAAACCCACAAATAAAATCGAATGGTCTCCTGAGCGGGAGCGCGCATTCTCTCAAGTCAAAACAGCGCTGGCAAACGCGGCTTTATTGGCATACCCAGTTCCAACAGCCCGCATGGCCCTCACCACTGACGCGTCTGATTTAGCGGTAGGGGCGGTTGTTGAACAGCTTGGGTAGCGCGTTTTAGAGTTCCGTCGGACATAACGTCAGACAGGGGTCCTCAATTCGTTTCCGAACTCTGGTCATCGATGGCCCGCAGCCTAGGGGTAAAGATCCACCGCACCACTGCATACAACCCCCAGGCTAACGGTTTATGCGAGCGTTTTCACAGGTCATTGAAAGCGGCCCTCAGAGCATCGCTTACGGATACAAATTGGGTTGACAAGTTACCATGGGTCTTATTGGGGTTGCGTTCTGCACCTAAGGAGGATTTGCAAGCCTCTCCAGCGGAATTAGTTTTTGCACAGCCTCTCCGTTTGCCAGGGGAATTTCTCCCCGATAATCCTGCCCCAAATTGCCCCCCCCGCTCAGCTGTTGCAGAGTGGCACAGGATCAAACACGCTTCCTGGCCCGGTTCATCACAGTCTCCCATGCGTTTTTGTGCCGAAGGCTTTAAAGAATGCGGAGTTTGTTTTTGTGAGACATGATGCTTGTCGCCCCAGCCTGCGCCCGCCTTACGATGGGCCGTACAAGGTGCTGGAAACAGAAGAGAAGCATTTTTTGCTAGATTTGGGAGGCAGAAAAGAATTGATTTGTATTAACAGACTCAAACCTGCTTTTGTTTTGGCGGATGAGGAGGTGCAGTTGGTGAGAGCCCCCTGTCACGGTAGACCCCCTAGAGGGCATTCTACAGGACTCCCACAGAGATTGACTAACAGTTCTAATCCACAGGTGCAGACAGCAGCAAAGCCGGCTTTCAGCAGATACGGCAGGAGACTGAGAGTTAAGCAACTGGTGGATTGATGTGTAGTAATGTTATGATGTCATGTGTCTCTGGTTATGTTTGTCCCATTTAGACGTTTGGGGGGGGTCTTGTGGCGCATATGTTGGTTACATATTCCCGACAAATGTGTTGCTGTATGTTTATCATGTGCTTCACGTCTCATGGAACAAAGAGGACTGAGACTCTGGGATTCAGCAGAAGAGTGTGAGATTCGGCCTTTGTGTCTGGGAGACGACCGGGGAAGATTTCTGGGCCACAGAGACTAGAGGACAATGGCGTGAGATCAAAGGGGTTACTTTGTGGTTAAGATTAAGTACCATGTGACTGTATGTTTGATCAAACACCATGTGACTGCTGTTTCGTGCCCGGGGTATAAAACCCCCGATGTGAGATGAAAACTTCCTCTTGATTTGCTTTGAGATTTGTTGGAGATGTGCTCTGTGAATAAAGCTGAAACTGAGGAACAAACTCAGCCTCATCCTTGAACACATTCTCCACATATATATATATATATATATATATATATATATATATATATATATATATATATATACGTATATATATATGTGTGTGTGTGTGTGTGTGTGTGTGTGTGTGTGTGTGTGTGTGTGTGTGTGTATCTGTGTGTGTTTACACAGTATATATACAGATATACACAGGTACATCTCAAAAAATTTGAATATCATGAAAAAGTTCAATATTTTTTGTCACTCATTTCAGAAAGTGAAACCCGTATATTATATAGATTCATTACACACAGGGTGATATAGTTCACATTGCTATTCATTTAAATTTTGATGATTATGGCTTACAGCCCATGAAAACCCCAAATTCAGTTTCTCAAAAAATTAGAATATAACGTAAAATTATTTTTAAAAAAAATGTTTTTTAATAGAAATGTTGCCCGACTGAGAAGTATGTCCATGTACACTCAATACTTGGTCGGGGCTCCTTTTGGATTAATTACTGTATCAATGTGGCATGGCATGGAGGTGATCAACCTGTGGCACTGCTGAGGTGTTATGAAGGTCCAGGTTGCTTTGATAGTAACCTTCAGCTCGTCTGCATTGTTGGGTCTGGTGTCTCTCATCTTCCTCTTGACAATACTCCATAGATTCTCTATGGCGTTTAGGTCAGGAGAGTTTGCTGGCCAATCAAACACAGTGACGCCATGGTCATTAAACCAGGTTTTGATACTTTTGGCAGTGTGGGCAGGTGCCAAATCCTGCTGGAAAATGAAATCAGGTTCTCCATAAAGCTTGTCAGCAGAGGGAAGAATGAAGTGCTCTAAAATTTCCTGGTAGACAACTGCACTGACTTTGATCTTGATAAAACACAGTGGACAAACACCAGCAGATGACCTCTGTTCAGACAAAAGTAAATTTTGCATTTCATTTGTAAATAAAAGCCCTAGAGTCTCGAGAAAGAGTGGAGAGGTACAGAATCTAAGTTGCTTGAGGTTTAGTGTGAAGTTTCCACAGTCAGTGATGATTTGAGAAACCACGTCATCCTTTTCGGGTCGCGGGGGAGCTGGAGCTTATCTCAGCATCTTTGGACGAGAGGCAGGGGACACCCTGGACAGATCGCCAGTCCATCGCAGGGCCAACACAGAGAGACAGACAACCATTCACTCTCACAGTCATACCTAAGGACAATTTAGAATCCCCAGTTTGATGCCAATTAACCCAATTTGCATGTTTTTGGCATGTGGGAGGAAACCGGAGAAATACCAGAGTAAACCTAACTAACTAACTACTAACTAACCTGCACTTATATAGCGCTTTTCTAGTCACAAAGACCACTCAAAGCGCTTTCATTAATACTAACCCTCTATTCTAAGGGCCTATAGGAAACAGATATCTAGGGACAATTTAGAACAGCCAATTAACCTAACATGCATGTTTTTGGCATGTGGGAGGAAACCGGAGAAATCCCGGAGTAAACCCACATTGACACGGGAAGAACATGCAAACTCCACACAGATCACTGTTGGGGGGTCGGGGGCTGGGATCGAACCCAGGATCCCCCGGCCAAGGGTGAGTTGCTGTGCTGTTGCAGTGTTAACCACTTCTCCACTGCGCTGCCCATGAACTTTTTCATGATATTGTAATTTTTGGAGATGTACTTGTGTACACACACACACACACACACACACACACACACACACACACACACACACACACACACTCACATATACACATATATGATCCTTTCAGCTTCAGTCATCTTCCTTTACTGGCCTTCATTTTTTTAAACTGGCTGAGTGTGTGAACCCTCTCAAAACTAATTTCAAACTATTTTTAAATCTTTTTATATACATATATCGCTTTTCCTTTTCTCATTGACTGGTAGGTGATGAAAAAATCATTACCTCTGAAACCCACATTTTCTTACTGACAGCACAATGACTGGTTGGTAAAACGTCAATGAATCAGCCATATTAGGGCTGCACGGTGGCGCAGTGGTTAGCAGTGTGGCAGCACAGTTTCACCCTCGGCCGGGGGGTCGCGGGGACCGTGAGATTGTGGGTTCGATCCCTGCCCCTGGCCAACAGTGATCTGTGTGGAGTTTGCATGCTCTCCCCGTGTCTGCGTGGGTTTACTCCGGGATTTCTCCGGTTTCCTCCCACATGCCAAAAACATGCAGGTTGGGGAGTTGAGGGGCGCTTGCGCACGCAGCGACCGGCAGCTGGTGGTTTGTCACCAGACTGCAAAACAAATCTACCTACGGGTACAAAATAAGTAATAAAAAAAAATATTAATAGAACCACTCTGCAGCTCTGGACAGTTACATCTCTACTTCCTTTGTTTTGTTTTTTTTTCCTCCTTGATGAGTCACCTATGGAAGGTCCAATGACACACAATCTGGCCACCTTTTAAAATGCTCAACTTATTTTTCTCTTGAGTGGCAAAAGACCGTCGAGGTCATCTGATTACAGCCTTTACACTCAGACGTGGCCTGGATGTCAGACAGATGGCGTGAGTTACATAGACCACTTGGCCTGTCCTACAAACAGGCCACTCTCCTACACAATGACTAATGTGGGCTGCTGATTCAAAAAATAAGGCTGAAATGCAGAGCGCAGCACGAGGTAAACAGACGCTTATGGCAGCAGAGAGGGAGGAAAAAAGGGAGCGACGGAAGGAGAGAAGCTAAGGGGGGTAGACAAGTGGAATGACTTATTCAAGGGGGAAATGGGCAGTAAGAAACATGAAATTAGCACAAATAGATTATCTGTCGACTACAGGCAGGCCTAAGAGCAAGCCAAGCACTGTGCCAGGAGAAGAGGAGAGAGACAGAAAAAACAGATCGACTTCTTGTTTGTTCCTCCCTTCGGGGAGCTGCGATGGAGCCATCACTCACCAAATTGCTGATCTGTAGTTGGAACAGCTGTATCCGAAGCACGCAAGCACTCAACTACACAGCAATTAGAATGCACCACTAGTGTGACCCATGCACTGTGGGAGAGATGGAGTGTTTAATTCCTCACAGATGGTATATTTTTGCATGTCTCATGTGAAAAGCTTCTCTTTATCACACGTTTGGATGTTAGAGCACTGTAAAACAGGGGACTTGACCCATAAATACAACGCTTGGGCACCCTCAATAATGCACAACATTGCAAAGCAGAGTTGCAGTTAATCAAACATAAAACGTGCCAAAACTATGAACTGAAGTAGGTGAGAATGAGGCTAAATTATGAAGTCATGCTGTTGTGTTTTACCTGCTGGGGGCAGTGAGACTGGGCAAAGCGAAATAAATGCCTTTTGGTACAAAAATGAAATTATTTCCTAGAAAAACTGGAATTTGATTATTATATATGGTCACACCATAACATGCTTAATTTATTAACTTATTATATACTTAATTTATGAATGTACTTAATTTATTAATTGATTAACTTAATCGAATATGATATCCATCCATCCATATCATCTTGTGCAGCTTATCTGGGGTCCGGGTCACGGGGGCAGCAGACCAAGCAGAGAGGCCTGGACTGCCGTCCCGTTCAAATAGCACCATGATCCCTCCTGCTGAGGGATCATGGACCTCCAGCTGAGCTGAGCCCACTGGAGGGCTGATCCATGTGAGGGCAAGACAAGTAACAAAAATGTAATTTACTGTTATTTTAGATGTTTAACAAATTTGGTGAGGAAACAAATTTAAAAAAGTGAAAATCATCCATTGTTTCAAATGAATTTCTAAAAAAAAAACAAAAAAGAAAGCTGAATGGTTAAATGCTTTTTTTTTGGGGGGGGGGGTGTCATCATCAAAGTAATGGCCCTTTTACACAGCAATTTTAAGCCAATGTTTGATGTTTGGGATTGTTTGGGAGATGCTTGTGTGTTTTGGACCGAGTCAGAAGTTTGAGGAGACCGTGGTGACTGTGGAGATCACTGGAGATCATTGATATCCACCCCTGCGTGTAAGGAGTCATGTCTATAAATTAAAGATGACATATTGATTACACATCTGCCAGTGATTTAAACTCTTCAGCCTCCTTCTCATCCCTAGTAATGCACCTCAGGATGTACATAAACAGACATTCTTAGGCCAAATTTTCCTTTAAACGTTTTTGTTTTACACAAAGATGGAAGGAAGAAAGTTTGACTTTTAGCTTGCGATATGATATTACTGGTGAAATTATATTTTTATATACTGGCAGTGACACACAGGTTAGTAACTAACAGCAACAGTTAAAAAGAGGTTATTTAAATCTCTGGTTTAACAGGATTGTTCTGGTTGATTCTGGCAACTAAGAACCATGACGATGTTGCAAAAACAAGCCAAATATCCCATCTACAGTTCTTCCCATTAGCTGCACCTGTTTTTGCTCTTGTGGTGGGTAGCGTTCTTGTGGTGTGTGGCTGATGTTAATCCCTCCAGTAGTGGTGCAAGATGGTGGATGGAGTTGGGCCCTCATATATATTTTAAGGCTTGGAAAAGAGAAGAGAGAAAAAGAGATGATAACGAAGAGATCCCTGAGTATCCTGAATCTTCTCCAGGTTTAATTACACTATATTGATCAGAGGCAGGAGGGGGGAAAGGGAGGGGGCGATTGAGTGAAGAGGGAAGCGCAGTCAGTGAAATTGCAGGGTGTACTTACTGTAAAAGCATGAACAAAAAAGGGGGAGTCAGAGCAATTATTCCAAAGTCATACAGCAGATAATTAGAAAATCCTCCCAAGTCTCTACGCAGTCTCTCTACACATCTATTTAGCACTGCTGATACAGTGAAACAGTGGGGTGTCAGATTCATTTAAGCCACCAGACAGTATGCATTGTTCACATCCATCTCGCCGCTTCATGCCTGGTTTGATTTGAAATTTACTGCATCGATTTCCCTCCCCCTCGTGCCGCCCTTCCTCCTACCCAGCCATAATAGAACGGTCATGCATAGCACTTCTAGCCTTCCTGTAACCACTCTGGGCTGCATGTTACCCATGCAAAGACGACTACTGCAGCAAAATTGTGCCTCTTCGCCTTTCTTCTAGCTCGACCTACTTCTGCAGAGAGCTTAGGTTCCTTTCTTTGTTTCTCGCACTGCTGTGGCACGGCCAGGAAATCTGCGAGCTCTTCTACTGTACTTCCCCCTCCCCACCCACTCCCAGTCCCGATCCAGGCGGACGGTGGCCGAATCCAGCACAGTGAAATGTGCCAGGCTCAACCTCGCCGCCCCAGCAAAATCTCTCCCGGCGAGGCTCACAGAACTGTATTCCGGGGGTTAAGGAGCTTATGTGTTGTACGCAGCGCATGGAGAGAAAGGGGGGGGGGGGGGAAACAGTGGTTCGCCGAGAGCGGGGTGGGGGGGGGAGAAGGCGAGCGAAGCCTTTCTGTGTGGAGCGTATCTCATTATGTCTGAACTGTGTGTTACCTTTGGTAAACAGTGGGGGAACATTCCTCAGACGGGCGTCATTCTAAGGAGCAGCAGGCTGGTAAACGACCAGGGCCCCCATGGTGCCGCGGCGCCATTGCTCAAACGCACAGCCCCACGGGGGTGTATAAATTCGGTCATGATTAGTCAGATAGAATAAATAATCTGCACTCATGACAGCCCTCTTCATCTCCCTGTGTGCTGAATGGATGTCCCGTCCCACTCTTTTGTGTTAGTAAATTCCCTCCAGTTATTTCCGCTGAACGACCTTCTCAATCAAGGGAAAAGTCAAAAACTCAATTTCTTAGTGAGGCATTCATTATCATGGACCCCTGTGCCGAAGGGTACCTGCCTATTTACTTTGCATTAGAGCTATGCGTGGAGTGGCTGGGCTCGATTTTAATGGGATATTAAGGAAATCAACAAATTACAGATTCATTGAACTGCTTGAAGGTGTTTGACAATATTAATGTGAATAATGCCAGCAGTAAGCATTGCTATTATGATCTCAACATTTATTAGGCGGCATCTAATGAGAATGACAATTGAGTGATGTCTTATTAGTTTACGTTAACGCTCACACACGCGGGTCTTTGATGTAATTTCCCCACACAACCGCACTGTTCAGAGCAATCGAGAACAAACAAGCCACTGTGGACATTTCCATTTCTACCCATCTTCCCGAGTCAGATCCTTGGGCTAGGACGTGCCAGGACGTGCCAGGACGTGCCAGGACGTGCCGTAGCTCCAGCGCCGCCGTGAGCCGCAGCATGGCAGCCTCACTTCAACACGTCCACGTATTCCCTCCGACTGTTGTGACGTCCCGCTACTCTGTACTTTGGCACAGCTGAGTCTCTCAGGTGTGAGGAGCAAAACAAGAGTGATTAAATCTTCATTCCTTCATCCCCACATTCAACCACATTCACATTTGTTAAACTGAAAAAAAAAAAAAAAAAACCTTTCACGCACATCTAGTTTTCATGTTACATGGCCCTCCACGGAGTCTGTGAAACAAGCACTAATTACAGCAGGTACGGCTGAAATGCTCCATCCATCCATCCATCCATCCCCTTCAACTCTTCTGCCTTTGTACTGAGAGGTTCCCAGACCAGCCAAGAGATATACTGTATATCGTCTCCAGCCAGTCCTAAGTCTGCCGCGGGGTCTCCCGCTCAGACAAACATATTGCCTACATATCAAGTGGCTGTCCACTGACAGTTGTTTCAGGCTGCTGATTCACTTCTCTGCTCTGTGCAATATTGTGGCACTTGCCCTGTGTTAAGGCTGACAAATGAAGTTAAAGTTGCAAGCTGGTTCAGTCAGACTGAACACACTTGAGCTGCTCTTCTGTTATCGCTTGTTTTCATTTACTAATCACACGTGTCAAAGTTTCAGGTTTCTTCAGTCACTCTTATGTCGATGTCACTGCTGCCCTGTTTCATCACCCTAGCTTTCATCTGTTACAAAACTGTTCTTCTCTTTGCTCCTTAAGTTCTTTGTATATTTGTGGGAAATTAAAACAAAACAAAACAGAGTTAGATTCAGAATCAGAATCAGAATCAGAATCAGGTTTATTGCCATTGTTCATGTAGTACACAAACTAGGAATTTGTCTCGGTACAATGCTGCAACATTAAACATGATAAGATAAGAGAAATAAACTATACATGTAATAAAGTGTAGGATAAGATTAAGTGATACTGGTCAACAGTTAAAATATATATTAGCCAGCAGCAGATACTGTGGAGAACTATATAGTGCAGTCGGTAATGCAGGAAGAAAAACAGTGATGATTGACATGAGTCTGGTTGAGCTGCTGTACATGGTGCACGAGAGTCAATAAGTCACTTAGTGTTCAGCAGTCTAATGGCAGAGGGGAAGAAGCTGTTCATGTGACGGGAGGTTTTAGTCTGGATGGACCGAAGTCTTCTACCAGAGGGGAGGGGGGCAAACAGTACGTGACCAGGGTGTGAGGGATCGGCTATGATCCGGCCAGCACGCCTCCGGGTCCTGGAGATGTACAGATCCTGGAGAGATGGGAGCTTGCAGCCGATCACCTTCTCAGCAGTGCGCACGACGCGCTGCAGCCTTAGTCTGTCCCTGGCAGTGGCTCCTGCGTACCACACGGTTATGGAGGTGGTGAGGATGGACTCGATGATGGCTGTGTAGAACTGCACTAACATCTTGGTGGGTAGCTTGAGCTTCCTTAGCTGCCGCAGGAAGAACATCCTCTGCTGGGCTTTTTTGATGAGTGAGCTGATGGTCAGCTCCCATTTGAGGTCCCTGGTGATGGTAGTGCCTAGGAAGCGGAAGGAATCAGCAGTGGTGATGGGAGAGCCTGAGAGGGTGAGGGGGGGCAGAGGAGTAGTGACTTTCCTGAAGTCTACAATCATCTCCACTGTCTTCAGAGCGTTCAGCTGCAGGTTGTTATTGCTGCACCAGGACGCCAGCTGGGCCACCTCTCTCCTGTAGGCGGACTCGTCGCCGTTGGAGATGAGCCCGATGAGGGTGGTGTCGTCCGCAAACTTGATCAACTTGACAGACTGGTGGCTGGAGGTGCAGGAGTTGGTGTAAAGGGAGAAGAGTAGGGGGGAAAGTACACAGCCCTGGGGTGATCCGGTGCTGATGCTAGTATAGTCTGAGACAGTCTTTCCCAGCCGCACATGCTGCCTCCGGTCCGTCAGGAAGTCGATGATCCACCTGCAGAGGGAGTCAGGCACGTTGAGCAGGGACAGCTTGTCCCGGAGCAGAGCGGGGCGGATGGTGTTGAATGCGGAGCTGAAGTCCACAAACAGGATCCTGGCGTAGGTTCCCGGGGAGTCCAGGTGCTGCAGGATGGAGTGGAGGGCCAGGTTGACTGCATCGTCTACAGACCTGTTGGCTCGGTAGGCAAACTGCAGCGGGTCCAGGAGAGGGGTGGTGATGGACTTGAGGTGGGACAGGACCAGGCGCTCAAAGGACTTCATGACTACAGAGGTGAGCGCTACAGGTCTGTAGTCATTAAGTCCAGTGATCCGTGGCTTCTTGGGGACAGGGATGATGGTGGAGGATTTGAGGCAGGATGGCACGTGGCATAACTTAAGGGAGGTGTTAAAAATGTCTGTGAAGACAGGAGCCAGCTGTTTCGCACAGAGTCTCAGGGTGGAGGGAGACACGCCGTCTGGGCCGGGGGCCTTGCGCGGGTTCAGTCTGGAGAACTGTTTGAGCATATCCTGCTCACTGATGATAAGGGGAGGGGGGAGGAGGGGGGGTGCCTTAAATGAAGTAGGGAATGTGGAGGCTGTGGAGCTGGAGGGAGGGGGGGAGTTGGACACAGATGACGAGGTGTCAAAACGGGCATAGTGTTGGGACAGTCTTTGACAAAGGGCTTTGTCATCCTGACCTTTAGGAGCCTTAGGTCGATAGTTGGTGATTTGCCTCAGTCCTCTCCACACGGAAGCCGAATCATTAGCAGTGAACTGCTGCTGGAGTCTCTCTGAGTATAGAGATTTAGCCCTCTTCAGCTCTCTGTTAAACCGGTATTTAACCTCCCTGTAGCAGTCCCTGTCTCCACTTTTCAGCGCTGCTTCCTTCTCCTTCCTGATCTGTCTGAGCTTAGCTGTGAACCAGGGTTTGTCATTAGAGTAACTCACCCTGGTGCGTGATGGAAGAATGTTCTCTTCACAAAAGTGGATATATGAGTTCACAGTGTCCGTGTACTCATCCAGATCATGCGTGGCTCCTTTAAACATGCCCCAGTCAGATATTTCCATGCACGTTTCCAGCTTCTCCTCAACATCACTGGTCCGTATCTTCGTAGTGCTCACAACAGGTTTAGTGAGCTTCAATCTCTGTCTGTATGTGGGAATGAGGTGAACCATCACGTGATCAGATAATCCCAGCGCAGCACGAGGGACAGCGCGATATGCGTCTTTCACTGTGGTGTAACAGTGATCCAGTGTGTTTAATCCTCTGGTGGGGCATTTAATAAACTGTTTGTAGCGGGGGAGATCGTGGCTCAGATTGCACTGATTAAAGTCGCCAGCCACAATAATCAGCGAGTCTGGAAAACTCCGCTCTGTGTGTTGAATGTGATCCGCGAGCACGCGCTGAGCTTCGCGCGTGTCCGCGTCGGGAGGGGCGTACACAGCGATCATTATGAAAGAAGCAAACTCCCGCGGGGAATAGAAGGGCTTGCAATTGATAACAAGAAATTCCAAGGCAGGAGAACAGTGTTTGGAAATTACCGTTACATCAGAGCACCAGCTGCAGTTGATGTAGAAGCAGACACCGCCTCCTGTGGTCTTGCCGGAAAGCTCTGTGTCACGATCAGCACGGAAGAGCTGAAAGCCGTCGAGGCGCAGCGCGCTGTCCGGTATATTTTCCCGGAGCCAGGTCTCAGTAAAGCAGAGGACAGCTGAGGAGGCGAGGTCCTTAAAACGCATCAGCAGTCTCAGTTCATCTACCTTGTTAGAGAGAGAGTTGGTATTGGACAGAAATATGCCAGGCAGCGCCGTTCGCGAGCCTCTCCTGCGAAGCCGCACGAGAGCGCCCGCTCGTCTACCTCTCTTTCGCCGTCTCACTTTCCGAGCCAAACAATAAACCAGATCGGCGGCAGGGGCTAGAAAAACTGGGAGGAGGTCCGTGGGGGTGAAAGTCCTGATATTTAGAAGTTCTTCACGGGTATAAGTGCAAGCAGACACACAATTGACAAACAAAAACAAACAAAGAGCGCAGCGAAGCACCATGTCGACCGCTGTGGGCGCCATCTTGGATCATCTTAGATTCAGGACTCTACACTGGAACTACACCGCTTAGCCATAAAAACAAACAAATAAATAATAATAATAATTGTAAAAAAATTAAAACACTACTGTCATTTAACTAAGCAAAGAGGTAATGCCTTTTCACTGGATAATTACTGCAGTGATTAGTATGTTGTAACTGGCAACAAGTTGGTTAGGGCCCATTTACAGAGACAGAGGATGTTGGCCATTGTCCCAGTCGCTCAATGATCTCCTAAAGCCTTGAAAAAGCTGTTTCTGTGTAAATGTTTGGGAGACATTTCAGCAACTTTCATGGTGCTCTATAGACATTTTTGAAAGATTCTTGAGAGATTACTGAGAGACCAGGCGAGATCCCTGAGTTTCTTGGCAACCAAAGAGAGATAGATAGATAGATAGATAGATAGATAGATAGATGTTTGAGAGGTTTTCAGCACTCTTCTGCCCCCTTTACACACGGGTGGAGATCAGTGAGAGATTATTGAAAGATCAAAAAATGGCCAGATCACTCAATGAGCTCTCAGTAATGTTCCAGTGATCTCCACAGTCATCACGGTCTCATCAAAGTTTTGGAAAATCTTTCAACAGTCACCAAAGGGAAGTGATCTCTCAAGGAGCACTCAATGATTTCATCCATGCCACATTGATCTCCCAAAGAACTCTACTGGTGTTTCATCAAATGTTCAGCTACCCTCACTGATTTCTCATCCACCTCTGCTTTCAGAGCGGAAGAATTTGGAGCTCTTTGAAAAATTGCTGAGATATCATTGGGAGATCAATGAGATAGCAGTACTCCTTAAGAGATCAGTGAGAGATTGCATCACTTTGGTGATAACTGAGAGATTGTTTTGGATTGAGTCAAAGCCTTGGTGACCATGGAGATCACTGAAGATCATTAAGAGATATTGGTGATCGCTGAGAGATAACTGAAAGATCATTAAACAATCTGGCCATTTTTTCATCTCTCAACAATCCCCATGCCCTGTGTAAAGAGGGTACTATCCATTACTGATGAAGTAAATAGCATCTGGTTTCTTAAAAAACTGTATCTGAAGACATATGACATGCTCATGGAAAGGGTCTTTTTGGCCTCCATCAAGCAAAGAAAACAGACGACGAGACTGTTAAAGCCAGTAACACTAGGTTAACAAAAATGGTCCAATGCAGTATAAAACATAGAAGGATAGTGGTGAACCATCATCTACATCATCAACTCTCATCAACAGTCCTATTATCAACAGAAGATATTGGAGAAAAATTAATGCAGCTTTGAAAGGAAATAATATTGCGATATTGCATAAGATGTCACGGGCCATGTGTGCCATAATCAAAGGTAAAGACACTTCAATGAAATATTTGAGTGTGTGACTTTTTGGCAAGTCAGTGTATATTTTGCCTTCAGCTCATTCTTATTCGACAGTGTATCACGTCGCTGTTTGGTCAAGGTCCTTCACTTCTGTGTTGGACCTCTTGTCACTTTTGCATTGTCATGCAATCTGATTCAAGCCCTTCTGCTCCAGACCCCTGATGACAACAATGACGGGACACCATTTCAAAAGCCTTGAAATCCATGTAAGGAGAGACGTAGGAAGGGTGGGGTGGACATGGCTAAGGTGACTGTCTCCCATGCAGCTGACCACATTTTGAGTCCTGTTGTTCCCATTTTTTCCAGTCAGGCTTAAGTTTCACTTTAACTGATTTGTTACTTTAGCTATCAAGTACACATTTTTAGGGTTAGCCACACTGGTGAAGGTTTGGGCACTAAAACCTCTGGTTAAGGTTAGGGTGTATTATAAAAAATATTATAGCTGTAACCCTTAGCTTTGTCCTATGAGGTCTAAACACACAATACCTCTCTGTTTTGTACATTAATAATGCCAATGTCCAGAGCTTCAGTTTCTGCAGTTAAATTCTAAATCTGTCCTAGGATACAGAAGGGCTTTGGAAGAAAGGTAAGACACTACACAAAAGGCAAAATACTGGGCTCCTGCTTCTCCAACCAGTAATTTCTAACATGAGCAAAATGAATGTGTTCCTTACCTGCCCTGAACTTTGATGTCAGAAATGGCATAAAAGTATCTGGACAGGTTGTTCTCATCCACCATTGTAGCTCCAGTGGCGGGCCGAAGCAGGCGGATTCTCAGGTCAGTAATGGTAAAGAAGTCCCTCAGGTTCTTGGTTGTGTCCAGCTGTCCATAAAGCGACGCCATGTTGTGGAGTCGGGGCCCGGCAAACAGCGCAAATCGGTCTTTGATCTCAAAGCGTACCGTTTTGTCATACTTCCACACATAGCCCCGTGAGTACTCCTCGGTGCAGATAATGTCCAGAAGGGTATGCTGGGTCAGGTCCTGCGCTGTCTTGGGCTCCATGGTGAAGGCATCCAGGCAGTCCGTGGCATAGAACTGGTACGGCTGCCAGGTTCGGCCGTAATCTAGCGATTTTTCGAGGACCATCTGCTCAGGCCGGCCTGACTCAAAGGTGAGGACAATGTCGTCAGTCAGCTCAATGGTCTTGTTCCAAGACAAAGTGATGTTGACCAGGAGGGGCTTGGGATACTTCTTCCAGGATGAGGACTGCCAGAAGGTCGTGGGATTACGGCCTTCAATGTCAAACATGAGTTTTGGAGGGTGGGCAAGCTCCTCGGTGCTGGCGTCACATTCATTATTACACATGTAAGGATTCTCCTACAGAGACAGACAGAAGATGAGGAGAAGACAAGGAAACGTTACTGGCTGTAGCAAGAATCCAAACATTTACAACACTGATTACAAAGAGAAGCCACCATACTATCATAAATAAGCTTTCATACCATTTTTAAGGCTGGACTTCAGACAACACAGCTTTTTTTTTTTTATCAAAGAAAAGTAATAAATGTATTGGTAAACACTGTACCAATGCTTTTTGCACCTTATCTCAAATTCCATGCTCAAACTCTTAATTCTGTCTTGGTTGAAAGGCTTTCAGGATTTCTTGGTCAAAAACTCTAAATGGGTCCTGATCCATTCAGTCCCTGTCTTGGTTTTAGGTTTGGATCTTAATTTGTGCTTTATTTATTTTCTCACTTCAGACACAAATCAACCCTTCACATACTACAAAACTTATACCTTGACATTCTATTTTATTATTATTGTATTATTATTGAATACAGCTGTGCACCTTTAACCACTGCATGGATCCCCTCCTTTTGTTACCCGATTTGAGGCTGGTTTGTAAGAATTGGGGGCTCGTCCGGGAAATTTTAACCAACCTTACCTTAGCTGAAAATAGGTCACCCCATGTAGAAAAATGAAAAAGTTCAAAGAATGTGAAGAAATTATACATTTATGCAAACCACAGACACGTCTGCTTAATATTTCCAAATCATACCTCCCTGACCTCATTTCCTACCGTCTTTTCTCACTACTCCTTTGATTTTCTCTACTGTATGTTTAGCCATAAATTCCTTTGTGAGAAAAGCAGACGTTGTGACAGACAGTGCAGCTGGCCTCGCTCACACATCCAAGCAATTGGTGGTCATTTTCCTACTGCCTTCTGTTTTTCCATAATCTCTTCTTTTGTTTGTGTCAGCAGCTTATGGTTAATCAGCTGTGTTAGAAGTATCATAACAAATTAGAAAGAGCTTCTCAGTGACCAATGAGGATGAAGTCTAAAAACAGAATTGGTGCTTTCTGCTCCATACAGGTGAAATATGAAGTGTGCAAAGCAATGTGCAATTTATAGAAGTTTATTACATAATAATGGCTAAAACATATTTCAGTTGTGCTTTTAACTTTTGTCATACTTTAAATTTATCTAGCGACTTCCTTGAAAGAGGTCTCTCCAAAAACATTTGTCCGATTTACCACAAATCATTACCAGGCAGTGTTCTCTCTCCCTGCTCCCCAGGGGCTCGATCTGGCTGCCAGGGGGAGGAGGGACGTTTCCAAGAGGACCTTTCAAGTGCTACAAGCTCCAATTTATCAGGACAAGATAATCTACTACTTGATTAGGTGGGAGATGTCACCCCGAGTGTGGTGATGTGGTGAGGAAACAGGGAGAGGAGTGGGCCTCTGATGTAAGACGGTCTAATGAAGCAGTGAGGCAGAGATCGAGTAAGTCAGAGCGAGAACTGGCTCCGTTCAGCTAATAGGCTTTGCAAGTTTTCCCTCGTCCTCCAAGACAAGGTGACAATGAAACGGGGTTCTGTCAGGCCTTCAGACTTTTCGGAGGGGCCCATTAATATCCTGCCGGAGCCATTCCCCTACAGGCTTCTCCCAGCACTGGGCAGCGGTGGCTGGGAGCAGCGGGTGGAGGCAGAAGGCAGACTGGCTGTGGAAAATTCCACTTGAGTTTGAGTCTACCATCTCATGGCAGGAGGTTAGGTGTGCCATTAACTGCAGCATCTGGTGCTCGGTGTATCCACAGACAGATGTGCAATATGTCACAGGAGACAGTTATGCATGATTAGAGGGTGTGGGCAGTCTCTAAAAAACACATTTGGCATGCAGCACGTACATGTTATGGCTTGCTGACTATGTGCATTCACCAAGGAAGATGTAAAATAGTTTTTGAGTGCCAATTGGAGAGTTCCGCTTAAAGTTCATTAGGAGCCAGAAATAGAGTATTTCCTACTTTATTTGGATTACCCACTACTTATGATATACTAACAGTACAATTGTAGTCATATTACTTCCGCAATACTTTGAATCAAGTTCATCTGTTATTGGTATTTTACCTTTAAGAGGATCCATTAATGTTTTAACGTTAATGCCAACACAACCACATTTTTGGCTTGACCTTATCCAGCTTCATAATGCAGTTTTACACATAGAAATAATTTTCTGCCCCTTACATATAGACAGACTATTCTTTGGTAATTTCACAGCAAATATAATCTAACACAAGTTAGAGAAATGTATTAAACCCAGATCCACAATAAAATATGATCAGCAATCAGCCTTATAGATAGCTCTCATGTCTCCAAATGGTGACTGAAGTCTTGACCTGAAGCATTAAAGTAACACACCAGTGAAAATCAAGTTTGTGTGTCATGTCTGTGTTTTTCTGCTGTGAAATTTCAGTTAAGCTCTGCCCCCTCTGAACAGGCGAGCTTAGACAAACCGCTTTAGTTTCTGTATGTCACTATAACAGGTGAATGAATCAGGATTAAGCACTGGATATGGAAGAGGGCGGAACTAAAAAAGTGAAGTTAGCCTCCAGTGCCAGTTAGCATTTTTGGACAGCTGCTTTGAAAACTTGACCCAATTTAAGATGGGTTTTACCATTAAACTGCTTTTTAGGATTGATACAGTTTCAGTCATTATCCTGGGCCACCGCACATGCCGTTCAACTGGTAATTCTGTATTTTATCACAGGATTTATTCTGTTTAATGTAGCGCTAGCCGGCATTAGCCTTTAATGTGCCGATACTGTAGCCTCATGGTACAATTTTACGTACAGTAAATATCAGAGCCTTTTGTCAAATAGGTAATGTGCTAAAGAGAAAATGATCCACAAATATCCATATAAGCCTGGATATATTTAGATGCTGCACCTTGTTGATTTGTTTGTTCAGACGTGTTTTTGGAGAGACACAGCTGCACTTTAAAGACACAAGGAAAAAAGAGATGTAATCAGATAGGATGTCTGATTACCAGTTACAAGTTTTGCCCCAACACAGTGTAGCAAAGTAAAATACTTTTGGAGTGTGTTCAGATTGTGCAGAGATGATTATGCACGAAATGAATGTGTAGTGTAGCTGGGTAATTGCTGACAGGCAGCTCCAGCAGCTTCTCGGCTGTGTTCCCTGCTGCCCCAGTAGCATCTGTGGTTGCTGTTCCTCTAAACAGTAACAGTGGGGTTAACCTTTGAAGTTTTAGATATTACAGATGCGCGAGCACCAGTGGGGACTTTCTGTTTTTAGGTGGCTGTATGTAGCTCGTGACCCGGCAGAGGACAGTGGTGGTGGCTGGTGTCTGTGCTGTGCCGCTTTGCTGTAGTGTTCGTGTGATCCACAAATACTGAGTGGCTGCTTGGAAGCTTCGCAGTCAAGGCAGCTTTGTATCTTAATTTTTTAAAAATTACATCTTCAATACTATTGTTTTCTGGTCAAATTTGCCAGCTTGCAGAGTTCCGTGTGCTGTGGTTGAGGAGGAGATGCAGTGTGTCAGTGTCCTCTTGGGCAGGATGTGGGTGGGCCTATATGGATCCTGGCATTGAAGGAGGAGGAAGACAATGAAATGTATTTTTTGTGGGGAAAAAAGGGGCATTAGACACCATTTTACACAATGTAGATATGGTTTAAAGGAATTTATATCCACTACAGCACGTCTTTAAGTTTGGCATTTTGAAAAACCTAACCCAAATTAAAATGTGTTTTACTATTAAACTGCTTTTAAGGACAGATGCAGTTTCAATCATTATCCTGGGCCACCAAGTGAGCATGTCCTTTAAATCAAATCAAATCAAACTTTATTTGTATACAGTAGCACTTTTCAAACATTGGATGCTGTGCGAAGTGCTTTACATAGCTATAACACGTAACAAAATGAAATACATACAGCGGCGAAAATGAGTATTGAACATGTCAACATTTTTCTCATTAAACATATTTCTGATGGAGCCATTGATCTGAGATGTTCACCAGATATCAGTAACAACCCAAGTAATCCATACATACAAAGAAATCAAGGCAACTGTGTTCACAAAACAAGTTATATTTAACAAAGTGGAATGACACAAGGGATAAGAATTGAACACACTTGGAGAAATTCATTTAATATTTAGTAGAAAAGCCTTTGTTGGTAATAATAGTTTCCAGACGCCTCCTGTATGGAGAAACTAGGTGCAGGCATTGCTCAGGAGGGATTTTAGTCCATTCTTCCACACAAACTGTCTTCAAATCTTGAAGACTCTGATCGTCAGCTCATAGATTTTCAGTTGGATCAGGTCAGGTGACTGACTGGGCCATTCTAGCGGCTTTATTTTCCTTCTCTGGAGCCAGTTGAGAGTTTCCTTGGCTGTGTGTTTGGGATCATTGTCTTGCTGAAATGTCCACCCTCGTTTCATCTTCAGCATTTTGGCAGATGCCAACAAGTTCTTATCAAGAATGTCTCTGTACATTTGTCCATTCATCTTTCCTTCGATTATATGAAGTCTGCCTGTACCATGTGCTGAAAAACACCCCCACACCATGATGAGATGTGCAGTGCCATTTCTCCTCCAAACATGCTGTGTGTTGTGGCATTCAAAAAGTTTAATTTTGGTCTCATCTGACCAGACTACATTCTACCAGTATTTTACTGACTTGTCCAAATGTTGTGCAGCAAACTTTAAATGAGCTTCAACATGCTTTTTCTTCAGCAATGGAGTTTTGCGAGGTGAGTGGGCATAGCGCCCATGTCGGTTGAGTGCATTATTTATTGTTTTCTTTGAAACAGCAGTACCTGCTAACTCCAGGTCTTTCTGGAGCACTCCACGAGTGGTCTTTGGCTCTTGGATAACTCTTCTGATGATTCTTTTGACTACTCTGTCAGAAATCTTGTGAGAAGCTCCTGGTCATGGCCAGTTTATGATAAAATTATGTTCTTTCCACTTCTGAATGATGGCTCCAACAGTACTCACTGGAATATTCAGCAGTTTAGAAATGTGCCTGTAACCAATGCCCTCATTATGTTTAGCAACAAAAAAGTTGCAAAGGTCTAGAGAGAACTCTTTGCTTCCACCCATCATGAGTTCTTTGTGGTGTGACAATCTGATATTCACAGACCTTTTAAAAGGCTATCAGTCAAGATTTAACCAGCTGAAATTATTTTGCACTGATGGGGGATGGGATAGCTTCCTAAATTGTGATAGATTTCAGCTGGTTTCTTGGCTTTCGTTGCCTTTTTGCACCACTTTTTCTTCATGTGTTCAATATTTATTCCCTGTATCATTCCACTTTATTAAATAAAACTTGTTTTGTGAACACAGTTGCCTTGATAGGACAGAATATAATAGAATAGAATAGAATAGAATAGAATAGGCTTTATTGTCATTGTACAGTTGTACAGCACAAGAAATTGTGGATGCTCTACCTGGCTACTGCACAATAAAGTAAGAGAGCAGAATTTGAATAAAACACTGTTACAGAACACATGATTAGCCATATGACTGAGATAAAAATAAAAGTAAAAATAAAAATAACCCACAGGTATATACACAGGTACGGTATTGGCTTCATGGGTGGAACTATGTACATAAGAGTGCGGAGTGCAGAACCTCCTTTGTATGTATGGATTACTTGGGTTGTTACTGATATTTGGTGAAAATCTCAGGTCAGTGGTTCCATGAGAAATATGTTTAATGAGAATAATGTTGACGTGTTCAATATTTATTTTCCCCGCTGTATATTTATATGATACACCCCACACACAGAGACACCCCCCCCCCACACACACACACACACATACAGGCACATGCACCGGCCCCCACTTCTCACACACATGTATGAAATATAGCTCGGCACCCAGGCACTATGTGAAGGAACACCATCCTGTGGAGCCCCGCACGCTGGGAGACACGGGTCATGACCACAGGTTGCACAACAGAGGCCACCCCGACCAGGACTGACTGGGGCCCACACCACAGCCATAAGAGATCACACAGAGCCCCCACCCACCCAGGCCAGAATGACCCTATAAGACCAACACTCCTGCAGATGGGTCAGGCAACTGCCAGCGTGGAGGGCTCCCCTGAGGAAAACACTGGAGCTAAAACATCCATCCATCCATCCATCCATCTTCTACCGCTTTTCCGGAGGTCCGGGTCGCGGAGGCAGCAGTTCAAGCAGAGAAGCCCAGACTTCCCTCTCCCCAGCCACCTGCTCCAGCTCTTCAGAGGGGATACCAAGGCGTTCCCAGACTAGCTGGGAGACATAGTCTCTCCACCGAGTCCTGGGTCTGCCCCGGGGTCTCCTCCCAGTGGGACGTGCCTGAAACACCTCAAGTGGGAGACGTCCAGGAGGCATCCTAATCAGATGCCCATACCACCTCAACTGACTCCTTTCAATGTGGAGGAGCAGCGGTTCTACTCTGAGCCTCTCCCGGATGACTGAGCTCCTCACCCTATCTCTGAGGGTGAGTCCAGCAATCCTACGGAGAAAGCTCATTTCAGCCGCTTGTATCCGCGATCTCGTTCTTTCGGTCATTACCCAAAGCTCGTGACCATAGGTGAGAGTAGGAACGTAGATTGACTGGTAAATCGACAGCTTTGCCTTAGAACTAAGCTCCCTCTTCACCACAACAGACCGGTACAACGTCCGCATCACTGCAGATGCTGCTCCAATCCGTCTGTCGATCTCTCGCTCCATTTTCCCCTCACTCGTGAACAAGACCCCAAGATACTTAAACTCCTCCACTTGGGGCAGGAGCCTGTCCCCAACCCGGAGAGGACAATCCACCTTTTTCCGGCTGAGGACCATGGACTCGGACTTGGAGGTGCTGATTCTCATCCCAGCCGCTTCACACTCAGCGGCAAACCGTCCCAGCAAGAGCTGTAGGTCATTGCTGGATGAAGCCAACAGGACAACATCATCTGCAAACAACAGAGATGAGATCCTGTGGTCACCAAGTATGACACCCTCCATTCCCTGGCTGCGCCTAGAAATCCTGTCCATAAAAATTATGAACAGGACCGGTGACAAAGGGCAGCCCTGGCGGAGTCCAACTCTCACTGGGAATGACTCCGACCGAGTGTTGGCAATACGAACTAAACTCTCACAACGGTCGTACAGAGACCGAATAGCTCGTAACAACAAGCCCGATACCCCATACTCCCGAAGCACCCCCCACAAAAATCCACGAGGGACGCGGTCAAATGCCTTCTCCAAGTCCACAAAACACATGTAAACTGGTTGGGCAAACTCCCACGAACCCTCAAGAATTCTCGAGAGGGTAAAGAGCTGGTCCGATGTGCCACGGCCAGGACGAAAACCACATTGCTCCTCCTGTATCCGAGGTTCGACCAACGGCCGGACTCTCCTCTCCAGTACCTTGGCATAGACCTTCCCAGGGAGGCTGAGGAGTGTGATCCCTCTAAAGTTGGAGCACACCCTCCGGTCCCCTTTTTTGAAGAGAGGAACCACCACCCCGGTTTGCCATGCCAAAGGCACTGCCCCCGACCTCCACGCAATGTTGCAGAGGCGTGTCAACCATGACAGCCCAACAACATCCAGGGCCTTGAGGTACTCGGGGCGAATCTCGTCCACCCCCGGGGCCCGGCCACCAAGGAGATTTTTAACCACCTTGGCGACCTCAGCCCCTGTGATAGGCGAGTCATCCCCCTTGTCCCCAAACCCTGCTTCCTCTGTGGAAGGCGTATCAGTGGGATTGAGGAGATCCTCGAAGTATTCCTTCCACCGCCCGACGATATCCCCAGTTGAAGTCAACAGTGTCCCATCCGCACCATACACAGTGTGGACGGGGAGCTGCTTTCCCCTCCTGAGCCGCCGAACAGTTTGCCAGAATCTCTTTGAAGCCGACCGAAAGTCTTGTTCCATGGCCTCACCGAACTCCTCCCATACCCGGGTTTTTGCTTCAGCAACCACCCGAGCTGCACTCCGCTTGGCCTGCCGGTACACCTCAGCTGCTTCGGGAGTCCCACAAGCCAACCAAGCTTGATAGGACTCCTTCTTCAGCTTAATGGCCCCCCTCACCACTGGTGTCCACCACTTGGTTCGGGTGTTGCCACCACGAGATGCACCGACCACCTTGCGGCCGCAGCTCTGGGCCGCCGCTTCAACAACAGAGGTGGAGAACATGGCCCATTCAGACTCCATGTCTCCAGACTCCCTCGGAATGTGGAGCTAAAACATAAAATACAAAAGGACGCTAAAACACATAAAACAAGTGGAACTAAAAACCCATACTTACAAACTGCGCTAAAAGCACATCAAATTATAAGGATAAGGATTTGTATAAACAAATGGAGCTAAAAAGAACATAAAACAAAGCAACATAAATGACTACTTTAATAAGAGTTAAATAGGTCAGTTAAAAGAAATATTAAACACGTGGGTCTTAAGCCTGTTCTTAAAAACATTGATCGTCTCTGTGGCCCTGAGGCTCTCTGGCAGGCTGTTCCACAGACGAGAACCATAGTAATGAAAGGAGGCTTCAATGTTGGTCTTGGTCCTGATGTTGGGAACCATTAAAAGGCCAGTACCGGAAGACCTCATGGTCCGCGAGGGCCCATAAGGTAAAAGCAGCTCAGATAGATAAGAAGGCCCAAGACCCTTAAGGCAGGGATGCCCAATCATGTGCCACGGAGGGCCAAGACCCTGCAGGCTTTACCTCCAACCAGTGTGTTCAACAGCAGATTGCACTGAATTTCTTCCCACTGATTGCTGATCAGTGAAAACACCTGCTGAAGAGACTGGGTAGAAGAGAAAACCTGCAGGGTCTTGGCCCTCCCTGGCACATAATTGGACACTCCTGCCTTAAGGCATTTAAAAACTACTATGAGAACCTTAAAATCGATCCTGAAACACATGGAGAGCCAATGCAGCGATTTTAAAACTGGTGTAATATGCGCCCGCCCCCTGGTCCTCCTCAGCACTCGTGTTGCTGAATTTTGGAATAATGCAAAATTTGATATGCTTTTTTTGGGAAGACCAGAGAGCAGGGCCTTACAGTAGTCTATACGACTGATAATAAAAGCATGCATCAAGACCTCCATGTCGGCAGGAGCGATAAAAGGGCGGACTCTGGTTATATTTCTAAGATAGTAAAATCCTATTTTTGTTATGCTTTTAATGTGTGAAATAAAATTAAGATCCGAGTCTAAGAACCACATGGAACGAGTCAGAGGAAGTTTTCACTAACAAGAAAGGCTCATATGGCAACAAACCACATTTTCATTCACAAGGATTCAAAAAGCCATGGTAGATGCTGCTCCGCCCTTAGCCTGACGATATAATCCAAGTGTGTGGTGAGGCTATTGTACTACAAGCCTCTATAAAATTTAGGAAAAGAAGTCACATATGTAATATACACGTGAAAGTGTCTTTTCCTGTGTATACTACATATTTTGTAAGGTTGACGCAGTGGGTTCATCAGAGAGCAGGTAAGTGTTGCAAACAGCACCTTCTAGTGGTAGTAAAAAGAAGTACATCTGGAAAGTGGCAAGGCAAGAGAAGTGAGATAGGAGAAGAATAAAATAATGTTAAAAACTTGGGCCCTTCCCCTAATATTACCCTAACCATTACAATAATGAGAGCACCTCACCCTGAACACAAATGTAGTTTTCCATTATCCATTACCCAATGCCATACTAGGAGCTCAGTATATTTAAAGTGGTGCACAGGCAGTCTCACTTACAGAGACAAAATCAAAGTAGGACACAGCATGCAACGGCTATGCACAGGAGGAAGAAACCGTGAGAGGTACACGGTGTCCTGTAGTGGACCAACATGTTAGTTATACATGGACATGATACTGGGTTGCATATTTTTTATTCATCTCAGTGTATCGTTGTGGGCCTTTGATGAACATTGGCAAACAGCTGTAACCTATGGCTTGAACAGTGTGAACAGTTCTTGGGACACCTTTATGAAGCAATTTTATCATGTCTCAAGAAACCATGTTTGTTCCTTTTCTTCTAAATAATTCAAATTCACTGATCAGCTATTACTATAGCACCCACAAACACACATGGGACAGTAACACTCATCTTCTTTAGCAGCACATTTCTGTAATCAGACAAAGATGTATCCTTATCGATCCCTCTGGATGTGCAGCTGAAATTCCAACGTGTGCAGCACCTTGGCGGCCATGGCCAGTGGTCCTGCGAACCCTTGAACACGTAGGTTAAAAGCCTTTCATTACTGTCTCCTCCGCTTCTCACCAAAGTGACAAAACTGCCTTTATGAAGATCAATAACATCACCAGTCTGCGGGAGGAGAGCAAGGAGATAAAACGCTGAGTATATGGCCTTTTGAAAATCAATAGCAGATTTCAGTACTGTACTGCAGGAAACCATTGATGCCTCAGCAAGAGAATTAATGGTTTGGCGCACATTAAAATAATTGACAGCAGCACTTCTGTAATTACAAAAGATGTTTCTATCAATTCCAGTGTGATGATAAGTGGCCAGGATGGGCAGCACCCACTGCAGATTACAAAGCCAGTGCTGAGATAGCAGGAGGTCATGCCAAATTGCTGCTAATAGAGATGCAGTTGACCCACCCAAAACACAAAGGCTTAATCCAATTATTAACATTGTGATCCAGTGAGATACTCTTAGAGGACTGGTGTGTGTGTGTGTGTGTGTGTGTGTGTGTGTGTGTGTGTGTGTGTGTGTGTGTGTGTGTGTGTGTGTGTGTGTGTGTGTGTGTGTGCGCGCGCGCCCGTGTTTTCAGGTGGGGGTTCATATACAAGCGAGTTATGTGCTTGTGGGCAGATTTCACAAATCATTAGGAAGCTGCTCTAAATTCTTTTAGCATTGTCCCAATTATTGTCAAACTGTTCAGGCTAATTTAACCGACTGACTAGAGGAATAAGAATCAGCTGCGCTAGAACATAGTGGATAATGAATTAGACTTATCTCCTTCAGCAGCACTCTACAGACCTGCGTTATTTGCAGCACTGACGTCGTGGGAAAGTGTTTGTCTCTTGGTTTGACACACAGGCCTTTTAGAGATGTTAGGCCAGTTTGCCTTATGTACTTGGAGGTAATGCTGGGTGCTTTCACGCGTACAGGCTTGAGTCAGTTTCAGCTGAATTTTAGCTTGTTTTCTCATTTTGTCCGGTGAGAACACAGTCACCAAAACAACTGGACTAAGACAGCTGTTTACAGAGGCGGTCTCGACCCAAATCATCTGGCGAACTCTGATGCAGTCCTCCTAATGAGAAAGCATACTGAACCAAAACAGGACCAAATGTTATGAAATGCATGATTTTAGGGTGTTACAGAGTCTGAGGAGAGTTTAAATTACAGCAAAACATGCTGTGGGAAAGATGCACAAATACGGCGTCCTCACCCTAATTACACATACACACAACTATGAAAAACACACAAAAATCTATAAGGCTACAAAGCATTGTCATGTGTATATTAATGTACAGAATCTGTCACTTTATCACTTTACCCACATAATAGTTTATTCAAAATCTATCCTGCTCTCATATCTATTTAGAAACATCTATTCCTATTGTTTTGAGCACACACATTCAATGTACAACATTACTGTATGCAGGCACATTCTGGTAGGACACAGATTTCAGTGTAACTCTGATAAAGAATTCAACTTTCTGTATTCATTTTTCCTGCCCTTGCGGCAAAAATATCTTAGCAACTAAAAGGGCATTCTTATGATTTGAAGTGATGTATTTGGTCCACTTTGATTTTTCTCTGAGGGAAAAGTAACTGAACCATGGGGAAAATGCTACAAGAATAACCAAAATACTTATCATTTGATTCAGACAAAAGCAAATGAATTTATGTGTGAAAACACCCTCAAATACAAATCAGAGGAGATATTTTTTTTATTTTACTGTTTGTAATTTCTACAATTAATAGACAGTCATTTAAACCAATCATTTTTAAAGGTATCAATACAAGAATTCATCTGCCATATTAGTTCTTTTTGACATGTTTTTAACATTTTTTTCACCACATAAAGAGAGCTGTTACATCTTGTGCCTGTTTTTTTTTTTTTTTTTTACAGAGTTTATTAGTCAAAATGAAGTTTTTACCAGTGGTTATTTTTCTTGCATCAACAGTCAGATCCAGAGGCTGCATGAAAATCCCTGATTTGATGATGAAGACACTAGGGTCATATTATGACAATCTAGTCAACAGTGTATTGTCTAAGGTTCAGAGCACATTTATAATCACAGCCATCTATTTTGTTATCACGGCATTGGGAAAATGGTCTCTGCGCCATACAAAAAGCCCAGTGGGGGTAGTCTAATTATTCAGAGGTGTGTTTTGGGTGTAGTGGGTGTTTTGGATGCAGTAATGCAATCCAAAGTGTTAATGCCCTTCACTTTAATGAAGAGAGGCACATGAGAGGCAAACTGTGATCATCATTGCCTGTTTAGAAGACAGGTTGTGTGCTGGCCAGACATTAATTACAGTCGATGCCCAGGCAGTTATTTTATGAAGAAGGAAGAGGAGGATATGATTGAACAATTGGGCTGAACAATCGAACTGAATTGAAATTAATTTAGGTTTAATGTAGTGTATATACTGTAGATGTACACCTGATTCATTATGCTCTGTTGTGCAACACACAGATATGAATAAGTTTAAAGTTTGGGGGGAAAAGTGGACAATCCACTGAACAATTTCGTAACCCCATGCAAATTCTGTCTACTCCAATTTAGGATGTATTAAAGTGTATATGTGGATTGTTTGTATTTAACTGTCCTCAGATGAATACTTTCAACAGAACAAACAACAGCTGAGCGTGTGTGTTTTTCATTAACTGGGACGGGACATGTGCACGTGTTAACAGATACAAAGTCAAATGCCCATATTCCCTATTCATTCATTCATTCATTCATTCATTCATTCATTTCCCTGAAAATAACTAAATGAATACCTAATCTACAGACAATACTCCTATTAATTTGTGATTTAAATAAAAATGTGGATGGAATAAAAGAAAAATACTCAGTCTATTATTTGATTATAATTAAAATGATGGATAACAAATACTTTGATTAGATTTTAACAATTACAATTCTGTCCATTAAAATAACAGAAAATCCCAGTGAATGCTGTGTTTCCTTGTGTGCCACTGTCAGTAGGAACATACCCATGATTTTAAAACACCCTGCTGAAATAGCATTACCACTGCACTTTTCATGATAGACCTGCTTTTTGCAGATCAAACACGCATTGGAAGAAAATGCACCAAATTAGCATTGCACCAAGATTGCGCCGGTGCCACACCTCTCTTATATTAGTATCCCCCTTGCAGCAGGCACACTGTCTACATGGCATGAGGAAAAGCATGAAAAACAACGTATGAGCTGACAGAAATTAACAAATCCACAGACACAAAACAAAAAGCGTGGTGCAAATGCAAGCTTTACATCATTGTAATAGGGCCCAAAAGAAGAGAAGAGCAGACGAGCCACCAAAGTTTAAAATAAGATATGAGCACGATGGCTGACAGCCTTGGCCTGGCCACACAGTAACCACTGATGGAGGATGGGGCTTGAGGGAATATAAATTTACTAACTGCAGACAAACCATCGTGATAGATGGGCTCACACCAATCAAACCGATCCGCTTGTGTGACAGTTGTCTTGGATGTGAAACCCGGATAGAAAATTGAATCCACACTTAATCGATTCCTCTTCCTATCTGACCCTGCTTTCCTTTGCTTCCTGGACCTCATTTCGTGTTTACAGCTGGTTTAATTAAATCTCTAAATGTAGAAAGTATTAAATTAAATATGATTTATCAGGTTTTTGACCTTTTGACGAAAAGGCTGACACTGTGCAGGGCTAATTTCACATTTTTTATGACTAATGTAGGCTATTCAGAAACCTTTCTTTATTCACTCAGACTTCTTTGCAGAAAATGCTGAAAGATGATCTAAAGACTATTTTCAAAGAGCTCTGACATCAAAGTTTAGTGTCAAAGAGACCAAAAATCAATATTGGGCCATTTTACCACTGAGTCTTAGTTTTATTTATTTGTGAATATTTTTTTTTTTTGATTTTGTATACTTTATTGATCCCCAGAGGGGAAATTGAGGGCATCCACCTGGATGGATGAAGCAGCCACAGTACGGCGCTATCCCTTAACCATTCACACACACATTCACACCTGGGGACACTTTAGAGTCTCCAATTAACCTAACCTGCATGTTTTTTGGCCTGTGGGAGGAAACCGGAGAAATCCCGGAGTAAACCCACGCAGACACGGGGAGAACATGCAAACTCCACACAGATCACTGTTGGTCAGGGGCTGGGATCGAACCAGGGATCCCATGACCAAGAGTGAGTTGCTGTGCTGCCACAGTGCTAACCACTGCACCACCGCACTAACTGTGAGTGAAAAACTATTAATTACTGAAAAAAAACTATTGCACTATTGCTAATGGACTTCTTCAAAAGGCAAAAGTTTACATTATAGTTCAATTCAGGTTTAAAAATTTTAATTAAATATATTTTACTGAAGATGTGCACACAGCTGGGCCTATAAATATATCAAATTTCGTTAGATGATAATTTGCCCTCCTTTCAGTTTCAGTTTAAACAATGGTATATAATCGGTACAAAAATGAACTTCATAAACATTTTTATATGATAAGTTGATATAGTAGTTATCTTGAAAGACTAAGCACAGCATTTGACATGTAAACATGTAATCACTTATTTTCTTGCATCTAGAGTATCAGTTGAAATCAAAGAACTTCAAACTATGTACCCTCTACTGTCATGAGCCGAGAGCTGGAGGTTTCCGCCAGGCTCGGTCTCATGGTTTTTTCATTATATTTACATGTTTGCTGTATTTATGTTTTTGGGGGGGGTTCTGTATTCGTGTTCTGTTTGCCATTTTCCTGTTTGTGTTCCCGTTCTGTTACACTTTTATTTTGTATTGATTTATATTTATATTTTAGTCTGCTTGGATTGATATTTTATTCTTTATATCCTCACTGTTCTGTTACTGGTTGACAGCTGTCAGTGGTGTGGTACTCCGTGTGGGCGCTGCCCTGTCAGCTGTCAGCTTCGGTTTGCTCCTCTCTCACTGCCCCCAGCTGGTCCCAATGATGTTTTATTGTTTTCTCATGCTCGCTCAGATTACCCACACCTGTCATGGTTTATGTAAATGGTTTCTGATCCTATTTAAGGGCTGTATTTTCATTTTCTCATCGCTGCAGTATTGGTTGTATTCACCTTGTCTCCACCAGAGCCCTGCCCTGCTCTGGTGTGCTTTATCAGTAAGTTTTCTCCCTCGTTTGTATTTTGTGCACTGTGTTGAACTTTATGTTTGCTGCCTTTTTTTCAATAAATTGCCCAAACTCACAGTTCAGCACGTGGGTCTCACCTTCTTGCCCCGTAGGGCAATTCATGACACTCTACAACCTTACTCATCAACACATTCTATTCTGGTCAAAAAAAAAAAAAATAATAAAGGGAGTCCTACATCTAATTATTCATTTTACTTAAAGAGGACAAACTGTTCCCATCTCTATCTGGGCTTACTTGAATCTATTTGAGCAGTGCAGTTTAAAATAATCCTTTTTTATCCTCCACTGGGCATGAGTACATAACCCTGTTTGATATAAGCCAAGCAACCTTTCATCTTCCTGTCTTTAAGAAAGAGAAATTTAACATGGAGATGATCATTTGGTGTTATCGAGTCTAAGTGACAATAACTGGAATTGATGCTGGAACAAATGATTATAGAGTGATCAAAATCCTAACACTGAGAGGAATTTGACTTCAGGATATCTGTTTTTAAACCGGGGGTCCATGAGAGAGTATTCAGGGTTCCATGGAAAACTGTCTATTTTCCCTTCTTAATTGGTCCAAAAAACTGCAAGCAACTTGCCGTTGTTGAACATTGGTGCCTGCAATGGCACCTCCATGTCAGCAGGTGACAGTACAAACACAATCCCTCCTCTTCTTCTACCCCTTGCTCCTCCTCTCCATGGAAAACTCACCTGCGGAGAGCCCACAACACTCTCCGGACGGAGAAAACATCACCACCTTCCCCCAGAAACCGCATTCCAACATCATCCATCACCAACACCAAATAAGCAGTAGATACAACCTTCACAGAGGTCAGAGGTGTTGTGCTGTGACAAGCTGGCGAGAGCTCACATCTGATGAGAGACGTCTCTGCTAAGTGGCTGTCACATTTTCAAACTAATTCACTTGCAAACAGTGAAACACCAACACAGAAAGCATCAAGCAAACGTCTGGCCCGTGCACTTGGATCCAGTGATTCATGTGCACTTGGATCACCCAGAGCAAATGCGTGTTCACATCTTTTCATTGACTTTGTCTGTAATCCTGCCTCTTTTCACCCTGAGTATAAACAAATTGCAAGCCTACATTGTCATTAGATATGCCGTAATAGGCTACAATGTGTCATTTTTTATAACATTTTAGATTGGTGGGGTGCTGTGGGATTTTTTTTTCTATGTAAAATGGGTTCCTTGGCTTATAAAAGGATGAAAAACTGCCTTACAGTATACACATTATGACTGAAATAAAATAAAATATAGATCCAGTAAGTGATCCCTTCAAGATGCCTTTTGTTTGTTCAAATGTGTTAAAATTCTCATCATATCCTGACAGCTATTAATTAATATAGTGGCATAAAACAGTGGAAAAAATCATCGTGCCTGGCCATCACAATCAGATATAAATTGTAAGCTAATCATTGCATTCGAAACAAATAATGATGGACAGTCTACCATAGTCTAGCAGCTCAGTGTTTGCTCCGCTGTTTCGGGACAGCTTTCTGCTGCTTTCAGAATACTTAATAAACTGTTGCTTTAAAACGATGATTCTGTACCGTAGGTCACTGCTCCACTGTACTGGTGACAGAAAGCAGGGACAATGTATTCAGCCGGAGTAAATAAACTAACCGTAATACTGGCAATGCAGTGCAATACCAGCAGAGAAAAATGAATATTTTAATGACCTGCACTCTGGCTTAGAAAGTAATTTGCTTTAAAAAATGCTCAACTGATAGTTTGTAATAAATATGCCCCTTTGAAGAGCACATGTTGCGTTTAGATGTCCACAAATCACTACAACAATGGGGCGATCAAAAAACATTATTAGCATGAGATACGTTACATGACGCGGTTAGGCGACCATTTTTCAATGCATCCATTTATTCTTTCTGTGTCCTGCCCAAGGTCACAGAAACGGATGCACCATTCATCTCTGGCACCGCAGGTTTCAACCATAATATGCTATCATTTCTGCACTGATCTGACAGTAAATCTCAAAAAACTTGTAGCTAAAAATCATCACATTCAGCACATTGTTCCGCATTAGATTTAAATCTGACTGTAAAACAGGTATTTCCACACTGAACGACTGCAATTTTTATGTAGGATCCCAACTGCAACTTTGCACTACTTGTGTGGACATTTTCAGCAGAACTTCTTCCACCTTCTACCTGCATACTATCCTCTCTTACATCTATTCATTCTCCATGTTTCTACCTTTTTTTCTTTCCCCTGGTAGGGTGTGTGGGTCTGTGTGTGTGTGTGTGTGTGAGATGCGGGGTTGGGGGTTAAAGCTATCCCTGCTGCATTAATGAGACCTTGTGTTCCACAATAGATTTCTTCACCCCGACCCAGGGGCTTGATTGAAGCAGTGCTCTCTCAATTTCAAATCCCTCTCTCTCCTCTCTCTCTCTCTCTCTCTCTCTCTCTCTCCATTCATGCCAACACATTCAGTGGATCCTCCTCTCCCTCCCTCCCTCCCTTCCTCCCATGGTGATGGGTGGTGCAGACAGAAAGGGAAGCTTAACCTGGACGTGGAATGAATATTGGATGCCAGGGTGACAGATTACAGTGGTAATAGACACCCCGGCCAAATCCTCACAAGGATTACAATCATATTTTAAAATGGTTCAGGGTCGGCCGGAGGTCGTCCAGCTTGGACTGCGGTCAACAAGGCGAAGGGAGACCTGAAATGGCACGTGAACACAGCCCAAGACCGGTTTCCCCGCCAGCTCTGTGTGAGATCTGACGTGGTTTTAGCTTATAGTCTCTGTTCAGGTGTTTATATAGCAATTGTAGAAATGATTTCAAGGTCTTTATTTAAGTGATGATGAAGGTAAACAAAAAGCTGATTTAAAAAAGCAAACGCACCAGGTATAAAATCTGTAGTTACTCTAATGCACTTTAAAAATTAACAATTTTCAGAATTGAAATTTAACAGCATAACAAAATGATTTTTTTTTCATAAAACATCTTACAAAAGTGGATGTGTTATTCATTTGTTAGTCAGACATTACTTATATAAAAATGGCAATGATGCAATTTCACTAATGAAGGTAAGGCAATTCATAGTAACATGATTGTGTATTTGTCATAAATTAGTTCTTCTTCCACTTCTTCTTCCAGCCAGACTGGATCATCTGCCTCCATCTCACCCTATCCCTTGCATCATCTTCTCTCACACCAACCCTCTCCATGTCCTCCTTCATTACATCCATGAATCTTCTCTGTGGTCTTCCTCTTTCCCTCCTGCCTGGCAGCTCCATCTTCAACATCCATTGTCCAATATATCCACTATCCTTCCTCTGCACATGTCCAAACCATCTCAGCCTTGCCTCTCTTACTTTGTCTCCAAACCGCTCAACCTGAGCTGTCCGTTTGATATACTCATTTCTAATTCTGTCCATTCTAGTTACTCTCAATGAGAATCTTAGCATCTTCATCTCTGCCACCTCCTGCTCCGCCTCCTGACTTTTTGTTAGTGCCACCATCTCCAAACCTACATCATAGCAAGTCTCACTACTGTCTTCCCTTTCACTCTAGCTGTTATCCTCTCACAAATCGCCCCTGACACGCATCTCCACCTGCTCCACCCCCTCTGCATTCTCTTCTTCACCTCTCTTGTGCACTGTCCATTGCATAGGATGGTTGACCCCAGATATTTTAACTTATCTACCTTCACTACCTCCACTCTTTGCATCTTCACCATTACACCTGCCTCCCTCACATTTATACACATATATTCTGTCTTGTTTCTACGGACTCTCATTCTTCTTCTCTCCAGTACATACCTCCACCTCCCCAGGATCTTTTCAACCTTCTCCCTACTCTCACTACAGATAACAATGTTGTCTGCAAACATCATGGTCCATGGAGACTCCTGCCTGACCTCATCTGCCAGCCTGTCCATCACCATGGCAAACAAAAAGGGACTCAGAGCTGATCCCTGATGTAATCGCACCCTCACCTTGAATCCATCGGTCTCTTCTATAACACACCACCGTCTCGCTGTCCTCATACAGTGGTGTGAAAAAGTGTTTGCCCCCTTCCTGATTTCTCTTTTTTTTTTGTATTTGTCAAACTTAAATGTTTCAGATCATCAAACAAACTTAAATATTAGACAAAGATAACACAAGTAAACACAAAATGCAGTTCTTAATGAAGATGTTTATTATTAAGGGGAAAAAAAATCCAAATCTACATGACCCTACTGTATGTGAAAAAGTGATTGCCCCCTAAACCTAATAACTGGTTGGGCCGCCCTTAGCAGCAACAACTGCAATCAAGCATTTGCGATAACTGGCAATGAGTCTTTTAAAGCCCTGTGGAGGAATTCTGGCCAACTCATCTTTGCAGAATTGTTGCAACTCAGCCACATTGGAGGGTTTTCGAGCATGAACCTCTTTAAGGTTATGTCACAGCATCTCAATCAGATTCAGGTCAGGACTTTGACTAGGCTACTCCAAAGTCTTCATTTTGTTTTTCTTAAGCCATTCAGAGGTGGACTTGCTGGTGTGTTCTGGATCATTGTCCTGCTGCAGAACCCAAATGCGCTTCAGCTTGAGGTCACGAACAAATGACCGGACATTCTCCTTCAGGATTTTTTGGTAGACAGCAGAATTCATGGTTCCATTTACCACAGCAAGTCTTCCAGGTCCTGAAGCAGCAAAACAGACCTAGACCATCACACTACCACCACCATGTTTTACTGTTGGTATGATGTTCCTATTCTGAAATGCTGTGTTACTTTTATGCCAGATGTAATGGGACACACACCTTCCAAAAAGTTAAACTTTTGTCTCAACAGTCCACAGAGTATTTTCCAAAAGTCTTGGGGATCATCAAGATGTTTTCTGGCAAAACTGAGACGAGCCTTAATGTTCTCTTTGCTCAGCAGTGGTTTTTGTCTTGGAGCTCTGCCATGCAGGCCATTTTTACCCAGTCTCTTTTTTATGGTGGAGTCATGAACACTGACCTTAACTGAGGCAAGTGAGGCCTGCAGTTCTTTGGATGTTGTTGTGGGGTCTTTTGTGACCTCTTGGATGAGTTGTCGCTGCACTCTTGGGGTAATTTTGGTCTGCCGGCCACTCCTGGGAAGGATCACCACTGCTTCATGTTTTCGCCATTTGTAGATAATGGCTCTCACTGTGGTTCACTGGAGTTCCAAAGCTTTAGAAATGGCTTTATAACCTTTTCCAGACTGACAGAGCTCAATTACTTTGTTTCTCATTTGTTCCTGAATTTTTCTGAATCGTAGCATGACGTCTAGTTTTTGAGAATCTTTTGGTCTACTTCACTTTGTCAGGCAGGTCCTATTTAAGTGATTTCTTGATTGAGAATAGGTGTGGCAGTAATCAGGCCTGGGTGTGGCTAGAGAAATTGAACTCAGCTTTCCAAAGATGTGATAAACCACAGTTAATTTATATTTTAACAGCGGGGGGCAATCACTTTTTCCTGAAGGAGAATGTCCGACCATCTGTTCGTGACCTCAAGCTGAAGCGCACTTGGGTTCTGCAGCAGGACAATGATCCAAAACACACCAGCAAGTCCACCTCTGAATGGCTTAAGAAAAACAAAATGAAGACTTTGGAGTGGCCAAGTCAAAGTCCTGACCTGAATCTGATAGAGATGCTGTGGCATGACCTTAAAAAGGTGGTTCATGCTCGAAAACCCTCCAGTGTGGCTGAATGACAACAATTCTGCAAAGATGAGTGGGCCAAAATTCCTCCACAGTGCTGTAAAAGACTCATTGCCAGTTACTGCAAATGCTTGACTGCAGTTGTTGCTACTAAGGGTGGCCCAACCAGTTATTAGGTTTAGGGGGCAATCAATTTTTCACACAGGGCCATGTAGGTCTGGATTTTTTTTGTCCATCCATCCATCTTCTTCCGCTTAATCCTTTTTCGGGTCGCCGGGGGTGGGGGTGGGGTGGGGGTCTGGAGCCTATCCCAGCATCTTTGGGCGAGAGGAAGGGTACACCCTGGACAGATCACCAGTCCATCGCAGGGCCAACACAGAGAGACGGACAACCATTCACTCTCACATTAACATAATATCACATAAGGACAATTTAGATTCCCCAGTTTTGATGCCAATTAACCTAACTTACATGTTTTTGGCATGTAGGAGGAAACTGCAGAAATCCCGGAGTAAACCCACGCAGACACAGGGAGAACATGCAAACTCCACACAGATCACTGTTGGTCGGGGGCTGGGATTAAACCCAGGATCCCCAGCCAAGGGTGAGTTGCTGTGCTGCCACGGTGCTAACTACTCTACCACTGCGCTGCCCCTTAATAATAAATACCTTCATTTAAAAACTGTATTTTGTGTTTACTTGTGTTATCTTTGTCTTATATTTAAATTTGCTTGATGATCTGAAACATTTACAGTAAGTGTGACAAACATACAAAAAAAAAAAAAGAGAAATCAGGAAGGGGGCAAACACTTTTTCACACCACTGTATGTGTATATGTCAGTATCAGCATTAGCAATCTACACAACTATTTTCAAAATATCGGCATATCAGTTATCAGCAAAAAAAAAAAATAAAAAAAAATCCAACATCGTGCATCTCTAATTCAATTGCATCAAATCAGTTTGATGTAATACATAATGGAGTGTGACACTTTTTTTGAGTGGCACTTGGGTTGGCTCCACAACATGCAGATATTTGCATTACTCTAGCGTTATTGTACCAAACTTTAAATAACAAAAACAAATACATTTACAAAGCATATAATCAAACACTTTTTGTACTACTAAAATAAATCTTGCTACAACACCCGTAGAGGGTGTGGTCAGTCTGATAGACAGGTGTGCAAATCCAGGGATTAAGAGCTGCCTCTCAAGGTGAATTCACACTACATTTGGACCGACTTTTACTGGCGTTTTGGCAAATGTCTGGCTCTGCTGGCAAAAGTTCATGATTATTGGTGTTTGTTGGCAAACGGGCAAACGCTGGCAAAAGTTGTGTTCTTTGAAAATTTTCAGCCTGCTGAAAATTTACCGACGTTTGGAAATACACGTTGGTGAAAGTTGTTCTCATTTTGTAAAGGTTCCTGAGCGCTGAGCTAAGTTATGCACAGTTTACCTCCTAAGTCAGCTTAAGTTAAAGCTGGGTTCACTCTATAGCGTTTGGGCCGACTTTTACAGACATTTTGAAAAATCAAGAGAGATACTCAACGCAGTTAGGCTGACATCAGCGTCAAGTGACACTCATATAAAGATCAGTGTTTGTGGAGGCTTCCTGCCATCCTGGAGTGAACACATCTCCCTTTGGCATACGTTTCAGTATTTATTTTCATTTTATACTCCTATGTAGTTACTTCTGCATACCTTTTCCCCTGTTCATTCATTCGTTCATTCATTCATTCATTCATTCATTCATTCATTCATCTAAAAAACTAAGAAAATAATGCTATAGACTCCAACACTAAGTCTGCAATTAAAACGTGAATGTGGATGGAATAAAAAAAAACAATTCATGAATCATCATATAAATAAAAGGACGGGTGATTATATTTTGACTGTTACACCTCTCTGCATTAAAATAACATAAAATCCTGTTAAATGTCATATACTTTTTGACACCACATTAGCGCTGTTTGATTCCCACAATGGAAGTGAACCAATAAATCCTGGACAATGATTAAGTACGGAGCAGAAAATTAAGAACAGTAAATTTCTCAGTGAGGAGATTTTTTTTTCTTTTGGGCTGTCACATTTTTAGGAGATTATATACACTACCGTTCAAAAGTTTGGGGTCACCCAGACAGTTATTTTGTGTTTTCCATGAAAAGTCACACTTACTTACCACCATGAGTTGTAAAATGGATAGAAAATATAGTCAAGACATTGACAAGGTTAGAAATAATGATTTGCATTTGAGATAATAATTTTTTCCAGATACTCAACCTGCTCAAAGGAAGGTCAGTTTTATAGCTTCTCTAACCAGCTAAACTGTTTTCAGCTGTGCTAACATGATTGCACAAGGGTTTTCTAATCATCCATTAGCCTTCTGATGCAGTCAGCAAACACATTGTACCATTAGAACACTGGAGTGATAGTTGCTGGAAATGGGCCTCTATACACCTATGTAGATATTGCACCAAAAACCAGACATTTGCAGCTAGAATAGTCATTTACCACATTAGCAATGTATATTAGATATTAGAGTGTATTTCTGATTAGTTTAAAGTTATCTTCATTGAAAAAAACAGTGCTTTTCTTTCAAAAATAAGGAAATTTCTAAGTGACCCCAAACTTTTGAACGGTAGTGTATATACAGTAACTCACAATAGTGAGTACACCCCTCACATTTTGGTAAATATTTTATTATATCTTTTCATGGGAAAACACTGAAGATTTGACACTTTGATACAATGTAAAGTAGTCAGTGTACAGTTTGTATAACAGTGTAAATTTGCTGTCCCCTCAAAATAACTCAACACACAGCCATTATTGTCTAAACTGCTGGCAACAAAAGTGAGTACACCTCGAAGTGAAAATGTTCAAATTGTGCCCAATTAGCCATTTTCCCTCCCTGGTGTCATGTGACTCTTTAGTGTTACAAGGTCTCAGGAGTGAATGGGGAGCAGGTGTGTTAAATTTGGTGTTATCACTCTCACACTCTCTCATACCGGTCAGTGGTGTCACCGTGGCCCTCGCGAGCCACCATAAGACGCCAGCAGTCACCGGTGAGTTGCAATGATGTTTCATTGAGGGGTTAGGAACAGAGGAAAATACACACGACAATGAGGGTAAGATAATCACAGGGTAACTTACAAACAGATGACGAATGAACAGCGTCTGAGCCGGGAAATGCCCGAAGCACCAGACGATGTGACGTTCTGTCGGGAAGTATAACAGACGGTAGTATAACAGAGACTGCTGCATCGGGGTGCATTCAGCGTCCGCTTATAACACCGGTCACTAATGACCCCGAATGCAGCGCAGCTGTTGACTTTGACAGCAGGGAGCTCCACCGGGCGCTGTCACAATAAGAGCCCGGGGAGCTAGAAGGGACCCACTGCTGTCAAAGCCTGGAAAAGATAATGTATGACCCAAGCGCGGACGAGACCGGCACTCGGGTCATGACAACTGGAAGTTCAACGTGGCACCTCATGGCAAAAAACTCTCTGAGGATCTGAAAAAAAGATTTGTTGCTCTACATAAAGTTGGCCTAGGCTATAAGAAGATTGCCAACACCCTGAAACTGAGCTGCAGCATGGTGGCCAAGACCATACAGCGGTTTAACAGGACAGGTTCCACTCAGAACAGGCTTCGCCATGGTTGACCAAAGAAGTTGAGTGCACGTGCTCAGCGTCATGTCCAGAGGTTTTCTTTTGAAAATAGACATATGAGTGCTGCCAGCATTGCTGCAAAGGTTGGAGAGTTGGGAGGGGTCAGCCCATCAGTATTCAGACCATACTCAGCACAGTGCATCAAATTGGTCTGCATGGCTGTCGTCCCAGAAGGAAGCCCCTTTTAAAGATGATGCACAAGAAAGCCTGCAAACAGTTTGCTGAAGACAAGCACACTAAGGACATGGATTACTGAAACCATGTCCTGTGGTCTGATGAGAGCAAGATAAACTTATTTGATTCAGATGGTGTCAAGCATGTGTGGTGGCAACCAGGTGAGGAGTACAAAGACAAGTGTGTCTTGCCTACAGTCAAGCATGGTGGTGGGATTGTCATGGTTGGGGCTGCATGAGTGCTGCCGGCACTGGGGAGCTACAGTTCACTGAGGGAACCATAAATGCCAACATGTACTGTGACATACTGAAACGGAGCATGATCCCCTCCCTTCGGAAACTGGGCCGCAGGGCAGTATTCCAACATGATAACAGCCTCAAACACACCTCCAAGACGACAACTGCCTTGCTAAAGAAACTGAGGGTAAAGGTGATGGAGTGGCCAAGCATGTCTCCAGACCTAAACCCTATTGAGCATCTGTGGGGCATCCTCAAACGGAAGGTGGAGGAGTGCAAGGTCTCTAACATCCACCAGCTCCATGATGTTGTCATGGAGGAGTGAAAGAGGATTCCAGTGGCAACCTGTGAAGCTCTAGTAAATGCCATGCCCAAGAGAGTTAAGGTAGTCCTAGAAAATAATGGTGGCCTCACAAAATATTGACACTATGGGCACAATTTGGACATTTTCACTTAGGGATGTACTTACTTTTGTTGCCAGCGGTTTAGACATTAATGGCTGTGTGTTGAGTTATTTTGAGGGGACAGCAAATTTACACTGTTATACAAGCTGTACACTGACTATTTTACATTGTATAAAGTGTCATATCTTCAGTGATGTCCCATGAAAAGATTTAATAAAATATTTACAAAAATATGAGGGGTGTACTCACTTTTGTGAGATATTGTATATGTAGCAGGCAGAGAGTAGACAGACTCTGGCTGAAAATTTCACAAAAAACCTTTATTCCACGGACCAAGAAAATGTTTTTTCAGACAGGAAAAAAAAAAAAATGACTGTTGTTTCCAAGGCAATCAGTAATCCGTACTGGCAAAAGACACGATTGCACAACAGCACAGGCTAGTGGTAGAAAAATAATACTGCAAAGACAACAAACCATGCACCAAACCACACCCATCACCTGCAAACAAATCCACAAATATCCGTTTTATATATATATATATATATATAGATATAAAGAAAAGTTAAAAAAAACATGTCATACACACCATGGTATCACCAAACAAATACTCTACATTATCCTCTTACACATACAGTGGGGCAAAAAAGTACTTAGTCAGCCACCAATTGTGCAAGTTCTCCCACTTAAAAGATGAGAGAGGTCTCCAATTTTCATCATAGGTATACCTCAACTATGAGAGACAAAATGAGAAAAAAAAATCCAGATTTTTATAGAATTTATTTGCAAATTATGGTGGAAAATAAGTATTTGGTCACCTACAAACAAGCAAGATTTCTGGCTCTCACAGACCTGTAACTTCTTCTTTAAGAGGCTCCTCTGTCCTCCACTCGTTACCTCTATTAATGGCACCTGTTTCAACTCGTTATCAGTATAAAAGACACCTGTCCACAACCTCAAACAGTCAGACTCCAAACTCCACTATGGCCAAGACCAACGAGCTATCAAAGGACACCAGAAACAAAATTGTAGACCTGCACCAGGCTGGGAAGACTGAATCTGCAATAGGTGAGCAGCTTGGTGTGAAGAAATCAACAGTGGGAGCAATTATTAGAAAATGGGAGACATACAAGACCACTGATAATCTCCCTCGACCTGGGGCTCCACGCAAGATCTCACCCTGTGGGGTCAAAATGATCACGAGAACGGTGAGCAAAAATCCCAGAACCACACGGGGGGACCTAGTGAATGACTTGCAGAGAGCTGGGACCAAAGTAACAAAGGCTACCATCAATAACACGCTACGCCGCCAGGGACTCAAATCCTGAAGTGCCAGATGTGTCCACCTGCTTAAGCCAGTACATGTCCTGGCCCGTCTGAAGTTTGCTAGAGAGCATTTGGATGATCCAGAAGAGGATTGGGAGAATGTCATATGGTCAGATGAAACCAAAATAGAACTTTTTGGTAAAAACTCAACTTGTCATGTTTGGAGGAGAAAGAACACCATACCCACTGTGAAGCATGGGGGTGGAAACATCATACTTTGGGGATGTTTTTCTGCAAAGGGACCAGGACGACTGATCCGTGTAAAGGAAAGAATGAATGGGGCCATGTATCGTGAGATTTTGAGTGAAAACCTCCTTCCATCAGCAAGGGCATTGAAGATGAAACGTGACTGGGTCTTTCAGCATGACAATGATCCCAAACACACCGCCCGGGCAACAAAGGAGTGGCTTCGTAAGAAGCATTTCAAGGTCCTGGAGTGGCCTAGCCAGTCTCCAGATCTCAACTCCATAGGAAATCTTTGGAGGGAGTTGAAAGTCCGTGTTGCCCAGTGACAGCCCCAAAACATCACTGCTCTAGACTTACAGAAAACGTTTGACCTCTGTCATTGCCAACAAAGGGTATATAACAAAGTACTGAGATGAACTTTTGTTATTGACCAAATACTTATTTTCCACCATAATTTGCAAATAAAGTCTTTAAAAATCAGACAATGTGATTTTCCGGATTTTTTTTTCTCATTTTGTCTCTCATAGTTGAGGTATACCTATGATGAAAATTGGAGACCTCTCTCATCTTTTAAGTGGGAGAATTTGCACAATTGGTGGCTGACTAAATACTTTTTTACCCCACTGTATACAGTATATATACGTATATATATATACTGTATATATATACTGTATATATATATTTTATTTTTTTTTACTCCTCCTTCTCTCTATTTCTGTTACGTTTCTGCATGTCTGAACTGAGTTTTGATCTAAAAACATCTGTTTTCACCAGCATTTCAGTCAACGTTTGCCAAAGGAGCTTGACTTAGGCTGACTTAGGCGAACTCTGCATAACTTAGCCCAGCACTCACGAGCTATTACAAATTGAGGACAACTTTCACCAACGTTTATTTCCAAATGTCAGCAAATTTTCAGCATGCTGAAAATTCTCAACAAATACAACTTTCACCAGCGTTTGCCAACAAACGCCAACTTTTATCAACTTTTGTCAGCAGAGCCAGATGTTTGCCAAAATGTTAGTAAAAAATTGGTCCAAATGTTGTAGTGTGAATCTACCCAAAAAAGCAGGTCCACGGTGGCAGGAAGCCTCCTCAAACGCTGATCTTTATATGAGCGTTGCCCGATGCTGATGTCAGCTGAACTGCGCTGAGCATTCCTTTGCTTAATTTAACCTATGTTGGGAACTGCTACACATACGCTAGCCTAAGTTGGCAAAAGTTTGACAACGCTGAATGCAACGCTGGCAAATGCTAGCAAAAGTTTGTAAAAGTTTGTAAAAGTTGGTGTGCTCACAAACGTAATTTCACCAACGTTTGGACTGATTTGTCTGATTTTTCAAAACGTCAGTAAAAGTTGGTCCAAATATTATTGTGTGAACCCAGCTTTAGTCAACAAACTGAACTGACTCAGCTATATTTAGGTATATTTTGTGCTATTTGGTGCAATACACCCCAAAATATTATTTAATAATAATAATAATAATAATGATAATAATAATAATAACAAGCGGTTTGAATCCCGCTCTCTCCAGCCATCCTGCCATTGTGTCTCTGGCCAAGAGACTTTATCCACCTCACCTCCAGTGTCCGTGACACTGGGTATGAATGTGTATAAATGTTTGGTAGTGGCTGGAGAGGTCGTTGGCGTGGATTAGCAGCCACATTTCTATCAGTCTGCCCCAGTGCAGCTGTGGCTACAGTAGTAGCCTACCACTACCCCTTTCTGTGGAGTGAATGAATAATGTATCCATTGTAAAGCATCTTTGAGTGTCTATGAAAAGCGCTATATAAATCTGATGCATTAAAAATATTATTTATTACTTTGTAATTAATTGCACAGCCCAACAACCTATTTGGGTAGTCTGTGCTTCAATTCTGTTAAATAAAACTGCAGTCTTTTTTTAAATTCAATTTTATTTTATCAGCAAATATCAAGAAGTATCTGCAGTTGTGCAGTACTTCCCCCCAGCCCCACCCCAAAGAAAGAAAGAAAGAAAGAAAGAAAGAAACTGGGCTAACATTGCAGGATAGAGCCTGCATGAAAAAGCCCTCCAAAATACAAAATGTTTGATTTTTGATCAGGGACTTCTATTTCTCCCTATATGGAAACAACCATTTGAAGCTCTATAAGTATGCCAACCATGATATCTCTATAGCTCTCTCTAGTAGCCTTTAAATAATGGTATGGACAGAGGGACAGACAGAAGCCAGTGTGTTATTATGATAAATGGTAAATGTTATAAGAAAAGAGGAAAAGTTTAAAATAAAAGGCTGACACAGCCTGTAATGGATGAATTATGGAGTTGGCAGCACCACTGGGAGAAATCCAATAGTAGTCCAACAGGCACTGAGGTGCACCAATGAACCACCTTAAGCACCACAGTATGGGCCGTCCAGTCGAGTGACGGGAGGTTATGAGGTGAGACGATGTGTAAATGTCTTTGTGTGGCGTTCACCACGATCACTGGCAGCGATTTAGGAGATTCATGGACCTTTAAACGATAGCAGGGGAAGCCTTCAGCATGCAGTCGCTGCACATTCAGGGGGTATAAAAACAATTTTACATTCCATTATCTTTTATACGGCCATGTTGGCCCACAGGGGGTCACTGGGATATAGTCTGGAAAACAGGAAGCTATCCCCTACTTAAGATGTGGTATATTTGTGCGGCCAAGGTAAATTACACCCACTGAGAGCAGCAGCCAAGGTTTGCTTGATGGCTATGAGTGAAACACAGACAGTTAAGCAGGTGACAGGTTAATGGTCCACTACAGTATATCAGCACAAAGTTGTGGCACATTTAACTCCACATTAAGGAAGCTTATTCATACGATGCGATATATACGACCCACTGCATTCTTATTGAATTTATGCATGCATTCCTCATTTGACAAATACAACACCCTTAAAAAAAAGTCACACACTAATATTTGTTTGGATTTTAGCCTTTAGCTATGATTATGGAATGCATTTGCTGAGGTGTGAATTAGGGCTGGGCGATTACACCGAATATATCCTTTATATCGATACATTCTACTATGCCCGATACATAAAATGTCTTCATTGTGGATATCGAGCATAAATTGTTGCAGCACGGTAAGCTGTCAACATTTATTTATCGGTTTGAAGTCGTCTCACACAGCTGGACTGCAGCTCAGTGACTCCCACTGCAGTCATGTTTTCCATCAGGGTCCTTGCCAGGTTTGTTTTTACCTGCATTTTTCTCTTTCAAAACTGCTTCTTTTGAGCCTGTTTTTGTGGAGCAGAGACACTTGTTTTTGTTTTTTGTTTTTTTCACAGCAGGGGTATTGTTGGGAGAAGTAAATCCTATGGGAGTGAATCCAGACGGAAAATCAAGATTGGAAACACCGGATGTCAACTCTGATGGACTGAAAATGGGATTTTTTTTAAGTCATCCATTTCTACATCAGTTTTGAGTATTCTGAACTCATTTGGTTTTACAGTGTATTGGGTAGTTCTTAACTCAATTTCAGCAGTTTCAGCAGGCCCAGTTGTTTTCTTTGCTTGATGCAGGGGTTTTTAAATTTGACTATTTTGAAACACAATTACATCATTTCCATGACTATTGGTTATGTTTTCAGACACGTTTGTTTACAAAATTAGAAACTACCCACTGAATCAATGGACCTCTTGCACAATGTAGAGTAATTCACTTCCACATTCCAGTCCACCTGCCGGTTCCATTTCCATGATATTTTCCCATTCCCTGGTGCTTTCTCATCAATAAATCAATTTTATCACTTTCACTTATCATTGTACATCCTGGAAATAGTGTGCAGGCAGATGGTTTTTTCTTTATAAAGTTTGTGTTTCACATTTTGATCATCTTTCTAACCATATGGAGCCGTTTAATAGTTCCCCAGTTAGTTTAGCGGCTAGCAGCTATTGTGTTTGTTTATGTCTGTGCTATTCAAATACCACTGCATGGGCTGTTATAGACCTGCGAAACTCACTGAAACGTATGTCTGCCTCCCAGTTGATACCGGACTTCTTTAAATATTACTTTGTATATACAGAATCCCTCAGTTATTGATGTTACCATTACTGTCATTGATATTAGCTTAGCTTCTAGTTGCTAGTGTGTAATTTATTCTTGTAATAAACTTTGACTCACTTCCAGTTACACTGCATGTACACAAATGAACGTGAATGAGCTCCTGTAAAGATTTTGTGCAATCCATCTCTATTACACAGCTCTATGGAATATTCTTTTCTGCTTATTTGAACTAGAGGGCACCCAGAGAGTGCACACCTCCACCAAAGTCTGTCCGTCAGTCTGTTGGATTGTTTGCAGGATTACGGGAAAACTACAGGACGGATTGTGATGAAATTTTCACCAGAGGTGGTCCTTGGGCTACGGATGAGTCCATTAGATCCTGGAGGTGATCCGGGTCAGGATCTTTTCCCTTTCTTTAACATTGCGAGATAGGGCCTTGGCAGAGGTATGTGCTCTTGGATCATCTTGAAAATCTAATGTGTTCATCTGGAGCCCAAGGGTGAAAATTTCATCAGAATTTATTATTAGTTGTTTTTTTGTTTTTTTTACATAATCCTGCTAGCAAAGAGACAAAAAACAAACAAACAAAGAACAAACTCCTTGATGGAGGTAATCAAGGTTGTAAATTGTTTTGGACAAAGAGGTGCTCTTGAAGTGTATTCTTTAAAAAAAAAAGATGGTCTGACAGCTGATTGTTTGTGGTAACCCCTGCACATGCAGCGGTCTACAAGTAGACACACGTAATTAACTAAAGTGATCTTTTAGTGTTTGGGACTTGTTTGTAGCTTTTCTATACATTTTATATTATTTATTGTGTTTGCTATTAAAACTTCACCCTTACTTCTGCTTGGTTTAAAACACAAAGCATGTTTTAGACGACTACATTGCTGCCCACATCAAATCAGGACTGGATCAGTGTTATTTTCCACTGCCATTCATCTTTTTATTAAGATGACATTTCTACACTGGGGCATAATCGATCAGCTGGCTGCTGCAGTGCTACATCTCTCAATCAAAGTGTCTCGTCAGATACTACGAAGACTTTGGACTTGTTGTTTTTTTTTTCAGCACGTTAAGACCTGAAACATGCAGAGCTTTTATCTTTAAAGTGAGAAATTCCTCATGGGTTTACACCGTGAAGCCATGAGGCCACACGAAGCTCTCACTCCCCACCGCCATTGCCATTCTTCCCAAACACACTGTATTTTTAGGGGTACATATCCAACATAGGAGCCCTCCAGAGAGACATGGGTCACTGTTGCCATGACCAAGCTAAGAGCCAAACTCCAGTGCAAGGACCCGCCCCAGCTTCTTCCCCGTGGATACAATTTCCAACAGTAACAGCCTACCTTATAAATGGCTGCAGACCCCTGACCAGGGGGAAAGGTGGAAAACACAAAGGAATATTTAAGCTTTAGGACAGGGGGCGGAGCTTGTGTAACTCTGAACACATGAATTAAACAGAATTCAGGCAAAGCACCAAAAAAATAAACTGGTGACAAACACACAATAACCAGCAGGCTAGATATAAAGGCCCAGCTCATCGCCTCATGTGCACAGTGGAGCCAATTCAATTAACTGGCATGCCGAGACAGGAAATAAAACCTCCCGGAAGCTCGGATCATCCTGCACCGCAGTCCAGGTGTGTTGCGTGGGCCGTGGTACAACGCTGCAGCTTTGTTTGCTCGCACAGGTTGCTGAGTTTTAAATACCATTCTGACCAGTGCTCCCCACCTGTGCCTTTAAAATGCCCTCAGAGGAGGATTGAAGGGAGCGAAACTGGTGGGAGCATCGTTGTTTCAGGCCAATTTCCTGCTGTATTTAATCACAGCGTAACTGTGTAACAATTTCCTGCCAAACAAATGACTGGGGAGTTATTGGACGGCTATTGTAACACATTTCTACGTCAGTTTGCCTCCTTTATTGCCGTACATTGGCCTGCTCACATGTTAGTAACAGCTGTGCTTAAATCTTTATTGTGCTTTGTTTTTGTGTACAGGGTTTTGTTTCTCTTGTTTTTTTTTAATTCCTTTTAGTTTTTATTGATATTTTTTTCTGAATGATTGTCTATTTCTGAGCAATTTTCTGAACAAATATTCCTTTTACAATCTGATGCAGTATAGTACGAAGTTCTTTCAATAAGGTAGTATTTGCACTGCGTCTACCCTGTTTACACAGAGGTGGAGATTGCTGAGTGATGAAGAAATGGTCAGTTCCCTCAACAATCTTTCAATGATCTCCCAGCAATCATCAAAAGGAAGTGATCTCTCAACAAACTCCCAACAAATTCTCAAGGAGTGCTCAACAATCTCATTGATCTCCCAAGAATCTCTCAATGACATCTCAGGGATCTTTCAGTGAACTTCAGTTCTTTCCTCTCCGAAGGCAGAGATGGCTGAGAGATCAGTAAGGGATTGCTGAGCATTCAATGCAAGACCAACACTGTTCAGTGAAACACTGTGGTGGAAATCGCTGAGAGATCATTGGGAGATGGATGAGATTGTTGAGCGCTCCTTGAGAGTTCACTGAGAGCTCATTGAGAGATTGTTTTGGACTGAGACATAAACTTTGAGGAGACTGTGGTGATCATAGATATCACTGGAAGATCATTGAGAGATCTTGGTGATCACTGAGAGATCACTGACATATTGTTGAGAAATCTGGCCATTTTTTTCATCACTCAACGATCTCCCAACAATCTCCACCCCTGTGTAAAGGGGGAAAGAGCACTAGAAATCTTTCAAGTACTCAGCAACCTCCTTGGTCACCCAAGAAACTCTTAATGATGCATCTGCAATCTCTCCTGGTCTCTCAGTGATCTCTCAAGGATTTTCTTTATAGATCGCTATGAACATTGCTGAAACATTTACACAGAAACAGCTTTTTCAGGCTTTAGGCGATCACCAAGAGATCGGGCCAATTTCTGATCTCTCAATGGTGACCGAAAGATCTCTGTCTGTGTGAAGGAGCCCTTACAATGTTTAGTTATTAAATTCTTTCATATTTCTGCTTTGTGAAATGGATTTGTCATTTTAAACCTTTTCACATAATTAGAATAACTGAAATAAAAACTCTCATGTCTTGTCTCCCTCTCCTACTGGAGACTGTGGAAGGACCAGGCTGCAGGCAGTTATGGTTTTCTTTTGAGTAAAATTCCCAGCGTGGTATCTGATAGGATACAGGATTACAGTAGAAACATTATAGTAGAGGGGGAAAAAAACTTCAAATATTTTCCTCAGGGGGGCTTGAGTACATTTATGACAGCCCAACTGTTTTTTTTTTCTTTAATTAAAATGTTTTAGTAGTTATTCACCATGACACAATTGCTTCTGTCTTATTGTGTTTAATAAGGTCCATCTCTGCTGAGAATCCTGAGGTCAGCCAGCTACGTTCTGGCTGTCCTGAGAGGACAGAATCCATTCATGGCCGTGTAGACAACATGTCACAGAGGCAGCCAGTGTTTCTGCTCTTAAAGGTGAAATACAGAACAATTTTATGAAAACAAATATTTTTTTTTTAAAATAATACATCAACAAAGCGTTTAGAAACTTGCACAATGTACACTACCGTTCAAAAGTTTGGGGTCACCCAGACAATTATTTTGTGTTTTCCATGAAAAGTCACACTTATTTACCACCATGAGTTGTAAAATGAATAGAAAATATAGTCAAGACATTGACAAGGTTAGAAATAATGATTTGCATTTGAAATAATATTTTTTTCCTTCAAACTTTGCTTTTGTCAAAGAATCCTCCATTTGCAGCAATTACAGCATTGCAGACCTAACATGATTGCACAAGGGTTTTCTAATCATCCATTAGCCTTCTGACGCAATGAGCAAACACATTGTACCATTAGAACACTGGAGTGATAGTTGCTGGAAATGGGCCTCTATACACCTATCTAGATATTGCACCAAAAACCAGACATTTGCAGCTAGAATAGTCATTTACCACATTAGCAATGTATAGAGTGTATTTCTGATTAGTTTAATGTTATCTTCATTGAAAAAAAGTGCTTTTCTTTCAAAAATAAGGAAATTTCTAAGTGACCCCAAACTTTTGAACGGTAGTGTAAGTCTTAATGTTCTTCAAAAAATTAGTATATTGGTGAAAAAAAATATTTTGTAACTTTTTGCAGACCGATAATAATGTAAATATTTATATTCCAGAAGACTGATGATGACCAAAAGTGTTCCGTCAGTATTTCAGATCCAATACAATGAATCCGTTGACGTCACGTGCTATTGGCTTTCTGTACCACTGGGGGTTGCCAAACTGTGATTAGTACGCTGCCATGGCTGCTTCTGAAAGCAATAGCTTGTTCCATTATCCTTCTCAAGTAAGAAGTGATAAACGAAGGGGCAAGACCAGAATAAGTGTTGGTTCAGCTTTTGATCGCTGGTGCGAACTGATGAATCATAAGGGTTTGAAAAGCCATACTGAGGTCGCTGATTTGCTACTGGACCGGTAAGCTAAGCTAAGCTAACTAGTGTTTTCACAGCATTCTGTAACCTTCTACAGTTGGTCTCTGAGATGTTCCTGTTATTATTATGACTGTGTGATGATATTAACTGGTGTATGGCGATGGGATAGACCACAGTAATTGCTCACTAATCCTTTCCAAACAGTCATTTTTCCACTCTGGTCTAGTGTAGTTAAAATCCCCTCTAGCTACAGTTAGCATTAGCTTCTGATACCATGAAGGAAGGAACTCCATTTTTCTCTAACGAACATTATGAGTTTTTAAAAATATATTAATATAGTTTTAATATAGTTTTACATTGTGTAAGATGATCTCCCACACACTTGTGGCTATTTATCTAAAGAAGCACTCTTTGCCCGAAATGTCGCTGTGTCAGTGTATGTAACTGGAGCTAATGATCGTGCAGGGGAACAGGTCAAGTGGACCCCTGACCAAGTGAGCCCCCATGTGGACCCCGGTGTCCAAGCTATACATGTACAAGTAAATTTTCAATCCATTGATTTACAAACTGATTCAGCGCTTTTTAAATCCTCATTCAGAACATTCTAGTCCCACATACGTATTCTGTGGATTTTCATCTGGGGGCAGCCAGCGGTGACGAGCAGCAGTGGTGGAGAACAAAAGTCTTTAGAAAGCAGAAACAGAGCCAGAACCTTCTCTGGGTCAGCTTAGTTGTCATCTTACATCTATATATAATTTTTTAAACTTGATGTCTGTGAAAAGTATTCACAACAGTTTTATATAAATTCTTTTTCTCCTTCTTCACTCTTATAAATCACAGGATTGAGAATATACTTGTACATGAACATATAGGATCCCGTGGTCCACTTAGGGGGCTCACTTGGTCAGGGGTCCACTTGACCTGTATCTATCGTTCAGTCTTTTTGGTTTGTTTTCAATGCGGGTGATCAGCTTAGCAGCCCATGACGTTGTGTTTTTTGGATTTACCGAGCCTACTACTTATGACAAATACAATTTTAAATGACCTTAACTATTGCACATGTCTTTTGTTGGTAAAAATATAACTATACAAAGTCATGTAATATGTTGCACCATAACTAAATGAAGAGAGTGATGTTATCTGTTTACAGGTATTATGGCAATTATGACCCGATCACATCAACTCATGTAAAAACAAAAAGGAAACGTACCGTGACATCAGTGACACCTGTATCAAGTATACAAGGGTCTCTTTCACCAGAAAGGTGAGTACTCCAAACAATAGAATTATAATAAACAATAATGTAGTTATTTATTTTTAGCTACACATAACTTTGTCATCCAAATTAATAATATGTACGGGCATTGGATATTTAAATGAAATAATTGCTTTTAGTGAGCTTGTCCACAGTGGGATGGGTTTCATGTGGATTTACATATAATACATGAGAGCATCCTACATATAAAATGAGAAAAGGCACAAACAATGTCATGCATACATTTTACAATAATTTATTTTAATAATATATAACAACTAGAAAAGCACTCGGAGAGCGCAGACCTCCGCCAAGTGCCACAGTTCCCCCCCATACAGTGTTTGTGTGTACGTTTTCAGATTCCTTGACCATGAAAACATATGACTAGCAATTGGATTGACAATGATAGGATTTGTGGTTCAGTAGTAAAAGCATTACCTCCTTGGCGGAGGTAATAAACTGAAGTGTTGGTGTTGTGTCCATCTCCTCCATCTCCACACTCCCAGGCTGCGGGCGTTGCAATTGAATGAATGAATGAATGAATGAATGAATGAATCTTTATTTCGGATAGATTAAGAGTACAGGTTAAAAGAAAGTGAATAATATAACAAAGGGGGAAATAAAATCCAACAAGGTCAAATTAGACAATAACTCCTCTGATTATACAGTTCAACATAAGTTATCCAAAATGGGTGATGGCTGAAGCCGCAGCTTATATTGCCCACCCATATTCCATCCAAGAATCCAAAAGAAAAAACAAAACAAATCATGGCACAACCGCGTACAACCCACAGGCCAATGGGTTATGCGAGCGTTTTCATAGATCACTGAAAGCAGCACTGAGGTTCACTGACGGATGCAAATTGGGTAGACAGGTTGCCGTGGGTTTTATATTGGGTTTGCGCTCCGCGGCAAAAGAGGATTTAGAAGCTTCCCTGGCAGAGAGCTTCTTTGTGCGCAGCCACTATGGCTGCCCGGGGAATTTCTGCCAAATAATCCGGCTCCGGACAGCTGCCCATCTCAGCTTTTACAGCATAGCGCAAACACAGGTGCGCTGCCGGGCCCTGCCCACCACTGGTTTCCGTGTGCTTTTGTGCCTAAAACTTTGAAGAAGGCGGAGTTTGTGTTCGTCAGACACGACGAGCAGCGCCCTCCACTGGGCCTGCACACATGTTGAAAATGGCCGTATGTCACAATGTTAAAGAATCCTTTAAAAAATTCCTGTATCCAGACGGTGATCCGGATCATCCCCAAAATTTAATCAGTTCTTCCTTGTACCATTTCCAACAAGGCCCGAAAGTTTCATTGAAATCCGTCCAAAACTTTTTGAGTTATCTTGCTAACCAACAGACAAACAGACAGACAAACAGACAAACAGACAAACGCTGGCAAAAACATAACCTCCTCCTGGCCTCCGGCCTGGCGGAGGTAATAATATAAAACAACCAAATAACAATAATATAAAACAACCAAATAACAATAATACAAAACAATAAATAAAATTTAAATGAACAGAAAATTAGACAGAACCCAAAAATAACTTGCCACCTCCTGGTTTTTGATGCCCTGATGATGCACCTTGTACCATGGATGTACATGTGGACCTGCCACAGACCAGGAGCGTGAGCTAGTGACCTGGAACAAACCCAGTGTATTGTCCGTATGGATCAGGGTAATGGTCCCTGATTGCCCACACACAGCAACTGGGGATGACCAAGGCAATGGATTAGCCATAGCAACAGCTCGTTTTAGATCAGCATTCTTAGCTAAAACGCTGAACATAAACAAAGCACAAGAGAGTGTTACAGCATATCTGCAAAGAACACTCTACCAACAGCAAAGTCCTTAAAGTCAGCTACAGTTTTGCCATGATTACATTATCAAAATTATGTAATTATAAGGTTCAATCACATCTGTGAAACATTAGCATTACTATAAATTATTAATAATTATATAACAGTAACTTAAAAAAAAATGTCGAATGGAGATAAACATCAAACAACACGGTTAAAATCACTGGGCACTACACCACAAAAGATTTGTCGCTTGACATGATTTCACTGGCTCGTATTCACAAAGAAACTGATTTCCATACAGTCTGCTGCTGCCTGTGAATGCTTTCTTCCAGCACTGTTTGTGTTTCTACATGGCAACACGTGCAATGTTATCATGAGGCAACAGTGAGTGCGACACCTACTCACCAGGAGGTCAAAAAGTTCTGGATTGCACCTTTAAGATCCACGTGTGCCAGGGTCGCTCTGACCAGAACCAGCATCCGGTGAGAAAAATTTCATGTGGCACTACACACACATAATGCAGGCTAAAGCATGGGCTAGTAGTGCACGTCATCTCAAACTTCAGTTCCAGATGGTGCTGTTTCCTAGTTTGTGTACTACATGAACAATGGCAATAAACCTGATTCTGATTCTGTTTGAGTCGGTGGCCTCACCGTAAAATAATAAGAAAAATAACTAGACAGAGTGATGATCACTGCTTCATCGTTTCTTGTCATCAAGCATATTTGCTGTTATCTATGCACATGTTTAAGAAAGCATGGTTTTGTCAACATGCAAATGCACTGTTTGCTGCCACAACCATAAATACAACTAAAACCTGACAGTAAGTGGATTGTGACTAAAGGTCCTTTTGCACTGAAGGAACTTTTTGAAGTTCCTATAACCTTTTCAGTACCTAGGCCATTTTTTGTGTGTTTGGACAGCATAGGAACTAGGGACCACAGACCATTTTAGCTCCAACTCCAAGACAGGGTCTTTTGACAGTTCCGTATTACAAGGGGGGCTGAAAAGTTCATAGACTGAAAAATTCATCGTGGTCAAATCTGACCAAATGTGGTTTATTTTTCAACATAGTCTCCCCTTCGGTCCACACACTTCTTCCATCGGTATTGCAGCGCTTGGATCCCTGCCGTTGAAAAATAAACCACATTTGGTCAAATTTGACCACTATGAACTTTTCAGCCCCCCTTGTAGACCATTATGCAAACTGTTAATATGCACAAACAGCTTGTGGTACCATTATTTTTTTTTCTATTATCATTAATGGAATCAGGTGGTAAATTGCATAACTCTGGATTTGTTCTGTATTTTTATTTTTCAGACATTTCTGTTGTAGGGCTAATGTGCTGTGGTTGGTTAATAAATTACTTGCATTAAATTTAACCAGTTATTTTATGTTAAAATGTGTGTCGTTAAGCAATTTTGAAAAAAAAAAATTGCAATTGGTTACACGACAGTTTTAGTAAATATGTTATTTGAATTTAAAATAACAAGTTAATATAACTCAAAAAATTTGTGAAACTGATTACATAAAAAACTTTTAAGTAACACTAACTCAAATTTCTAAGTTGCTGTAGTGTTACTGCACTGCTGTCCTTTGCACTTCTGATTGGATGCTAAACTGTGTTTCGTTACCTTGTATTCATACATGTGTAATGACAATAAAGTTGAATCTAATCTAATCTAAGTTAACAAACTTGCTTTTATTAAGCATTTTACTTGGTAATTTTGAGTGATACAAATAAAACGTAGTTGGTGTCACTCAAAATAACCAAGTAAAAATACTTAAAATCAAGTTTTTTAATCTCAAATTTCTAAGTTAAAAAACTTGCTTTTGTTAAGTATTTTTAACGTGGTTATTTTGAGCAACACCAACTACATTTTGTTTGTTAGTGTCACCCAGCAATACTAATTGAAAAATACTTAATAAAAGCAAGTTTTTTAACTTAAAAATTTGAGATAGTGTAACTTAAAATTTTTTATGTAATCAGTTTCACAAATTTTTTTTTTATTAACTTGTCGGGTTTTACAGTGTAGGAACTCATATGGTGATTGGTAGAACTCATGAGCTATGCCCACCATCAGAATTCTGCTTCTCATGCCGCCATGTTTAAAAACAAACTTTGTTGCATTGTTTTTTTCCTGTAATCACTAACGGACAGAGAAGTTTTAACCTTTTGAGTGAGATTTTGCGTGCCCCTAGTGGCAGAGCACGGCGCTGCACCTGTCATCTCACTCTGACATGATCGGCTCCATTGAGGATTTGTACTGATTTGTTCTGATCTGCCAGTTTCAGAAGGTGGCAGACATCAGTTGGAGGACTCAATGGATGACACGTAATACACCAAAGAAGAAGAACTCCTCATTTCCTTTTCCTGTTTTTAGCATTTTAGCCCAGAAAGCTAATATGGCTGCCGTCTGTCATTGTGCACCGTCACTTAGTCAGCTTTGTACGCGGAAAATAGCCACGGGGTACAAGCAGAATTTATGTGGGATAATCATAAGACTTTGTAGATGTGTAGAGAGCATAAATGACCGACAGAACACAAAATAACAACCGCGATGGGTGAAAACGCAGCGACCACAGCAGCGAGTGAGTCCCCTTAGCCGCCAGTAAGTGAGGAATTTCTGTGGGTTTTTTTTTTAATATTGTACTGATTTCTTGTTCATATACTTTGAAGATGAGATGATGAGGTGCCTCTGTACAAAAAAAACAGTATCAAAAGACTGAACTATTCTTTGTGTAAATACATCCAAAATCCAGTATTGACTGAGTTATGGAATTTAAAGAGGTGCTGTGACATTATGCAAATTAGATGCAAAAATTTATTCCTATCTGAAACTTTGGATCATATTTTACATCTTTCTAACTGACAGTATGCCATTATCTCTTACCACTTTCAAGTTATAACCTTGGAAATCTGAACTATTTTATGGACAAAAAATATTTACCACTCTTGACCACTAGGGGTTTTGTCGCAATTCGGCGACAGACACACTCAAAGAGTTAATATGAACAAAGCAACGACAAATGGACCGACAAGGAGTTCAAAGCACTTCTGGCCTTGAACGCCTCAGAGGAGACTCCGCGGGAATTCGAGGGCTCGCAACGCAGCTTAATAATTTTCAGAAAATAAGCTTGCAGTTTACGGGGATTTTTCACAACGTAAAGCAGTGAGGGAGAAGATTACGAAACTCAAACAGGACTATAACAACAATTATGGAACTTGAAGACCAGGAAATGTTTCGACACTTTGGACTGAATTTTGCATCAATCTGCTTACCCAGGGCATCAAAATACCCCGGCAACGCTGCTACAGACTCCGCAGTCAATCATTATATGGACAAAACTTTAAGGAATTAAAAAAAACAAAAAACAATGGTATGCATGTGTGTAACTGGATATAGCATAGGGAGATGTGAAAAGAAAAGAGTCCCTATCCATCTGTCCGTCCATCATTTTCTGCAACTTGTCTGGGCGTCCAAACAGTGTCTAGGCGAAGATCCCCAGACTTGCTTCTCCTGAAGCACCACCTCCAGCCCTTCTGAGGAAATAAAGCTATCATCCAGGAAACATAATCTCTCTAACAAGGTAAGGAATGCCCAAAACCTTTTTCTAGAAGATGTCCAGGGCATCCTGGTCAGATAGCCTAACACCCTTAGCAAACTATTTTTGATGTAGAGCATCAGCAGCTCCTGAACCTCCTGGATGAATGGGCTCCATGCCCCACTGTGTCTGTGACAGAGAGTTCAGCAACAGTGTGATAAATCTAATTTTGTACACTTGTATCCCCAATCTTTTGTGTCTAGGAAGGGCAGTGGCAGATTGACCATCAGACCAAATGTCTCACTTTTAGACCAAGATCTTTATTCTCTAGGAGCAATAGTGCCTTACAGAGAACAGTCATCATAGTACAAATATAGTCTATAAATAACGTCCAGCAGAGTAGTTTTAGTGCAGAAAAAAGCTGCCAACATATGAGCAGAGTCCTTAGGTGTGTCAGTCAGAGCTACCCTTCAATCATCATGACTGGTCTCAAAACAGCAAGATGGCAACAGGGAAAACACTCAGCCTGAGTTTCTTGAGAGTTCACTAGCCAGTGGGTTTCTACAGGGTGGTTTCCTCCATCTTTTCTGTACAGTTTTGGAATACTCTATGTGATATCAGCTAATAGATTTAGTTTCAAAGAAATCTACAATTACTAACATGCCAATGCCAATATTAACTTGCCGATGCTCTTAATTACGGTAGTCCAATTAATGAATTTAAAAATATTAATGCAAATTAATGCCCCCATGGGACTTCCTGTTGAAGCACTCAACAATTCGGCTTCCCGGACAGTCCTAATTTTATTTAAATTAAATTAATTAAATCACCCTTTATTGTCATTCAACCATACATGTACAGTAGAACAAAATTGTGTTTCTCCTATCTACAGTGTTAATCACACACACCCCGTATATAGAATCAGAGGGGCCGCTGCCATGCAAGGCGCCGCCACAGATTTCCCTCCTCCATTCCATTATTGTTGAGCACCAAGCTGGACGGCAGGAAGTTCCGCTTTTATATGGTCTTTGGCATGACCTGGCCGGGATTTGAACCCCTGCCTCCTTGAACCCTGTGTGGGGCAGATGCTCTACCAACTGAGCCACCACTCCGGTAATTAATTAATTCTGAGAGTTCAAATCAGTTTTCTGGAGTATCACTGTAATACTATGTGGACATTTGAACCATCAATTACATTTAATTAGACATTAAAATGAGCAACCATGGGGAATGGCTTTTCAGTGAGCAGCCTGCTAACCAGAAGTTAGCATGAGGCTAGCCACAACAGACCAACTGTTCACTTTTTTCTACTGGCAGATGTTTGCTTTTTGGACTGCCTGTAGTTGTGGATAAGTCGCTACAGTTAAACAAAGTGGCGTCAACTCAGTTCACGCCACTCACTTTTTTTTTCACATCAGTGGCAGATCATAGATGACAAAATAGTTCCCAGAAGTTAGCAACAAGTGCTAGCATCACCATAGTGCTACAGTGGAAGGGACGCCTTCTGAGCTTCTTTCAAGGGGTGAGATGTTTAAAGTTTATATTATCAGCACAATGGAATCCAATGGGCATGGGCAGTTTAAGTTTTTGAATATTTTCCACTGATTAGTAAATTTCATCAACATTAATAAATAAAACATTAGGCTAAGATACTCTGTATAGTTAGTATTGCCAACTCTCACTCTTGGGGCGTGAATCTCACCGTTTTACCCTCTGTCTCACACCACAGACCTGATGTATCACTCCAAAGTAAGGAAAACACTACCAGCATCATGTTGACTTCCTTAAGATTTCTACATAATAAGAACTCTCAAGGCAGCGCTGTCAAGGTACGTATGGTGAAAGCTGATAGCCATGAAAAGCAGACTACACTTGTTCTACAACTTATTCTGAGCCAAAGAAGTGTATGTGTTGAAACAAAAATAACAGTTTATGTGTATTATCACTCCACCCCACCCTCCAGTTTCCCCTGTGATTAATAACAGTTAACTCATTAATGAGTTAAAACTTTTAATCACAATTAATTTTGGAAAATGTGATTAATTAGTTAATTTTTTTAAGATCAATGCCCAGCTCTAATAAACATATATTTGGCAGACTTTTTAGTTAATGGTTTTACTGGTCAACACCGCTAACTAAAAGGTCAAACCCACTTCTCTCCTGAAGCCTTTCTACAGGGTTTCCTCTGGTAACATTTCCGTGTGGCAGGCTGCCACGCTTGAAGTTATGCTTCCACATCAAGGAAATATAAGTTTAAGAAAAAATATGAAGGAATGATGGTCTGTAAGCGCGCACACGAACAACACGAGTGACTGTCATCCACACGGAGTTCGGAAGCACCCCGCCCGCATGTTCCAGTTGGCAGGCAGAGTGTCTTGCTACTAGCGTCGCTGTCCAAGAAAAGCATGAGCTTATTAAAGTACTTTAAACATGGGAAAAAAGCAGAAGAGGTATGTAAGCAGTTGAGGCATTTATTTTAGTTTTAACCCACTGGTAACGGGAGCAATAATGGAAGAGTCACTTAGCTAAAAGGTGTGACTTCATATGCAGCAGGCTTCAATATGCAGGGAAAGGCAAGGGGGACTGATAAATCGTTGAGGATTTACTTCACCAGCCACTACAATATTAACTAAGTTATGTTCATTATTATGTACCTGGCAAGTTAAGATGACTGAAATTCACAAAGTCAGTGACTTTAATCCGTCAGCAGCCTTCAGACAAACTAAACGTGCCAACATTTGGATTTCAAAATAAGGGAGGTTCTTCCTGCAGTCTGGTTGGTGAGGACATTTCTAAAAAAACTATAAATACAGAGAAATATTATAACAGAAATAACAGAATCTTTGGTCATTTAAGTTTGTTTCATTAAATATATTTTTATTATTTTGTTTTTCTTTGAAATCAGAGTTAAATTAATGTTCTGTTCTGGCTCTGCAAAATTATGGTCAAAAGTGTAAATTTTATAAGGAAAAAAAGTCAAAATTTTACCACAATCTGTTTCAAATTTATTTAAAAAAAGTAATTTTATTTTAAAAGTTAGTCAAAAAATAATTCACAAATTTATAATAAAGTCTCAAATATATGAGAAGTCAATTTTACAAGAGGAAATTACAAATTTGAGGAAAACAGTTTAGATAAATTTACACAGAAAAGTAGAAAACTACAAGAAAATTGTAATAAATCTGAGAAAACCCCCAAACCTTCAAGACTGAAGTCATTACTCAAGTTTTTAAGAGGGTGCTCTTTGTACCCTTAACTAGAAATTTTTGGTTGTCTACTTTTAGTTATTAATTTCAAAGCACTGTTTTTACATGAGTAGAATTTCTGGCTACTATACCCACCTCTGATCATATAATTTAAGTATCCATGAGTAAAGTACTATCATGAATGTTTTTTTTTCCCTTTCCTACTCTTTCTCAAAGGAAAAAAGAAACACTAGAATAAAAATAATTAAAAAAAACCCACATATTTGTCATTTATGTAAACCATGATGAAAAAATCCTGCAGGACAAAACATGACACTTGATATTTTCTAACCTGTTTGTATACCACCATAGACCGAGAGAGACCATGAATTAGACAGGGCTCAGAGAGGGAAAGATGAGACAGACAAGATGAGCCAAGGAGAGGAAAGTGTTCAGGCAGAGGGTCCAGGAGAGGTGAGAGCAGAGGAAGGAGAGAAAGATGACACCACTAAAAAGTCCAAACACAGGATGCCTGGGTGGGACCCCAATTGGCCCAATATTTAAACATTCAAGCCTCAGTTGTACAATACTTCAAATGGTAAGTTCCATATGCAAAGTTACTGTGCAAAATTTAAAAAAAAAGAAAGAAATAGTAAAAAATGAACATATTGTGGTTACAATCGTGTCATGTGTTTTCTGCACCCTCCCCCCCCTGAAAAATATGTTGCCACCATGCCAAGGTGTTTAAACCAGAGGAAACACTGTTCTACATCGACATAATAGATGACTGTAGACATTCACACTGCTCAATGGAGGATTCTGGTCTTTCTCCTGTTTTCCTGGGGTGATACCATTATATCTGCCATTTGTTGTTTGTGAACGAATGGTTTATGATGACTCTGATTAATTTACATTTTCTTAATTACATTTTTAAACCAGTGTGGTGCAGACACTAATCACAGCTGGAGAAAAAAGTCAGTGAAGACAAGCAAATTAAAGTAGTCAAGGGGAGCTGAGGCTGTATACTGAAGCTGCTGGTGCAAGGAGGCATCCAGGGTAGCAGCAAATGGCTCATATTGGACTTCATGTGTAGGTTCACTTCACAAACAAATACACGCTGCCTTTATTTACAAAAACTCTTGAAGAAATGAATGGATTACACTTCCTAGGTTTTATGATGTCACAAAGCACCCTTCAGTTTGTTAGGTTAGCAAAACAAACACACCCTTGACTGCCTCGTTCACGCTAAAGAAGTTTTACCCACTCAGGTCAGCGGCTCATTAGTTTTTCAGACTGAACTTTAAAGACAGCTTTAAAACTACATTTAAAGATATCAAAATTTAAAATCAATCCCTGTGAAAATGACCAGTATGGGACCTGTAATGACTTTAATGAAAATCAGACCGGATGCCTGTCCTTAATCAGATTCTTCTGCAAAGAGCTGCTCCACCCCTGTCTCAACACAGACACCCCAGCTCTTGAACAGTCACCGCGCTGAAGCTGTTGAGAAGAGGATTTTCTACTTGCAACCCATGAAAATATGAGCAGCGATGGAAATAAGTGCTGCCAAAAGAAATGGCTTCATCTCTGGCCCGCTGCCACGGCAGAACAAGCGTGACGACGCTTCGTCCGTCACACGGGTTTTGCTGCGGGGGCTCTTACAGTCCTATAAGTGCCATCACATTTCACTCCCAGTTCAGCCTTTTCAATCAAGCTTCACCCCTCATTAGTGGCTCCACCAACCGCCATGAGAACGTCAAGAATCTATTCCCATTAATGAGCACTCCTGTGACTCGGTCAGCAGCGGTCAGAACAGGGGGTAAATTTAGATCCTTATAATTATCTCAAAAGGTCCGAGAATGTTTGAGATGTCAAAAAAATTCAATCAGTCATCTTTCAGATTCACAGGATATCTATTTTCTTTACTTGCCCCTTTAGGGCCTCTTATTTTATTCATTTCTTAAAAGTTGGGGCTTTTTAAAGGATGATTAAAATCAATATAGTGTGGTAAAGCTCAGCGTTCCCAGTGTGCAGAGTATAGTTGGGATGCAGCTCCAGGCCTCTCTGTCAGATCACTGAAGGTCTATTTATTCATTCTGCAGGGATACTTTCTTCTTTTTCCTGTTGCCTTTATTCTCCTTCCACTGTCGCCCTCGCTCTCCGCCATTTTTCCCCCCTCTCTCTTACCACCGAATCTTAGAAAAATGATTGGCAGATGACTCCTGGGGGGAAAAAGAGCCTTTTCCTCTCTCGTGGCTCACAGGATCACGACACTCAGACACACTGACAGGCGAGGCGAGTACACACAGACACACAAACTCTTTTTTTAAAGGCAAGTCACACAGAAAGCTGAAGTATAACATAAGCACAAACACACACAGGAATTGACTTGGCACTATTCGTCTTCAATATGACGGCTTACGATTTTATACCCCCTTTACACTGGGGTGGAGATTGTTGAGAGATCACTGGGTACTGACAAAATGGCCACATCTTCAAACAATCTTTCTCTCTCAGCGATGATCTCTCGGTGATCTTCAATGATTCTCCACAGTTGTCAAAAGTTTTGACTCATTTCAAAACAATCTCTCAACAATCACCAAAGGGAAGTAATCTCTCAACAATCTCTCAACGATCTCAAAATGGATCTTTCAGAAATCTTTCAATGAACTCTGTTGGTCTTTCATCAAATGCTCAGTGATCCCTCACTGATCTCTCAGTCATCTCTACCTTTAGGGTGAAAAAAATTGCCATTCATTGAAAAATTGCAGAGAGATCACTGGGAGATCTTGGGGTGCTCCTTGAGCTTTCCTCTTGGTGATTTCTCAAGGATCTTTTAAAGCCCTGAGAGTCATACAACAATCAACCAAATATTTACACAGAAATTTGGGAGAATTTTTGATCTCTCAGTGGTCTCCACTGGTGTAAAGGGGCCCTTAAACAAAAAAAAAAATAAAAAAAATCCTAAACTTGGCTAATAATTGACACTTCAGAAATACTGTTTTTAAAAATAATAGAGAATAGAAACTGAGTGTTTTTCACTTTTGCTAAGGGACTTTTCAGTGTCAGCACGGTGCCATTAAGAAGTCCTTACACCACAGCTATAGGAACTTGTTGTGAACGATCAAAAATCTCATGAATAACAAATCAAACAGTAAAATAGGTAATTCTCCATCATCATGCCACTGAGGCAGAGTAAAAAGAACTCTTCTGTATGAAAAGCAACAATACACCAAGAGGATTATCTGGAAACTTGTCACACACTTCCCCTTCATCACCTGTCACGCTTTAAAAAAAAAAAAAAAAGCACACAGCAGTCCATGGAATAAAATTTTGAAGACTCTCACAGGCAGAAACAATGAAACATGAGTGGACCCTCTTGATTCCACTAGAACTTGGAGCATCTGCCGCCATTATAATCACAACCAGCAAAAAAAAGGAGTCAAGGGTGCTCCTGCCAGCTGATTGTCTCTGAGCTCCTGATGAGCTGCCATTATAAGAGATGAGAGAGACGTCTTAGTGGGTAGAGGAGTGAGGGGGGGAAATCTCAAAAGGAAATCAAAAACTTTAACAGGGCCGGGGGAAATAAACACTAATCAACTCCACTCTGCTGAAATTAGGGATGAATTAAGCTCTCTACCAGTGATTAATTAAGCCAAGAGATTCAAACTAATGAGACCACACAGAGAAGTGGGTGTGCATGGGTGTGTGAGCATCTTTGTGTGTCCTATGTGCTGGGGGGGCTGCTTAAATTTCTTGTGTACATTTCTGGGACCAAACCACTGAAGAAGTGCACAGATTTCAGGCTGTAGCCCACTTTAAAGAGGGATTAGATACAGCAGCTGTTCTTGTGATCACTGCACACAGGGCTGCCGTCACCCCCCCCATAAAAAAGGCCTAAAATGGCTGAAAGAAAATGATGTGTTCAAGTGAGTTTTGAATATGGAGAGAAGACACTTTCTGTGAGGTAACAAAACAGAAAGTGAGTTTTTTAAAAACTTCCTCCTGCACTGGTGTGTTGGTCTTGCTGTAGCATTTAAAAAAGTAACAGGAAGGCTAATGTGTCCAATGTCTTCCATATATTCAATATACTAAATCTAAACTGTGTATATACACACTGAGGTGTGAAATAAAATGAAATACTTGATTACCAAACTTAAAGTTGCACTTTGCAGTATTTTTAATGTTATAATTGGATCAGAAAGGCATAATAACTTTTTGGCATCTGTTGCAGTGGGTCATCTGAAAGGGAATGATGGGTTCATGAGAGGTTGTGTGAACTGAATATTGTCTGTCACTGACAGATTAGTTTGAGCAGAAACAGAAACATCTGAAGGCTGTCTGTCATTTTGATTAGTCATAGTCGTATAATAAAAGCAACAAAAACAAGTAAAATCAGTGTCTCAAACTGAGTAAAAAGCCAAAGAATAAAAATGGGTTTTAAGATGAGTTTTAAAATTGGACAGTGAAGGGGCCTGTCTGGCAGACAAAGACGGATTGTTCCACAGTTTAGAGGCAGCAACAGAAAAACTCTGTCCCCTCTGAGCTTCCTCTTTGGTTTTGGTATCTCCGGGAGCAGCTGGTCAGCTGACCTGAGAGACCCAGCAGGAGTGTAAGGGTGAAGAAGCTCAGAGAGGTAAAGTGGGGTAAGACCATTGAATGATTTAAAGACAGAAGAATTTTAAAATGAATCCTAAAGTGTACAGGCAGCCAGTGGAGGGAAATATTAGATCAGAATTTTCACAACTATTCCGGTCAAAATGACAGATAATGACAAAGGCAGTGCAACCTTCTGGTTAGAAGCATGCTTGTACATGTGGGGACACCAAAAACAAAGAAACAAACGATAGATAGATAGATAGATAGATAGATAGATAGATAGATAGATAGATAGATAGATAGATAGATAGATAGATAGATAGATAGATAGATAGATAGATAGATAGATAGATATGTCATGTTCGGGGTCGTCAACCCCGTCCATGACCTGTGGCTGTAGGTTTTGATTACTTATTATTTCCAGCTGTCAGATTGAGCCTTGCTCTCTGACAGTCCTACGGCCACACCTCCTCCTCTTACCAGACATTCACCGGATGCATCTCATCACCCCATACACACTCATGCACGCACACACACTCACACATGCACATACACACACATTGCCAATCATTCACGCACTTGCTTGCCACACGGCTGTGTCCACTTGCCTTCATTAGTATTTTGAGTACTTATTGGGAGGCGGTGGGCTCAGCCAGCGCGCTTGGCATTTCCTCTACCCCAGCTCAGCTTGTAGCCGGTTGTCCCATTGTTCCTCTACTCACAGTGACTGTTATTTGGACATTTTGGACATTTTTCCCCTCTGTCAATAAACACGTTACTTACACTGCGTTTTGGGCTCGTTGTCAATTTATATGTTCGCTGTGAAATTACGCAGCGGACATGACAGTAAGCTGCCACCAAAAGAGCCGAAGCAATAAGTAGCGTGTTACCCTCATTTTTGTGTGTTTTTTCCTACCTGCTGCCGGAGCCATGATAAACTTCTGGAGCGACATGGAGCTGCATGGACTGGCCCATTTGAAGAAAGCCTTTTTTTCGGACACGGGGGCAGTATTCCTCCGAGGCTGTTTGTGCCATCCAGGATACTGCAGCGGAAGTATTACAGGAATGTCCCGACCGGTTGTTTTTCCCTGAGTCTGCGGACATTCTTCATTCCATCCTCGCGCTGTGTAGAGAGGAGCCTGGGAGGGAATTGCCAGCGACGGAGCAGCGCTCGATACGGAAGAGGCGTTCAGGGCGAGAAAGGCATTCCTCCTCCTTCAGCTCTCCTGCTCCAGCCCCGTCTGCGTCTCCAGAACTCGGTCCCGCTCATTCTCCGCGAGGGTGGGAGAAACACAGACTGACTTTGCTGGCAGAGATTGATCGGCGCCTGGAGGAGGAGAGATCGGTGGCCGCCATCTCCTCTCCAGCGCAGTTCTGGGAGGCTCCTCCACAATCAGTGGAGGAGTCCAGCCCCGCCACAACCAATGCGAGGAGCTACCCCTCACCAGCTGCAGTAGGAGACACCATCAGCCAGGAGAACAGTTAAGTTTTCCCTCCTTTTGTTTATAAAATTGTTGAAAATTCTTGCCTGATCTCTGGTAGAGAGTCTCTGGGTGTGCAGTCCCCAGAGGCCTCTCCACCTGCTGCAGTCACTGTCATCCCACCTACCCTCTCCATATCTCCTCCTGTCACCTCTGAGCGCTCACCGACCCTGGGGCTCCAGACGAAGGAGGAGCCCGAGAGGGAATCACCAGCGTTGGAGCAGCCCTTGACACGGAAGCGGTGTTCGCGGCAAAAGCAGCTGTCCTCCTCCGTCAGCCCATCCACTCCAGCCCCGCCCCTGTCACCGGCGCTTCAACTCGCCTTGACTCCAGCCCTGGATCACCGGAGAAGTGCCATCTCCTCCTCGCCAGCAGCCAGTTCCTCATCCAGAGACCATTTACGCGGAAGCCTCCTCTTCCAGTTCGTCCTCGCCGGCTATCACGCCAGCCTGTCCTTCCTCTCCAGCTGCTGCACAGTCTGTCTCCTCGATGGCTCCTTCCGCTGCTCGGAGGCTCTCCATGCCGTCTCCGGAAGTCTCCATTTTCATGATGCCGGGGGTGGTTCCAATTCCTCCCATGATGGGGTCCAAGCTCTCCGGAGCCAGGGAGAGGGATGACACTCTACACAGTACAGCAGCAGGCAGCATCCAAGCCCAGGCTAACAGGCAAGTTAATTCTCGTTCTTCTCCATCTTATAATGAAATGTCTTGCCTGATTCCCAGTAGGGAGGCTCAGGGAGTGCAGTCCCCTGAGTCCTTCCCACCTGCTGCTGCATTGAATGGCTCACCAGCCCTCTCTTTGCTCGTTCCTGCTTCCTCTGAGGGTACTCCAGAGCCGAACTGTCAGGATCGGAAGGAGCCAGAGGTCCGGGAGGATCCGTCCCCTGCAGCAACGGTGAGCCGGACACCAGCCGCCACGCTGGAGGAATCTCCAGCATAGGTCACGAGGACTGAGATAATGACTGCAGAGACCATCATGCCCCCTGCGAAGGCCGGCGCAGCAGAGTCAGCACCCGAGCTGCACCTCCAGGAGGCTGAGCCAGTTGAGACATCGCCCAGATCGTCAGAGTCCTGGATGGTGGTAGAGCTCGAGCTAAGGCAAGTGCTCTCTTTTGTCTTTCTTTTTTCCCCTCATAGAGCATTTTTGCCTAGCTTTAGGTGAGGAGAGCCAGCTGCAGCTGCACGCTGCACCTGAGCTTGCCTCGCCGGGCTCTGCCGCTGCCGGCAACCCTGACCCCTCCTCCTCTCTGTCTGAGGCCTCAACTAGGGTCGACGGAGAGAGGTTCATGTTGCCGGACGAGACAGAGGATCCAGGCTCGCCTCTGGAGGTTACCGTCACCGCTGCCAGCCCCGCTGTGGTTCCTGTGGACCCAGCTCCCCGTCTGCCCAGGTCCCTGGGGGTGCCTGTGATTGACCACCTTCTAGTCTGGACTCTCGTGCGGACCGGCTGGCCCAGGGTCAGGATGGCATGGAGGACAGCAGTGGTCCCATCACGGGTGCAGCAAGGGTCCTCCCGGGCTCCAGCGAGGGTGCAACCATGGCTCGGTCGGGGTCCACCGAGGGTGCAGCCGGCCAGCTCGGGGACACCGAGGTCCCTTCCGCCCTTCTAGAGGTCCTCAGGGTGTCCCTTCCTCTTCCGCCACACTCGCTGTGGTCCTCCTGCTCCTGCCACCAGGAACTGTGGGGGGTCCCCTTCTTCAGTACAGCCACCCACTTTTCAGCCTTCCAGTGGGTAGGCCGTTGCCTCGTCTCTCCCCCCAGGCCTGGTGGCTCAACTATGCGGGCCGGCCGCCCAAAGGACTGGGTTCCTGGGTCAAGTGGCCCTTTTTGTCTGGCAGGCCGCCTAATACCATTCTGCAGGCCGCCTGTGCGGGACTCTTGGGGGTGGGGTGGGTTAGTTTAGTTTTGGAGTTGGGTAAAGTGGTGTTTTGTGTTATATTGTGGTGGTTTTCTTTTCTTGATTAATCCCTCCTAACCTGTTTTCCCACCTCCCGCCCTGGTTTGGTGTGTTGGCATTCCTTGGGGGGGGGGGGCAGGTTTTGTGTTCTGTTTTTGATGGTACAGTGGGTGTCTGGTACCCACCCCTTGAGGCGGGGCACTGTCATGTTCGGGGTTGTCAACCCCGTCCATGACCTTTGGCTGTAGGTTTTGATTACTTATTATTATTTCCAGCTGTCAGATTGAGCCTTGCTCTCTGACAGTCCTACGGCTACGCCTCCTCCTCTTACCAGACATTCATCGGATGCATCTCATCACCACATACACACTCGTGCACGCACACACACTCACACATGCACATACACACACATTGCCAATCATTCACGCACCTGCTTGCCACACAGCTGTGTCTACTTGCCTTCATTCGTATTTTGAGTACTTATTGGGAGGCGGTGGGCTCAGCCAGTGTGGCAGCTTAAGTCTACTTTGGACATCCTGGCTTGCGACTGTTGGGTTTTCCTGGACTAAATCATGTTGTTACGTCAGAGCCTTTCCGTTCCAACATGAATGTAAGTCTTCCTTAATTATGCCTTCCTCTCCGCTCCCACTCTGCCTGGAGCGTGCTTGGCATTTCCTCTACCCCAACTCAGCTTGTAGCCAGTTGTCCCATTGTTCCTCTGCTCACAGTGACTGTTATTTGGACATTTTGGACATTTTTCCCCTCTGTCAATAAACACGTTACTTACACTGCGTTTTGGGCTTGTTGCCAATTTATATGTTCGCTGCAAAATTACGCAGCGGACATGACAAGATAGATAGATAAATAGATAGATAGATAGATAGATAGATAGATAGATAGATAGAAAAAGTCTACACACCCCTGTTCAAATGCAAGGTTTTTGCAATGTAAAAAAATGACACCAAGATAAATCATTTCAAAACTTTTTCCACCATTAATGTGACCTATAACCTGTACAACCCAATTGTAAAACAAATTGAAATATTTTAAGGGAAAAATTAAAATTAAAAAATATACAATAACATGTTTACATAAATATGCACACCCTTAAACTAATACTTTGTTGCAGCACCTTTTGGCTTTTGTTACAGCACTCAGTCTTTTTGGGTAGGAGTCTATCAGTGTGGCACATCTTGATGTGACAATATTTGCCCACTCTTCTTTGCAAAAATGCTCCACATCTGTCAGATTGCAAGGGCTTCTTCTGTGCACAGTCCTCTTCAGATCAGCCCACAGATGTTTGATCGGATTCAGGTCTGCACTCTGGCTGGGCCATTCCAAAACCTTAATCTTCTGGTGAAGCCATTCTTTTGTTGATTTGGATGTGTGGTTTGGGTCATTGTCATGCTGAAAGATGAAGTTTGAAGGTTTTGTGCCAACACTGACTGGTATTTGGAACTGTTCATAATTCCCTCCACCTTGTCTAAGGCTCCAGTTCCAGCTGAAGAAAAACAGCCCCAAAGCATGATGCTCCCACCACCATGCTTCACTGTAGGTATGGTATTCTTTTAATGATGAGCAGTGTTGTGTTTGCGCCAAATATACCTTTTGGAATTATGGTCAAAAAGTTCAACCTTGGTTTCATCGGCCCATAACATATTTTTCCACATGCGTTTGGGAGATTTCAAATGTGTTTTTGCAAAATGTAGCCAGGCTTGGATGTTTTTCGTCATAAGACAAGGCTTCCGTCTTGCCACCATAGATCGGAGATTGGTGTCACATGTACTGAACAGCCAGTACTTGCCAGAAATTTCTGCAGCTTCTTCAATGTCTCTGTGTTCCATGGTATATTTAATGCCTTGGAAATTCTTTTGTACCCTTCTCCTGACTGATACTTTTGAACAATGAGATCCCTCTGATGCTTTGGAAGCTCTCTGCAGACCATGTAAGATGTGACTACAAAAACGTCAGGAAAAGCCTACTAGAACAGCTGAACTTTATTTGGGGTTAACCAGAGGCACTTTAAATGGTGGCAGGTGTGTGCTGACTCCCATTTAACATGACTTTAAATGTGATTGGTTACTTCCGAACACAGCTACATCCCCAGTTATAAGAGGGTGTGCATATTTATACAACCAAGTTGTTGTAGGTTTTTTTTTTATTTTTCCCCTTAAAACATTTCAGTTTGTTTTTCAATTGGGTTGTACAGGTTATAGGTCACATTAATGGTGGAGAAAGTGTTGAAATGATTTACCTTGGTCTCATTTTTTTTACATGACAAAAACCTGGCATTTGAACAGGGATGTGTAGACATTTTAGATCCACTGTATGTATAAAATGCAAATTGCAGCTTAAACTCACAAGTGGTCATATTGCTTTGTTTGGGGAAAAAAGAAAAAAAAATGCAAGCAATAGAATAGAACAGAATAGAATAGGCTTTTTTGTCATTGTACAGTTGTACAGCACAACTGTGTTATATAGTACACACTGTTAAAAAGTGCAACTTTGGTGATAGCCATTAATTTTAGTTCCTTAGTTATCTGTTTGTACATGCATTTAGTCATGCAGACTGTGATCTTTAGTTTAAGATAATATATGCAAAAGGGATCATGTTTAACCCATAAGAACCCAGAACCCCGAACCCCATAATTTTCCTTGAAGGAGAAAGGGGTCTGAGTCCTTATGGGTTAATACTAATGAATGATTATTCAAATCTGATCTTAAATACAACCTTAGTGGTTGCTTCAATATTAAACTTTAAACTAAATGCTGACAGATGTTTAAGAACTGACTTTAATGGCACTTCATCTACATCCCTTTTTTCTCGCAGTATAAGCAGTTTCTCTGCTAATGAGCTGCTTCTCTGATTGGCAGCCCTACAGGGGGATAGTCACATTAAGTTAAAACTGATTGGTAAAGATCAGACGAGTCTTAACTGTCTTGACAGACACTAGAACAAAACTAAAATGGCTTAGTCAAGTGGGTGGTTTTTATAGCTTGTGACTCAGAGGGAAATATGAGGAGCACCATTCAACTTTTCACTATGCCTGGGCTCAAAACAGTAAAGTCTGCAGTAATGTTACAAGTAATGGTACATTTTGGTGTATATTCCGTTCCAAAACAAATGCCTGTGGAGTATATCACTATCAGCACAGTCAACATGTATACATACGATAACGGCTAAGTTCTTACTAGTACAGAATGATCTGGGACATACAGTAGAATAGTGTAATATCCCCTGAATCCACCTTTCCTTGTTTGTAGAGATATTAGAAGTGGGTTTTTGGAGACTGGGTTTGTAGCATCAAAGAACAATGCTGACTGCAGGTTTCCATGTCCTATTTTGGTGCTTGACTATTTATGAACTTCCACAGCACTGTATGCAGTCAAAATTGTATTTTTGTATGGTATATACAGAGAGTTTTTACCTTATGTGGAAGCTCTATTTATTTTTCTTTGAGTTTGAAAGATGTTTGTTGGAATTAAGAACATGAACCCCTATTACACAAATATAACCCAAATGTGTATTTGCAGCTAAGCCAAAAGTGAATAGGTACAATCACAGGCACATTAATTAATGTAGTGATATGCATTTGAATGGCAGGGGCCTCATTTACAGTATAATTAGTGTGATAATCTATCAGCACACCCTTTAAATTTTAACTTTCTCTGGTGTCACAAAGTGTACACACACCAACACATCATTAGAGGCACACAAGTGACATTATCAATAGAGTACAGTGGTGTGAAAAAGTGTTTGTCCCCTTTGATTTCTCATTTTTTTGTATGTTTGTCACACGTAAATGTTTCAGATCATCAAACAAATTTAAATATTAGACAAAGATAACACAAGTAAACACAAAATGCAGTTTTTAAATGAAGGTGTTCATTATTAAGGGTAAAAAAAAAAATAATCCAAACCTACATGGCCCTGTGTGAAAAAGTGATTGCCCCCTAAACCTAATAACTGGTTGGGACACCCTTAGAAGCAACAACTGCAATCAAACATTTGCGATAACTGGCAATGAGGCTTTTGCAGTGCTGTGGAGGAATTTTGGCCCACTCATCTTTGCAGAATTGTTGTAATTCAGCCACATTGGAGGGTTTTCGAGCACGAACCGCCTTTTTAAGGTCATACCACAACATCTCAATCGGATTCAGGCCAGAATTTTGACTAGGCCACTCCAAAGTCTTCATTTTGTTTTTCTTAAGCCACTCAGAGGTGGACTTGTTGGTGTGTTTTGGATCATTGTCCTGCTGCAGAATCCAAGTGTGCTTCAGCTTGAGGTCACAAACAGATGGTCGAACATTCTCCTTCAGATTTTTTTGGTAGACAGCAGAATTCATGGTTCCATTTACCACAGCAAGTCTTCCTGGTCCCGAAGCAGCAAAACAGACCCAGACCATCACACTACCACCACCATATTTTACTGTTGGTATGATGTTCCTTTTCTGAAATGCTGTGTTACTTTTGTGCTGGATGTAATGGAACACACACCTTCCAAAAAGTTCAACTTTTGTCTCGTCAGTCCAGAGTACTTTCCCAAAAGTCTTGGGGATCATCAAGATGTTTTCTGACAAAACTGTGACAAGACTTTATGTTCTTTTTACTCAGCAGTGGTTTTCATCTTGGAACTCTGCCATGAAGGCCAATTTTTGCCCAGTTTCTTTCTTATGGTGGAGTCGTGAACACTGACCTTAACTGAGGCAAGTGAGGCCTGCAGTTCTTTGGACGTTGTTATGGGGTGTTTTGTGACCTCTTGGATGAGTCGTCGCTGTGCTCTTGGGGTAATTTTGGTCGGCTGTTCCTTGTTTTCACCATTTGTGGATAATGGCTCTCACTGTGGTTCGATGAAGTCCCAAAGCTTTAGAAATGGCCTTATAACCTTTTCCACACTGATAGATCTTAATTACTTTCTCATTTTTTTTTTCCACAATATCTTTATTGAACCTTTTTTTTTTTTAAACAAACATGATACAAACAATCAAACACTAACACTAAAGTACTACAAAAAAAAAAAAAATGCACTAAAAAACACCAACAACCACCAACAAAATCAAATCTTCAACAATGCTCCTCTGTTTAGTCTAGACAATCCAACACATAAGTATACATATTATGTTCACCAGTTTGGAATTTACAAGGTCCGCACATATCATTCACCTTCTTCTTCAAGAGTTATGTTTAAATTTTTTACATAATCAATAAAAGGTCTCCATATATTCTCAAACGCAATTTCCTTTGATTTCAGTATATATGTTATTCTTTCTAATGGAAGGTTTGTTAACATCTGTCTTAACCACTGAGTCACATCTGGTCTATAAGTCTTTTTCCATAATAGTGCAATACATTTTTTGGCATTAAGCAAACTGAGGTCTATGAATGTTCTTTCACTTTTATTAAAATTATGCTTTTCTGGGTACAGACCCAACAAAAACAGTTTAGGATTCAATATGATTTGTTTTGAGATTATTTTTTCAATTGTTACCCTCACCTCTTCCCAAAACATTCTTATTAATCTACATTCCCATACACAATGAAATAGAGTTCCTTTACTTTCCATGCATTTTGTGCACGTATCTGGTATATTTTTGTTATATCTATTTAACTCCTCCGGTGTAACATACATCCGCATTAACCATTTGAAATGTATCAATTTAAGGCGTACATTTATTGATTTGGTTTGAGCTTCTGTACAAGCCAATTCCCATTGTTCCTCTGGAATTTCAGTTTGCAGATCTTCTTTCCAGTAGTTTAATCTTTTCAGTGAATTTTCACTTGAAAATAGTGTCAATGAGTTATAAAACTCTGAAATAATACCCTTTCTTTTACTATCTTTCAATTACTTTCTCATTTGCTCCTGAATTTCTTTGGATCATAGATTAATATCTAGCTTTTGAGGATTTTTGGTCTATCTCACTTTGTCAGGCAGGCCCTGTTTAAGTGATTTCTTGATTGAGAACAGGTGTGACAGTAATCAGGCCTGGGTGTGGCTAGAGAAATTGAACTCAGCTTTCCAAAGATGTGATAAACCACAGTTAATTTATGTTTTAATGGGGGGGGCAATCACTTTTTCACACAGGGCCATGTAGGTGACCCGAAAAGGATTAAGCAGAAGAAGATGGATGGATGGATCTGAAACATTTAAGTATGACACGCAAAGAAATGAGAAATCAGGAAGGTGGCAAACACTTTTTCACACCACTGTATATACAAAATTTCAGATACACAGTCTCCAGTGTTACAAACAGGCATGCAAAACAAGAAAATAATAGTTGTAAATAGAAAAGCACTCAGAGAATGCATACCTCAGCCAAGGTTTCTTCCGTACCTCATGGATCACCTCCAAAATATAAATGGTTCGTGTATGGGCCTAGAGCCACTACTGGTGAAAATTGCATCAAAGTCTGTCCATTAGTTTTGGAGTATTGTAGCTAACACACTGTGAGAAGATACGAGCCTTGGTGAAGGTATGCATTCTCAGATCATCACCAAAATGTAATGGGTCCCTCTCTAGTCCAAGAACCACAACTGGTGAAAATGTCATCCAAATCCATCCAGTAGTTTTTGTGAAATCCTGCGACACAAATACAAACAAGGTCCTTGGTGGAGAAATGCACTCTCATATCACCACCAAAATCTAATCATCTGTTCCCCGTGCCATTACACACCTTTCCTGAATATTTCATCAAAATCTGTTCATAACTTTTTGAGTAACGTTGCTAACAGGCAGACAGACAAACCAACAATGTCATAAGCTCCCCGTGCGCTTCTCCACAGCGCACAGAGGAGGAGAAAAAGGAGGAATGGATTTAAGTACTGAGTTACACCAAACACACATTTATTAACACAAAGTGAATATACAAAAAGACACTGACAGCTTGGGTACACTTAAGAGTCCTTCAGGATGCCCAACACACACACACACACCGGAGGATTACACTGGGCAGTCAGCCAAAGCGTAGCGGCTGTGCTGCACAGGGGGGAAACGCTGCGGAAAGCGTAGCAGCACAGCGGCGAACAAAAACGCTAACGGTTACTCACAGTGAGGGGGCAGTCTGAGTAGTCCAGCGTCCCAGCGAGCACACAAGGAAATAGTCCTTTGGGAGGCATGCTGGTTAGATGGCGGGGAACAGCCATCTAACGCATATAATGGTCCAGCAGTGTCTGTGTAGCAAAGAGCCGCTTAAATCCAAACACCGCCGGCCTCACAAATTGGGAACAGTTGGGCGAGGCGCGGGAAAGATAATTACTGGGGCAAACAGCTGACTGTCAGAGAAAGAGGTGGCGTGGCCGGACAGGCCAGAGCAGCAGCTACAGGCAGGAACAGAAACAGTACACAGGCATGAAAACAACAAGAAATCAAAGCATAACACATAATAAACCCACTGCCTGAGCCACCAGGAACAATAAGAACCAAGCCCACAGGAAACACGGGCTCGGTTCATGACAGAGCCCCTCCTTCTACGGGTGGATACCAGACACCCAAGGTAACATCATAAGAACCCCCCCCCCCCAACCCCAACAGGCACAACAAAAACACACGAACTCGGGTGGGAGGTAGAGGGAACAGGAAAAAAGCGAACACAATACCCCACCCAGGGTCCACAACCCCTCCAAGTCCAAAGACATGGAGGCTCTGGAGGCCGCCCTGAGTTCCAGACCCTGCAGGCAGTTCGGTGAACCCAGTCAGGTGGCCTGCCAGCAAACACGGGCCATCTGGTCCAGAAACTCAGTCCCTCAGGCAGTCGGCCAGCGTTGTTAATCCACCAGGGCTGACGGGGTGAGGCAGGAGGCGGCCTGCCTACCGGGAAGCTCGCTGGTGGATGACTGGGCCGAAGGGAGGGAACCCCCATGGCGTAGGACTGGGAGAAGAAGGGGACCATGGTGTCCTTATGGCGATCCGCAGCACTCTCGGTGATCCTGGCTTGGGACTCAGCTGCACCCACGGTGGAGCCCGACCGGACCGGCTCCGCTGCACCCACGATGGCCCCCCACCGGGCCGGCTCTGCTGCACCCACGATGGACTCCAGCGGGACCCTTGCAGCACCCGTGGTAACCTCTGGCTGAGGCTCTGCAGCACCCACAGTGACCTCCGGCTGAGGCTCTGCAGCACCCACGGTGACCTCCGGCTGAGGTTCAGCTGCACCCATGGTGACCTCCGACTGAGGCTCAGCTGCACCCACGGTGACCTCCGGCTGAGGTTCTGCAGCATCCTTGGACAACCAACCTGGATCTTTGGTGGCTCCAGATGTAGTTGACCGCTCTCCGGCGACCCTGCGAGGAAGCTCAGAGACAGGGGAGAGAAAGACATCGTCTGGGTCGCCAACAGTGGCGGAGCCCGGCGAGGAGGGTTCAGGTGCAGCCCTCAGCTGCACCCAACTCTCCTCCCCAAGAGCTAGACAAGTTTGCTGTAATTCAGGGGAAAGAGAAACAAATGAGAGCACTTGCCTGTACTCGGGCTCCACCGCCGTCCAGGACTCCGACGCTGACGTCCTAGGTCCAGCATCCAGAAGGTCCAGCTGGGTGGGAGACTTTGCTGTGGCGGCCCTTGCAGCAGACGTGGTGGTGATCGCAGTCTCAAGGCCCCCTGGCGATGTTCCCCACGCCGGTGGCTGATCCAGCATGACAGCTGGGGGATGCCTCTTCGCCGACCCTGGGACTCCGGGGCCTCGGGCTCCTCTTCTGCCTGGTGACTCGGTTTGGAAACCGGTGAATTCAGCAAAGCACACAAAGAGGACACGGAGAGGACAGGTGAGGGGTCGTCACATGCAGCTGGTGGGGAGAACTCAGGGGACTGTGGGCCCTGAGTGTCTTGACCAGGGAACAGGCAAAACCGTTCATCAACAAAAGAAATAGAATGAAAAGGAACTTGCCTGTGCTCCTGCTGTTCGACGTCTCCAGCGGTGTCAGAAGCACTTCTCTCCTCCTCCGTGTGCACGACGGCCCCGGGCTCCTCTATATGCAGAGGAGAACCCTCCAAAACAGGCACAGGGGTAGAGGAATTCGGGAGAGAAACTCCCTCCCCTACATTGGCGGAGGTAAAGGTTGTGGAGGAGACAGGTGCGGGCAACACCCTGGGAGCAACCAGCGGCTCTGCAGCAGGATTCTCCCTCTCCTCAGCAGATGGAGCGGTCCGCGACTCCGGAGAAGGAAGCTGAGCTGCTGCAGGTGAAGCTCAGGACTTCCTACAGCTCACATGCCTCCTCTTAATATGGACCAGCTCCGGCGTCAATCCCAATGATGAAGGCTCGGGCCCGGCCTCCAGGAAGTCCGGCTCAGGCTCCCACTCCACTGCAACAGCCTCCATAACAGGCGGGACGGTGGTATCAGTCCTACGCTCCTCCTGCAGCGGCTCCAATGCTGGAGATTCCTCCGGCGTGACTGCAGGGGAACCTCTCCATGCTGGCTCTGGGAAAAGATCATCCGAGGCCACTGGCTCCTCCACCGTCTGATGGCCCTGACCTTAGGCCAACAGGCCCTCAGAGAGAATAGGAGGAGACACGGAGAGGGGAAAAAGTGAATTAATATTTGCAGCCGGAGGAGAGGACCCAGCGGACTGCTGAAACTGGGCCTGTCCCTCGGGAGACAGACAAGGTTTGTAATTAGATTGAGTGGAATGAAAAAACACTTGCCTGTCATCCCGGTTCCCAATGCTGACAGCTGCAGACAGTTGGCAGTCCTCCTTCTCCGTGTCACTGACTCCTTCAAAGGATTGTGGAGGAGCCGGCTCTGATGATGCGGAGTTGGGCATATCCGGGACAATCTTGGTGGACCTCTCGGCGACTGGAGCAATGACAGCTGCCGAAGACAAGGGGGGCTTCCTCTGGCGAGGCTTCCTTCTCCCCGCGGGTGGTTGGAGCACCAGAGAGTCAGGGATTCTGATCACACCACCTGGCCGCAAGTAATCAAGGCCGATGAACTCCGGAGTATCAGGAAATGAAGGCGGTGTAGCCGCGGGGGGCTCGAGCGCTGGGAGCTCCTCACCCGACCCCTTGGACGGCACGGCGAAAATCTCCCGGAGAATCTTGGCCACCTCCGGATGGTCCCACAGGCTATCCCGATTCATTACCCTCGCTGCCGCGTCCCGAGCCCATCAAGCTGTCTCGGATGAACAGGGCTCCAGCATCCGCGAAAGTATGTCCTCCAGCAGACAAAACGAGCACAACTCCCTCTCCAGCAGCTCAGCCATCGTGCCCGGAAAGCAGGTGGGTGAAAACGAGACAGTCCCAAAAAACAAAAAAATGATTTGTGTGGGTGAACCCGCTAAATCCTTTTTACAGGCTGGACCATTCTGTCATAAGCTCCCCGTGCGCTTCTCCACAGTGCACGGAGGAGGAGAAAAAGGAGGAATGGATTTAAGTGCTGAGTTACACCAAACACACATTTATTAACACAAAGTGAATATACAAAAAGACACTGACAGCTCAGGTACACTCAGGTACACAGCTCAGAGTCCTTCAGGACGCCCAACACACACACACCGGAGGATTACACTGGGCAGTCAGCCAAAGCATAGCGGCTGTGCCGCACAGGGGGGAAACGCTGCGGAAAGCGTAGCAGCACAGCTGTGAACAGAAACGCTAACAGTTACTCACAGTGAGGGGGCAGTCCGAGTAGTCCCAGCGTCCCAGCGAGCACACAAGGGAATAGTCCTTTGGGAGACGTTCTGGTTAGACGGCTGGGAACAGCAATCTAGCCCATATAATGGTCCAGCTGAAGCGGCATGATAAAATAAAGGCAGCGATGGAGTTTTTAGTTGGTTTATTGAATCATACCGCCTTCATCGGAACACCTCCCCAGCCCTCGTGCTGCGGGCTGAGGTGATGTCCTCAGGCTCTCAGAGAAGAGGAGACACACAGTGTGTGTCTCCAGCAGCAGTTGAAGTGTGAGTAAATGAGAGGCAGATTTACAGAACAGTGCAGCATATATACCCAACTCAGACAATACATCAAAGACATTCACAGCAGTCGATCTGGGCATTTGCATATCAGAGGTACAGACAGGATGCATGAACACAATGCATGGATGACACTTTAACCTCACAGCTGTAAACTCAGCATGCAGCAGAAAAAACCCAGGAGTAACGAGCTGACTGTCTCTGTGTGTTGTGGGGGGGTTGAATCAACCCGCTACACAGCCGTGTTTGTGTAGCAAAGAGCCGCTTAAATACAAACACCGCTGGCCTCACAAATTGTGAACACCTGGGGGAGGCGCAGGAAAGATAATTACTGGGGTGAACAGCTGACTGTCAGAGAAAGAGGGGGTGTGGCTGGACAGGCCAGAGCGGCAGCTACAGGCAGGAACAGTACACAGACATGAAAACGGCAAGAAATCAAAGCATAACACCACATAATAAGCCCACTGCCTGAGCCACCAGGAACGATCAGAACCGAGCCCACAAAGAACACGGGCTCGGTTCATGACAACCAGACAAACCAACCAACGCTGGCAAAAACATTACCCCCTCCTCTTGGCGGAGGTAATAACCAATTTATGTCTTGTATCTGATGTTGTCATTTTTTTTTTCTTTTGAGGAACTGCATGAAAACTTGAAGCTGTAATAGATCAGATTTGAAGACAGAATGTTGTGCTTTGGTGTTACAATCTAAAACGTCCTTATCACTCTACTACACTCAACATTCATTCATTGCACACACCTTGCTAGTACCAAAGAAAAAAAGGGCTCTGACCCCCTTTGCTGAAACGACAGCCTTACTTTGTTGTGGCATAGAATCAATAAGAAAATATCCCTCAGAGATACTATTCCATACTGACATGATGGCATCAAGCAGTTGTCGCACATGATGTTCCTTGCATGCATCCATGCTTTCATTTTGTTTATGCTGAATTCTGACCCTCCCATCCAATTGTTGCAGCAGAAATCAAGAGTCATCAAAGCAGGTGACATTTTCCAATCTTATACTGTCCAATTTCTGTGTCTTGGTATGAACTACATCATCAGCTTTCTGTTCTTTGGGGTAGCTGTGGTGCAGGTGTAGTGTAGGGTCAGTGGTTTGATTCCCGCTCTATCTGCAGTCTGCATGTTGAAGTGTTCTTGAGCAAGAGACTGAACCCCTAGTTGCTCCTGGTGCGTCAGGCCAGTGTCTGTATATGGCAGCTCCGCCGCCATCTGTATGTGAATGGGTGGATAGCAGGATTTGTAAAGTGCTTTGGTCATCCAGAGATGTGTAAAAAGCGCCATATATGTGAACACCATTTACCATTTCTTAGCTGATGTGGCCTTCTACTGCTGTATCACATTTGCTTCACGGTTCCATGCATCAGTTTATTCTGAATATCAACAAAGCATTTTATCTGAGGGAACTGTCATTCACTGAATATTTTCTCTTTTTCAGACCATTCTCTGTAAAACCCCAAATGTGGTTGTGTGTCAAATTCCCAGTAGAGCAGCAGTTTCTGAAATGCTCAAACCAGCCCTTCCTATACCAACAATATGTCATGTTTAAAGTCACTTAAATCCCTTCTGTTTTTCATTCTTATGCTTGGTTTGAAATTCAGTAGCTTGCCCTGACCATTGAGCATTGAGGTGCTGCCATGTGATTGGCTGATACATATTTATACAGTACATATTTATTGACAAGCAGTACCTAATTAAATGGCCAGTAAATGTATTTTTGTTGTTTATCTAAACTCATGCTCACAGGGTTTTGGGACCAGCATGGAGTATTGATGATGGATTTCCTGGCAAAGGGTACCACAATTACGGGGGCTTACTACGCTTCACTGCTGCAGAAATTGCCGAGGGCCATCAAAACTGAGAGGTGTGGCGTGTTGACCAAAGGTGTCTGCCTCCTGCAAGACAACACCCCAGTTCACAGCTCACATGTTGGCCAGACAGAACCACGATCCTGCGGCTATACAATCCTTCCTCACCCACCTTACTCTCCCAATGTCACTCCATCTGACTTTCACCTCTTTCCAACCATGAAGTCATTTTTGAAGGGCAAGCACTTCCAAGATGATGAAATGCTGATTTTTGAGGTCAAGTCGTGACTTCACCTGCAGATTTCTACAGGCGAGGTCTTCACAGCTGCTTTTTTCAATAGGAAAAAAGTCACGGGGAATCTTTAATGAACAGCCCCATATTTATACACACACACACACACACACACACACACACACACACATATATATATATACATATATAAAACTAGGGTTCTTCTTCTTCTTTTCCACTTCTTACTCCACAAATCCACTTCAAGTTTTCCAAGCAGACTTTGCAGCTTGTTACTGGAGGCTGTTATCTGTAGTCACTCAATCAGTTCCACTTTTCAAGGCACAGATGCCAGAACACAACTTGTGTGTAAGAAAGGCCAGCGACATCAGACAGAATGACAGTCTCTGATATCCTGGGAAGTGGACAAATTGAAAAAAAAAAAAAAAAAGAAAAAAGAAAGCAGTGTACCCAGTGTTTATTCTGTGTGCTGCAAGATTGTACCCACTTAAATCATGAAATAACTAATGAGTGTTCATTTTCTTCTAAATTTCTTTTTAGTTTATTGGTACAGGAGTCAGCAACTGAGCCTAAAATGTAATCTATGAGGTAATGGGTGTGCTTCTATGATTATGATCTCTAATCATGAGTAGGGAAGTGTTAATTTAAGAAATAATCCATAACACAAAAATGAAGGTACATTATTATATTGACAATGATCTTAGTTGTAGACCCTGTTATCATGCTTCTCTTCCTCTCTCCATCACAGAAGCCAATATCCAGCCTATCAAGTTCCTACAATGTTTAGAGAGCAGCTTCAGAAGGGAAGAATTGGAAAAAAAAAAGAGTTGGCTGTTCCATTCATAGGGACTAAGAATAATTTCACTCTGGTCACCAATTCAGAATAATATTTTTAATGTCCCAGTACAGAAAGGGGCCACAATTATAACACAGCCCTGGTTTTCATTCAAGACCCTATCTGTAAACACCATGGTTGTTTAATTCTCAGGCACTCGATCCAGGAGCACCGTTTCACTTCTCAAGGTGCCTTTTGTCTGTTTACTCTCACCCTTGGATCCCTGCTCTGGTATTCTGTACATCCACACATCCGGGCCGAGGCGAGAATTCTTTACCTGTGACTGACAACAATAATAATACATAGCGAAACTAGGGTGCAGTGTTTTCAACCTCAGCATCTCAAAACTCTTACTCCTATACGCGCCTCCTCTCTGAAAGTGGATTTCATCTGACGTGACAGAGCTGTGGAAGCCATGGGCGGCGGTATTACAAATGCTCTGTCACAACGCTAAACATGGCAGGAAGCGAAACGCCTCGACAGCTCTCGGATGCAACTTGGGAAGCAGGTGACGGTGCTCTGCCTTGCCACCGCCTGCATGACTTCAGCCTTTATCTCTCATTTCAACTACACCGGCAAACTGCTCTGTGCCTCCTCTCTTCAGGTGGCCTAGTTTTGATACTGGCGAGGGAAAACGTGCTGGCAAGAAAGTGGTGGCAATGAAAAAGGCGAGGGAACAGGAACGATAGATGCCGAAGGGAAAAATTCCTGGTTCAAACGACTCGTACAAAAAGTAAACATAGTTAACTATTAGGCTGAACATATTATTTGCATGTTTGAAAGAAATGACTAAAGCACTCTGTACAAACAAGACACATAATCAGAAATGCTGTGCAAATAACAACAGTTTTTAATGCAACAGGGATCAGCAACATCGATACCACTCTAACTGGCATTTCATTTCTGCATAAATAAGTTGTCACTGGAGCGGTAGGAGAGGAAAACAAAAGATAATGCAGATCACTGAGAAGGATCAGACTTCCCCCTTTCCACCCACTCAAGAGTATTGACAGGAATAAGGGCTGGCTGTAATTCAGCCGTCCGTATAGATTTCATCTCTGAATCATTACCAGGCTGCTGTCTGAATGGGTGTGCCAGTTTAAACTAGTGCACTGGAGTGAATGGTGTAGAAAGAATACAACTAATCATATAACAGTTTTATTTTCCATCTGAGTCTTCAACCCTACCGTAAACCCAAAGTCTGAAGCGCTGCCTATGTCTGTGACTCATTTAAAGGTGGTGATCCATCAGAACAAAACAAATTCAAACTTTTCCATGTTGTCCAAGATCCTTAAATCGCAGCCAAATATCCAGTTCAAACCATTTTAAAACAATTTTCTTTTAGCGCTGGACACAATATAATTATCATTACAATGGCTGTTTCTAATGAACATTCAAACCTCGGACAAAAACCACTGGATTTGTCCAAGGTTTATGATTCAGTGAGCCATGACTTGATTAATACTTAACACACTTAAGATGTTGGTTTTGGTCCCTGCGATGTTAACTGGGTTAGAAATGATTTTCCACATCAAATCTAGTGTCTCTCAATAGAGAGCTATAAATCAGATTTCCTTCAGATGACTAAAGGTGCTCCACAAGGCTGAATTCTGGGGAATATTTTGTTTTCTATCTTTAATAATCCACCAAGAGATATTAAGGAAAAATGCATCTTTATGCAGATGACACTGCATAAAGATAACACGCATAAAGATAACACGCACACACCGTTCTCTTTTTTTCTGTGTGCAGCGATCATATTAAAAGTTGCTTTTAACATTTATTAGCTCCACCTCCATCAAAATCTGCTCTGGTCCGTTGCTATTTAATAAGATAAGATAAGATAAACCTTTATTAGTAAACAAAAATCCGACAAACACAAATCACTCTAGACATTGGCTGACACCCGTTTTGGCAACGGAACAATGTGTTCCACCCAACACACAAGAAAATATTACCAATCACTGCGTCGGTGACATACACCAATAATGGCATTAGCATGATGCGGGTGCATAAATCCAGCTTTCTTCTTGCACTAACTGGTTTGTAGAGACATGTGACATCAACCCAGTCATGCTATTGGCTGTGACTGCCTGTGACATCTTTACCACCCACAGATATGTAAACATTAGATAGAACATGGCTTGACACTAGGCTAGTCCCGTTTCATATACATAGCTCACTTATATTATTACAATAAATACAAAGAACAACTGTTTGTGTATCCTATCCTATCACAATGCTGCAAGTGCTGTCAACCATTACAGTTACCTACGGGATATGGCCCCTCCATTTGCCATGAAAATGTTAGTCATGTCCTATCTAGGGTATCATATATCTACGTTACCAGCCACTGGAGCATAGACTAGAGTCTCGTCATCCAACTGCTCAGATGTCAAGATCATGATTATTTAGCACCCGTAAAAATTACTACCTCTGCCAAGAGGAGGAGGTAATGTTTTTGTTGGTGTTGGTTGGTTTGTTGGTTTGTCTGTCTGTTAGCAACATTACTCAAAAAGTTATGAACAGATTCTGATGAAATTTTCAGGAAAGGTGTGTAATGGTATGGGGAACAGATGGTTAGATTTTAGTGATGATCTGACAGTGCATACCTGCACCAAGGACCTTGTTTGTATTTGTGCAGCAGGATTACACAAAAACTACTGGATGGATTTGGATGTTTTCACCAGAGGTGGTCCATTACATTTTGGTGATGATCCGAGAATGCATACCTCAGCCAAGGCTCTTATCTTCTCACTGTGTGTTAGCAACAATACTCCAAAACTAATGGACAGACTTTGATGCAATTTTCACCAGAAGTGGCTCTAGGCCAGGGATGGGCAACTTTGGTGGTAGTGAGGACCACAATTTTTTTCCCTCACTTCCCAAGAGCCAGATTTACATGTAAACCTGGTGGTGGTGGTGGTGGTGGGGGGGGGGGGGGGGGGGGTCTTCAAAGTCCAAAGTTTCACAATTACAACTGAAAATGCAAATAAAAATAAAAGCTACTCAGTGTTTTATTATATCAGAATTAAAATTACTGATAAAATTATATCATGACCTCATTTTAAAACTCTCTCCATCAAAATGATGAGCAAAGAGAAATTCCAGATGGTAATTAATAAAAAAGCCAAGAAGAAAAGGAAATATGATGATGAAGAAAAATGTTTTTAAAATAGTAGAAGAAAATGATCAAAAGTAAAAAATAGTTTTACTGATATACAGTATATGCTACATTTCTGGTTTAAATTAGCCATTTATTTTTTTGTAGATCTATATTTTATTTTGGTATTAGATGTTCGAGCATCTACTGATAAATTTGCATCATTTTATTTAAAAAATTTAGAACTTTTTAATTGTACTGGGGGTTTTCTAAATTAATGAGTTTTTCTGTTGTAAATTTACCGTTTCTTATATGAATTTGCCTTTCAGTTTGAAACTTGTTACTGTAAATTCCCCTCAGCGAGGAGCTGTAGCATTTATTGTTGTTTAAAAGAAGCCTAATCTGTACATTTACTGTTGTTGACATTTATGCGGTCTCAGCATGCAACACATACAGTACATACCTTAAAAGAAGTACTCTAGGGCACACTGCTCCCATCTGTGGCTCCCTCACCACTGGCAGGAGCGGCACCAAGGTTTTGATTAGAGCTCCCTCTGCTGGTGGACTCTATAACTGCATTTAAGAATGCCACTCCAAATATGTTCAAACAAGCTATAAATAAATAAACGATTTTTGGAGATGGACTGGCGCGTGGGCCGCCACTTGCCCATCCTTGCTCTAGGCCTACACACAAACCCATTACATTTTGGAGGTGATCTATGGGGGACGAAAGGAGCCTTGACGGAGGTATGTGCTCTCTGAGTGTTTTTTCTAGTTAAAATTTTTTTTTCATATTATATATATATATATATATATATATATATACGTATATATATATATATATATATACACTAGAGCTGCAAGTAATCAATTAATTCAATAACTGTTAATTGATTCCTCTTATCAATTGATTAACGATTAATTGATAAGTTGCAATTTTCCTGAGAATCTGAAATTCCCTCGGTACAATAAAGTCTTTCTATTTTAACATACAAAAAGTTAATTACTGTTTTTCATATACTGAATAAAACATGAACATCCTATTCCTCAGTGTTTATTGTACCATTTGTATTTTTTTTTACTACAGACAATGGCATTTTTTTGTAGTTTAATAAATTTTGTACTGTTTAATGTGTACTATGTGCTGGTACATCTCAGTAAATTACAAATGTCATGATTTTTAATTTATTTTAAATACTATTACCGATAACATAAATTTATCTTTTTTAGTTACAATGGATATAAAAAGTCTACACACCCCTGTTCAAATGCAAGGTTTTTGTGATGCAAAAAAAAAAAAATGAGACCAAAATAAATCACTTCAAAACTTTTTCCATCATTAATGTGACCTATAACCTGAACAACCCAACTGAAAGACAAACTGAAATCTTTTAAGGGGAAAAAAATAATAAAAAAAACTACAATAACCTGCTACAATAACTTCCATGTTCTAATTTACTGAGATGCACAACTAGACTGTTTTAACATCTGTTGCATTTTAAACATTATCACAGTACCCCAGCAATCCAGACAAACCTAGAACGGTCTGGGCTCCTCTGTTGTTTCTTACGTCAGTGGTAAGTTGAGTTTGGTCTGCTTTTGCGTCTTGCACTGAGTTGAACGTAGGGATAGGTTTTTGCACTCATGTAGTCTTTTTCTTTAATCCGGTCAGTTTCTCTGCTATGTTAATTTGAAGCAGGTGGACCTTCAAGCTCGTGTGCTATTAGAACTTGTCGTGGTGCTCTGATGTAACCCGGAAAAGCAAGTTTTTTCGCTCTGCACAGTGCATGCATGCACTCTGGGGGCTTGGGGTCTTCTGCTTTTTCAGTTGAAATGCAGCAGTAGGTGACCATGTGCGCCCCCACCTGGACGGTGACGCCACTACATTTCAGAGAATAAACATTGAAAAGGACTGCTGAGTTATCAATCAATTGACAACTAATATAATTTAGTCAACTAAATTCTTATCAACAGTTAATCAAAAGTCAATTAATCATTAACATCCCTAATATACACACTACTCACAAAAAGTTAGGGATTTTTGGCTTTTGGATGAAATTTATAGAAAATGTAAAAAGTTCATGCTACAGGGATATTACTGTATATCATGAAAGTAGGGCATTTAAGTAGAAGCAAACAATGGTGATTTCCTCATTTCAAACAATTTATTGAAACAAAACCCAACAACAGTGGTGGGTATACCACAACTAAAAATGTCAATGTCTCAATAACTTATCATGTGGCCTTGAGCATCAATTACAGCGTGACAACAATGTCTCATGCTCTTCACAAGTTGACTTATTGTCTGCTGAGGCATGGCGTTCCATTCTTCTTGAAGGGCGGCCCTCAGGTCATTGAGGTTGTGGGGTGCAGGATTACGAGCCTCTACACGGCGACTCAGCTGATCCCATAGGTTTTCTATGGGATTCAGGTCTGGAAAAAGTGCAGACCACTCCATTTGATGTACCCCAACCTCCAGCAGCCGTTCCCTAATGATGCGACCTTGATGAGCTGGAGCATTGTCGTCCATGTAGATGAAATTAGGCCTGTGTTGTTCATGCAGGGGCACAATGACTGGATTACTGATGTTATTCAGGTAGTATCGGCTTGTCGCTGTACCATTCACAAGGTGTAGAGCAGTTGTGTATTGACTAGGCACACCTGCCAAGACTGTAACCCCACCACCACTAAAGGCTCATCTGGTGACAACAGTGGCCGATGCATAGTGCTCTCCTTGACGTCTCCAACATTGTTGGTAGCCATCATTTCTGCTCAACATGAATTGACTTTCCTCAGAGAACAGCACTGAGGCCCACTGGTCCCTTGTTCAGCGTAAATGCTCCCTGGCCCATGGAAGATGGTGATGCCTGTGCCTGATGGTGTGATCAAGTACCCTTGCAGGTCATCTAGCATGCAGACCATGCTGATGTAAATGGTTTTGAATGATCTGTTGCGACACTTGGGTGCCTCTCACCTCCCTTAAATGTGCCTGGAGTTGATTGGCATTCATCATCCGGTTCTGCAGGGCACTGTTCACAATGAAGCTGTCATCAGCATGGGATGTGGTCAAAGGACGTCCACTACTATGCCTTTCTGTGACTCTTCTAGTCTCTCTGTCTCTCTGTTGCAACCTGCTGATGACACTCTGTGACACTCTAAGCTCAGTGGCCACTTCTCTCTGAGAGCATCCTTTTTGAAGCCTCGCAATGGTGAGGTACTGCTGATCAGTTGTTAGGTGTCATCTTGGGCTCATGATGTCAAAAGGTGAACAGCACGATGAAGAGGACTGTTTAAATACCATTTCTAATTGAACCAGAAAATTTATTGGTCGATTCATGGATCAAACACCAGTTGTGAATTTTGCCGCTAAGCACCTTGTTAGAGAACAGCAAGTTATGCAAAAAGTACTGAAACACTGAACAGTCGGACATGTGCATTCAAAAGGTTAGAGAAGGTCAAATTAAGTTCACCTGTAAAGGTCTTAGTGCATTTTAGGTGCATCCTGAAATTTCATCCAAAAGCTGAATATCCCTAACTTTTTGTGAGTAATGTGTGCACGCAGACATACACACACACACACACACACACACTTCTTTAATACAAATACTTTAATTTTGTACCTTTCTAAACATTTATGTATTTTTTTAAATCCTTGTTTTCATGATTTTGCAGTCCTGTTCACCTTTAAATTGTCTCTGAAAAAGTTATCCATCACATTTAAAGACTGTCTCTCCAGCATATGTGTGTTTGATCTCAAAAGGTGCATTATTGCTCTGTAATCAAGAGCAGGAAGAACAGAAAAATCTAAAAGAAAATGTCTTTATTGTGTAATTTCATGCTTTTGCCTTTAGTCTAATGCAGCTCTTCACAGTTTGGCTGTGGTAATAAGCACATAGTGAGTTTACATTCTCACAACTGTGACAGTAGTGTACACATCTTTTTGGCACCATTTTGGGCAAAGCCTCATCTGTGAATCATGATATTTTAATATTAATGAGAGCTGGAAGAATTTGACTGACAGGCTTAAAAGCCTAAAACGCAAAATTGACATTTGATATTTTTGTAAGTGACCAGAAACGTCACCCCTCCATGGATCACCACCTTATTGTGGTGGAGGGGTTTGAGTGCCCAAATGATCCCAGGAGCTATGATGTTGGGGGCAACTTGCCCCTGGTCGGATCTCCCGAGGCAAACTGGTCCTGGGTGAAGGGCCAGACTAAAAGTGGTCAGTAGATCGCCACGAAAAACTTTACATCAAGACCCAGTGTACCCAAAACAGGCACATGGGTCCGCCCACCAGTGGGCTCACCATCTGCAGGAGGGATCATGGGAATCATGGTGCTATGTGAACTGGGCAGAAGTCTAGGTTACTCTGCCTGGACTGATGCCCCCGCGACCCGGATCCCCGGATAAGTGGTAGAAGGTGGATGGATGGATGGATCAGAAGCATCATATAATAATTTAATTAATTTAATAATTGATACATGTATTAAGATATTATCAGTATTGGTATCTACATTTGGCATAGATGCACTTGTCAGTCTTCAACAGCAGGAATACACTGGCATCCAGAATTTCACAGGTTGTGTAAACAAATGTTTTCTCTATTTTATACAAAATAACCACAAATATCCTAAATTGTGTGGCTTTTATGTGTCTCAAATCCACTGTATTATGCCTGAGAATAAGAGGCGAGCTGCTCTCACACACACACACAGTTAGAGCCGTCTCATTTCACTGGTTCAACATGGTATGTGTGCGCCTGCCTGCAGTTCCAGACTGAAACCCTCAGAGAGACTCTGTTGGCAGCCAAACAGATCAGCCCTGCCAAACCTCCTCCCAATTTTAACTTCTTAATGGGACTGTGGCAGCCAATCTACCTGAATTAATAAACTCGCTAAATATCAAGAAACTCATGAAAGCAAGCTGTAGAGCTGTGTGGAAATGTAGCTTTAATGAGCAATTGCATATGCTCATTTATCTTAACTGGGAGTTGTTTTCAGTGCTGTGTTTTTATTCTCTGTGTCACAACTTTTATTGTCGTTATTTCTACTTTGTAATTTTCAACATGAAACTATTATGTTGTGTTCAGGCACTGGCATTTGAACACACACCAAGTGCCAGTTTAAGATTTCCAAGATGGGAAAATAGTTGTATTTTCTCAAACAATAGAACCCTTTATGTGGAGTAAAGAAATAAATCATTATGGATGCTGAAGCTTTGCAAGTGTTGGCTTTTGGCAACAAGAAGACGTTCGGTGAAGCACTTCTTCCTCACTACGACTATGACTGCAGAACCCTCTTTTTTTAAAGGTTTCCACTTCTAATAATGCACCAGGAGTTTACACCAAATCTTCCCATGAAAGCAGTCATTCAGAAAGTAAACATTCTTCTACATGCAAGGAGAATACGAAGCATAGTTCAAGGGTTATACTCTGCAGACACAACTCAACAAATGAACACAAATGAAATGTCACCGGAAGCCTGAATAAGCCTATTATTAAAAGACAGTTAATATCATTGCTGTGTGATCTGTACAACCTTTTAGCATCAACATAAAAAACCCTCTCTAACATAAGCATTCTCCTCAGACATTTAGAGCAGTAACTGATAAAGGGTGAAGAGGTAATAATTTGGTGAAGAAACGTGATTCATGCAGAAAGAAATGTGTCCTTCTTAAAAATCTAAATTGATAAATGTGTCAAAAAAAGTCTGCCCTGCTGTGGTCTAAGTGCTGCTCTGTCTTGTGAATGATGAAACATTCTGACCTCTACATGGACCCAATCCAAAAATAAAAAACAGTCATAATGCCGATCTTTGGGTTGAAAAACACAAGCTGTACTGACTGAGCAAAACGAATCAAATTTGATGGCAGAGGTTTCACAAATGAACAGTGTTGACAAGACTCTGAAACATGATGAAGGTTAACAGCAATTAAAGACATTACCAGAGATGTCGGGCCAAAAATTTTAATTTCCAGTGCTAGGAAAGGTTTTTTTTATGAAGGACAAAAGCCTTTGTAGTGAACAATGGCAGGACTGGTAGAAATACAAGGAGACTTTGATTGTTGGGTACAGAACCACAAAACAGCCGGCATGGCCTAGCCCCATTCTACCCCAACAGCACACATATGTCAGTCCAATGTTGGCAAGTTTACATTGGGAATACATCTTATAGGGGTTGTTTCCTAATTGGTAAGACATTGGCTAGACTATGGGATTAGGCTGACGTCTAGCCAATGTCTTGTCAATGAGCAAACAACCTCTATAACAGGCCTATTTAATTAGCGGCCCATGGGCCACACACAGCCCAGAACCAACCTCCAAGTGGCCCAGGCCCAGTCTGTGGTCCAGAGAAGCAAAGGCAGGATTTCCTCTGGTAACATTTCTCTATGGTGGGCCGCCACCCTTGAAGTTATGCCGCCACGCTAAGAGGAAATAAAAAGTTAAGAAAAATAAATTAAGGATTGACACTCTGCAAGCACGCACACGAACAGTGCGTGTGACAGTCTGCGTGTCGGAGCTCAGAAGAGCCCCGCCCGGGTGACCGTCAGTTGGCAGGCAGAGTGTCTCTCTAGCGTTGCTGTCTGAGAGAAGCATGAGCTTATTGAAGTAGAAGAGGCATGTAAGCAGTGAAGGCATTTATGGTGGTTTTAACCTGCTGGTAACGGGAACAATAATGAGGAGTTGCTGAGCAAACAGGTGTGGTTAGACTTCATATGCAGGGAAAGGCAAGAGTGACTGAACTGTTGAGGATTTACTTCACCAACCACAACAAAATCAACTAGTTTATGTTCATTACTATGTACCTGGCAAGTTAAGATGACCGAAATTCACAAAGTCAATGACTTTAATCCGTCAACAGCCTTCAAACAAACTAAACGTGCTAACGTTTGTATTTTAAAATAAGGGAGGTTTTTCCTGCTGTCTGGTTGATGAGGAGAGTTCAAAAAAATCGTTAATATATAGAAATATTACAACAGAAATAACAGAATCTTTGATAATTTAAGTTAATTTATTTCATTAAATATAATTTTATTAATATTCTCTTTGAAATCAGAGTTAAATTATTGTTCTGTTCTGGCTTTGCAAAATCATGGTCACGAGTGTAAATTAAGAAAAAAAAAGTCAAAATTTTACCACAATCTGTTTCAAATAATAAAAAAACATAATTTTATAAAAATAGACAAAAAAATTGCTCTAAAATAATCCACAAGTTTATAATAAAGTCTCAAACATACAAGAATAGTTATAATTTTACAAGATAAGATTAACAAATGAGGAAAATGGTTGCAAATTTAGATAAGCGAAAACTAGAAAACTATGAGAAAATTGTTAAAAATTTTGGAGAAAAACCTCAAACCTTCAAGACTGTAGTCATTATTCTAGTTTTTAAGTAGGTGCTCTTTGTACACTTAACTCAGAAATTTTTGGCTGTCTGCTTTTAATTATTAATTTCAGAGCACTGCTTTTACGCGAGTAGAATTTCTGGCTACTATACACACCTCTGATCACATCATTTAAGTATGCATGAGTAAATTACTATTATGAATATTTTTCCCTTCTCTTTCCTACTCTTTCTCAATGGTAAAAAAAAGAAAAACTAGAATAAAAATACATAAAATACACATTTTTGTCATTTAAAACATGTCATTGTCAACTCTAAAGTGTAAAATTGATGATGAAAATCATCGGTTTAACCCTGTCTGGACTGATATGTGTGTGTAATGGAATGTGTAGTGATAAAAAGAGGTTCCTACTCACATGTGGCGATTTAAAACAAAACAAACCAAAATAGTGGATGAGCAATGTTTGTTAATGTTATCAATCTTTTCTTGGGGGGTTTGTGCACTGAAGTGTTTGACAGTTCTTTTTTTATTCAGTTACATGAACTTTGTGATATGCCAAGGTCGGTTATGACCAGGATGTAGTATATTTTATTTCAAAAATGAAACAAATGTTGATGCTACTAACATTGCACATTGAGTTTTTATGCACATGGAGATATGCCTGAGTAAGATGTGAACAAAATGGTTATTTACAGAATTTGATTTTTTTCATTCTATTTATTTAATTATTGTTCAAGAGGAAAAATATTTCGACTACTTCAAGTTCTGCTCAACCCCAGCACTGTTATTGTGTTTTTATGCACTTCTGATGTGGCTTTGTCAAGTGCCAGGCGCACATTTAAAACCAAGACAATGAATAAAAAGTGCACATTTTTTGTCATATTGATCTGTGTTGGTTTGAAATTTGTCACATTCAACAGATCGCTGAACATGTGCGGCCCAGTTACATCTCTTGATTTCAAATTGTGGCCCAAATGATTTTGTAATTGAATAGCCCTGCTTTATAAGATGTATTCCTGATATAAACTTTGTAAGTTGGGCCAACATTGATGTGACATAGGTGTGCTGTTGGGGTAGTTCCATCCATCCATCAATTCATCCATCTTCTACCGCTTTTCCAGAGGTCCGGGTCACGGAGGCAGCAGTTCAAGCAGAGAAGCCCAGACTTCCCTCTCCCCAGCCACTTGCTCCAGCTCTTCAGAGAGGATACCAAGGCGTTCCCAGACTGGCTGGGAGACACAGTCTCTCCAGCGAGTCCTGGGTCTGCCCCGCGATGTCCTCTCAGAGGGACGTGCCCAAAACACCTCAAGTAGGAGGCGTCCAGGTCAGATGCCCATACCACCTCAACTGGCTCCTTTCAATGTGGAGGAGCAGCAGTTCTACTCTGAGCCTCTCCCGGATGACTGAGCTCCTCACCCTATCTCTGAGGGTGAGTCCAGCAATCCTACGAAGATCGCTCATTTCAGCCGCTTGTATAAGCGATCTCGTTCTTTTGGTCATTACCCAAAGCTCATGACCATAGGTGAGGGTAGGAACGTAGATTGACCAGTAAATCGACAGCTTTGCCTTAGAGCTCAGCTCCCTCTTCACCACAACAGACTGGTACAACGTCCACATCACTGCAGATGCTGTTCCGATCTGTCAATCTCTCGCTCCATTCTCCCCTCACACGTGAATAATAATCATTCACGGGTTGTGGTAGATATGCTGCACATATAGTATGACACCATTTTGACATTGGTTATGTTTACCTGCAAACTAATAAGTTGATTATTATTATATTTCTGAATAAGGCTGGACAATAAATTCATTTTAAGCCAAAATTAAAATTCTTGATTTGGACAATGTCAAAAAATGAATATTGTGAAAAAGTAATTTTCTCATTCACAACAGTAAATATGGTAACCATCAGCTGGAACTCCTTCCCCCACCCTTAACAGTTAATTTTATAAAAGTGAAGTTTTTTTTTAAATCAGAAAACTATTCATCATAGTTTGATCATAGTTTGATCAAACATTCATCATTAACATGAGCACTCTGAGGCGAGTGCAATATCCCGCACCTGTTTTGTTTTTTTTTTTGAAGATCCTCATATGTCAATGAAGAAGAGCAGTTTTCAACTTTTCCATATAATTACTAGGGCAGAACCAAATTATGACAAGCCTATCACCGATGAATATACAACAAAAATAGTTGAACACAAGCCATAGTTGTGACCCTAACTTTACTTGCTCTATAGTAATAGGGCACAGGGAATTCCATCGTTGACATTTGACCTTTTGTCCCACAACTCCTGCAAAAATCGGCCAATCGGAGCCAAATTACGATATGCGTATTATCAGTGTATATCAAACCCTGGAACCAACTTTCAAAACAATCGGAGCAAAATTGCAGGAAGAGTTGATTTCACAAAAGTGGGACAGATGGACTGACGGGCAGATGGACAGATGGACAAATGGACAGACAGAAAGACGGATGGATGGACAGACAGACTGCCCCATGACATAATCCCCCTTTGGTCATCGATCAGCAGGGGATAAAATGGTTTGGTCTGGTTAAATCCAGGTTTGCACTTTATTCCCAATAGAAAATCAAGTTTGCTTTGGGGGATAAAAGTATATTTCAAATAATTCCTTGTTTTCAGTGAAAAATATAATATAATATAATATATAAATTAAAATAGAAAATTGAATGGGGCAGCAGTCACATCACCCAGCCCTATTTCTGAAGTTATGTCATGGCCGCCAATTAGGCGCACCTGCGCACACAACTGTCTGCTATCTGGCTCTGCCTATATATTCTGTGAGACCCAGGGATCAGCGCGGAGTCGTCTGCTTCCTTCCTGAGGAATCTGATCCCGCCAACTCCACTCTGAGCTTCCAGCCTCATCATCTTCCAGCACTTCAGCTCGCCTAGGGTCTCCTAACCATCTGGCAGCCAAGTAAGCCTGAACCTTTCCTCTCGCTTATCTCCTTCCCCTGTGCACAGGCGGTGTCCTCTTGGCGGCGGACTCTCTTCCACCTGGCGGCAGACTCCCCTGCCTCGTTCACCTGCCTGCTACATCTCCAACGGGGCGACTGGCACTGTCCTCCAGGCCTGGGCCGATGTGCTAACCTATGTGCTTCTCCAACTCAGCAGAAAGTAAGGACAGTTCTATCCGGCGCTTCTCCTGTCAGGATTGCTCCTAATTGTCTCTCTGCTCTGCCCTTAGGGTTGCCAGGTTGCACGGTGCTCTGCTCGCCCCAAGCTGACTCATCCACTTACTACACTCACTACTGACATTCACTCACGCATCCATACATTCACTCTATAATTAATACAAGGTTAACTGTGTTTCCTGAGTCATGTCTGCTTCTTGGGTCTTTACCATGTCAAGTTACTTATAAAAAGCATGATTTGATATTACCATACCTAACTTACTGCCCAATAATCTGTCTATTCAACACAGGTATACATTTAAAGTGGATGTCTTTAATGTTTTTTAACAACTGCACATACAGTGGTGTGAAAAAGTGCTTGCCCCCTTCCTGATTTCTCATTTTTTTGTATGTTTGTCACACTTAAATGTTTCAGATCATCAAGCAAATTTAAATATTAGACAAAGATAACACAAGTAAACACAAAATGCACTTTTGAAATGAAGGTGTTTATTATTAAGGGTAAAAAAAAAATTCAAACCTACATGGCCCTGTGTGAAAAAGTGATTGCCCCCTAAAACCAATCAAGCGTTTGCGATAACTGGCAATGAGTCTTTTACAGCGCTGTGGAATTTTGGCCCACTCATCTTTGCAGAATTGTTATAAATCAGCCACATTGGAGGGTTTTCGAGCATGAACCGCCTTTTTAAAGTCATGCCACAGCATCCCAATCGGATTCAGGTCAGAACTTTGACTAGGCCACTCCAAAGTCTTCATTTTGTTTTTCTTAAGCCATTCAGAGGTGGACTTGCTGGTGTGTTTTGGATCATTGTCCTGCTGCAGAACCCAAGAGGCAAACATTTTTTTACACCACTGTATGTGCCTGTGCGTCACACACATATGCCCCGCCTCTTGTTTGTTGCTGTTGTTTGTTGTTGCTGTGAGGTGCTTGGGTGCATGTGTGTGTACGCATACACAGCACTTCACTTGTGTGATATTTGAATGTTTTGTTTTGTAGCACCTTAACTCTTGCACTTTAGCATATCCACTTTGTACAGTTTTATTGCAAATGTTTTTCTCGTGTACGATTATTTGTTTGTGTGTTTTTGTGATCCGCCGGGGGACTACAGATATAAATTTGCAGTGTTGCTAAATTTGGCATACTTACATTTGTATTAATGTTCATCAGTATGTAAATGTCCCTTTCAAATAAACATTAAACATAAACTTAATACAGAAAAAGAGTCGGGGGGGATCCTTACCACAGAATATGAAGGAAAAAGCTACAGCACGTGGCATGCTGTGAGCATCGTGACAAAGATGGGAGGAAAATGTGGGTCAAGAAAAACTTATGGCTAAGGCAGAGAAACATTTCACTTCAATATTTGCTTAGATATCGCAAGTCATATTGTTAATACAGTATTCAAAAAATCTGATTATTGGCATCAGCTGATTATTCACGATTAACAGATTTTGTGAATGTGTAAATGGGCTCACTGCTTTCTCATTGCAAGTACAGTGAGAAGCACAGATATTAAAAGAGAAAAGAAATCAGATTCTTTTCCCATTCAACTCATAAGTTATCAACAAATACTGCATATATGAAGGGAGGCTGAAAAGTTCACAGTCCCCTTTGGCTCACACTTCTTCCATCGATGTTGCAGTGCTTGGATCCATGTGGTTGAAAAGTAAATCACATTTGGTCAAACTTGACCACAATGAACTTTTCAGCCTATGAGTTTTTCAGCCTCCCCCACCCCCCAACCCCCGGTACAGTACAATATGCATCCAAATTCCATCTCCAGTTCTGGAAAAAAAATAAATGACCACTGCAAAATATTTTCCTAAATTAACATCTCTACATGTAGCCATTCAGTTAGAATATCTGTTGAATTCCAGCATAAGGACATCTCAATCTACTTAAGGAGGTACTGATTAGGTGATCATCTAAGCATGGTAAGATGCATGAAAGCTGTGAATAAAAATCAGAATTATTCCACAAATACAGATTTCTGAGTTCTTCCTAAGTTAAAACTTAAGTACTGTAGTGTTTAGGAATGAACATGAACTTTTTTCTTTGCATTATTCATTCTAAAAGCAACATCTTTTTTGTTGTTTTGGCCAGTTGTCTTTTTCTGTAAATAAAGGTTCTTAATGCTCTAAATATTTTGACTTGGAATTTGGGTCAGTTGTTTTCAATAGGTTAGAGCAGGGGTCCCCAACCCCCGGTCCCCGGACCGGTACTGGTCCGTGGATCATTTGGTACCAGGCTGCAAAGAAAAAAAAATGTGGTTAATATTAAAGCTATTTTTTTCCATTAGTCTTGCGGAGATTTTATTTTGAAAAACAACTGTTTCTGCCCTCGCCTCACAATCGCTCTTGACTCTGGCACGATGTTTCATGCATCACTGACACAAGCTAACTCTTGAAAAAATAAGCCAAAATCAAAATTCACTGGAAAGCTTTGTTGGGAAGAAACGAGCAAACGATGGGGCTGCAGAAGGGTCACAGACTGCCTGCAAAAAGAAAGCTGCATTTAAAAGAAAATACCATGATTCCTACCTAAGTTATGGGTTCATCGCAACAGGTGACACAGAAGCTCCTCACCCGCTATGCATAATTTGCGGTGACCGACTAGCTAATGAAGCCATGAAACCCTCAAAACTGCTTCGGCACATTGAGACAAAACACCCCACTTTAAAAGACAAGCCCTTGGAATTTTTTGAAAGAAAAAAACGTGAACATGAAGGACAAAAACAGTTACTGAGGGCCAACACTTCAGCAAATGTGTCTGCGCTAAAGGCATCATTCTTAGTTGCGGATCGCATTGCTAAAGCTAAGAAGTCCTTTACTATTGGGGAAGAATTGATTCTCCCTGCTACCAAGGACATATGCAGTGAACTTTTTGGAGAGGCTGCTTTGAAAAAGGTAGCAAATGTCCCTCTTTCGACTAGAACAATAAGAAGAATCGATCAAATAGCGGAGAACACTGAGGTGCAGTCATTAGAGAGGATAAATGAGTCACCATGGTATGCTATTCAGGTGGACGAATCTACTGATGTTGACAACAAGGCAATATTACTCATTTTTGTGTGATATATTTTTCAAGAGGATGTGCATGAGGATTTATTATGTGCACTATTTTTGCCAACCAACACCACAGCTGCCGAACTATTTAAGTCCTTGAATGATTACATATCGGGAAGACTTAACTGGTCGTTTTGTGTTGGCGTATGCACAGACGGAGCGGCTGCGATGACAGGACAGCTTTTGGGTCTCGACAACACGGATCAAGGAGGTCGCTTTTGAATGTGAGTCTACACACTGTGTCATCCATAGGGAAATGCTGGCAAGCCGAAAACTGTCACCTGAGCTTAACAGTGTTTTGCAGGATGTGGCTAAAGTTATTAACCACATCAAAGCACATGCCCTTAATTTGCGTCTGTTTGAGCAGCTCTGTGAAGAGATGGATGCAGAACATAGACACCTTCTTTTGTACACAGAAGTTAGATGGCTTTCTAGAGGCAAATCACTGGCTAGAGTTTTTGAGTTACGAGAGCCCCTGCAGAGCTTTCTTCTAGAAAAACAGTCGCCACTGGCAGAGTTTTTCTGCAACACTGATTGGGTCTTGAAACTGGCTTACCTGTGTGACATTTTTAACCTGCTCAGCGAACTCAATCTCTCACTTCAAGGGAAAATGACAACTGTTTCCAAGGGGGGCGGTGACATGTTTCACACAGTAGCAGAGATTAAAGAAGAGACTGAGGTCGGACCTTCATTCTCCCAGCTGGTGCATGACCACCTGCCACAGCTTTCAAAAGAGTTTAAACATTACTTCCCTATCACAAAAGACCCTGGAATGGGAAAGAAATGGATCCGTAACCCATTTGTGAACAAGCCAGGTGAATCAACCCTATCTCTACTTGAAGAGGAACAATTGCTTGAGGTTGCAAATGATGGTGACCTACGAGCCATGTTTGAGACATCTTCAAACCTCTTTGCATTCTGGATTAAAGTCAAAGCAGAATATCCAGATATCGTTACAAAAGCCCTGAAAGTCCTTCTTCCATTTCCAACCTCACATCTTTGTGAGGCGGGGTTTTCTGCAGTGACAGCCACCAAAACAAGACTACGGAGTAGACTGGATATACAGAATGCAATTCGAGTGTCTCTGTCTCCCATCACCCCCAGATGGGACCATCTAGTTGCAGGGAAACAAGCCCAGGGTTCCCACTGATTATATTGAGTTGATATTATGCTGTAGAATCATTGTAATTGCCTAATATAAAGTGTAATTGTTTCAGATTACATGCTCTGAACTGACAAAGGTTTTTGTTATTGGAACCCCCGCTCCTCTACCCAGTCCGGGGAAAATTTTCATGCATGAAACTGGTCCCTAGTACAAAAAAGGTTGGGGACCACTGGGTTAGAGAATAAAACTAAGTTGTTCCTTTTCCTCAAACACTTACGTATATAGTAAAACCAGCTAAAGTGATAATTTTGCAGTGATCTGTCTCTTATTTTTTTCCAGAACTATATCTACTATGATGAACAAAACAGTACTATATACAGTAATTTCTCCCACATTCACAGAGAATTAGTGGTATATTCCAATAGACATATCTAGTTTCCCCTCTGAGTTTGACTTGCAGTGTTGACAGATGTTCTATAGATCAACTGATTGAATTCCAAAGCCTAAGCTCTCCAGCAAGGTCTAAAGTGTGTGTTGTTCATCTTGATAAAAGAAAAAGAAAGTTATGTGCTTGTGCTCAGCAGGAATTCAATGTTGGGCTTTATAGAAGATTTTGTGTTTAGCGATCCTATAGATGTGTAGTTGTGCTTGTTGTGTACATGGCAGCCTCTGCTTCAGTGCACGTGAGGATTTTGCACTTCTCTGTGATACTGGCTGAAATTAAACCTAACCGTGCAGTGTAAAACCTGTATTGGCAAAAAGTTGAAATGGCATAGAAATTTAATAAAACAATGTTTAATGGGATTTCAGGAAAAACGAAACATTGAACAAAAATCGACACAAAGGAAGCAAGACAGATGAACTGGAGGACTACTGAGAAATCCTGATGTTTTCAACCTAAACTCAAAGCTCCTCGCCACAGGATCTCTGCCGGGGGAGCAGGAAGGGAGTGATCAGCAGCCAGGCGGGTTCTCAATAATTCAGGCTGGTCCGCACCTCGCCTCTGCCCGCTTCACACAAACCAACTCAGCTCCAAACCCCAGCTTTAGATACTGTAGTGTAGCATCGAGAGACTATAAAAGGTCATGAATGCTGTTTTAGTTACTGCAGGTTTAGCTGGGGGTAACTGAGAGGATAGCAGTCACAGGTGGGCACACTGCAGCCTTCCAGCTCAGTCAGATGATTAAATATTATTGTTTGGTGGATTCAGAACATTAGCTGATTACTCGACAAGCTCCGTTTGCGCTGTGTTTTATGGGCAACAATGAGCTTAAATCATTTCCATAATGTTGCTGCAATTTAACGTAATGACTCGGTTGCTGTTTCACATGCAGCTGAGGTCTGCAAGCATTTTGATGCTGAACAGACACCACGCAGCTAGGCTGCAACTCAGGTGAAAATGGTGTCAAGTTTTGTTTGCAAACTTTAATACACAATTTAAAACCAAAATGTTGTTTCACAGTAAATATATTCTATAGGCCAGGCGGTGGCAAGCCACTTAAATAAAAAATGAATAAGTAAAGGAATAAATGTATGGAGATTATCCATAAGCATACATTGAAGAAATTAAGAGTACTTCTGTCCAGTTTTCAGCAAGCTGAACAAAACTTACTGGGTGCTGATTTTCAATTCATTTGTCAGAATTGTAATGGCAAGTGTTTCTTGAATAAGGGTAGGGGAAAAATTGATACGTCATAGTATCACAATACTTTGCAGCATTAAATGTTAATAAATGCTGCAAATACAAACTTACCTATTTAGGTATTAGAGTAATAAAAAAACATTTGACTTTTCAGTCCACTAGATGGTTCTAAATGCTCACTGTCTGGTTAGGTCCTGAGATCTAGCCGGGAGTTAAACAAGGCAAAGATCATAATGGGAAATCCATCTATCCATCCATCCATCCATCCATCCATCCACTGGTTATGAACAAAAGGTTGTAGACTCTTGGTAAAGGCTGGTAAATCTCTGTCCAGTGACAAATGACATTTTGCAAGCATATGGGTCTCACAAATGAATGGCACTGAAAGTTTTTCCATTTCCGTAATGAGAAGGATTAATGTCCATAGGGCAGCAGGTGGTTTGTACCATGTACAGTACACAATGAGTGGGATTAGGACGTGTCAGCATCTCCCCAACTAATCCAAAGTGAAACTTCAATAACGGTGGTAACAAACTGCAGCAAATGCCTATCAATTTTCACCGGCATGAACACAACTAGCTCCAAGCCTGGTTGCATTTCCCTCAGGGTGCCCCCCCCCCCCCACACACACACACACATTTTCAGCAGTGGTAAAACAAAGACCATTGTGAGAATATCCACTTGCTAATTTGAAAAGCAAACAAAACAGTGAACACAGCCGACTTGACGACAGCTGTCAGTGTGACAAGAGGTATTATCAGGTGGGATTTAAATTGTTATGCTGGAGGCAGCCAGGCGGTGTCCAGAAGGGATTTGAGGGGGGTGTTTAGTGGCTGTCACTCAAACATATATCATACTTGCACCAGGCCTTCGTGTGCAAGTTTCCATGTTGAATATTCATGTTAAAGCATCTTCCAAAAAAGGATGGAAAAAATGCACATAAAATTATCGCCACAAGCAATCATTCAACAAAGGATTAGCACCACATTTCTGCGGAGTAGCCAAAAACAGCATGTGTTAAATTTTCATGTGTAATATAATTGCTTCAGGGAGCAACCATGGCAGTTAGAGAGGAACAACCAGGTTTGCTATGATTAGAGAAAGTCTTCAAGCTTGACATTTAAAGCATAAAGGTAGCAATGGGGATCCAGAACCTGAAGCAATAATATCTGGAGCTGGTTTAGAAAGAACCAGCCTACATACTAGTAATTAAGAAAAAAATGTTGTTGTGTGCACAAAACTTTGCATGATGAGCAAAAATAGAAGGTACTGGCTTTGGGGCCCACACTGGCTATGGTGAAAGTTTATCATGTCAAAGGCTGATATACAAACAAATTGATTTTGGAAATATTTAATTATATGATTTCCTTTTTTCGAGACAAGCCTTAATTAAGACCAGTTGAGTCGGACCTACTGCTAGAGGGTATAATACAATTTAATAAGACATATTCCATCCTTTTATGCTTTGATTTTGGTGGTAGAAAGTTCTGTATTAGGCAAATACAGAAAACCTCCAACAGGTGTCTAACTGTTTTGTGATCTTGACGTGTGGCCATGACCTACATGCATTCACACCAGAAACTAACAGATCCTGGATGGCACCAAGGCAACAGTGCCATTACAAGACACAACAGCCTCCAGCATAAAAAGCCTATATCAAGGGTGTCCAATCATGTGCCATGGAGGGCCAAGACCCTGCAGGTTTTCCTCTTTTACCCAGTCTTTTCAGCAGGTGTTTTCATTGATCAGCAATCAGTGGGAAGAAATTCAGTGAAATCTGCTGTTGAAGACACTGGTTGGAAGTAAAGCCTGCAGGGTCTTGGCCCTCCATGGCACATGATTGGACACCCCTGGCCTAAATTATCTTTTATTTCAGCAATATTTACAACTGATTGGCATTTAGTAACCTCTAGTGGCCGTGCAAATAATGACATGAAGTGACAGAGCAAAGGATTCCAGCTGTGTGCAAAGTGGATCCCTCACTTTTTCCTGATCCTACCCTGAATTTCCCCATTGTGGGACTAATAAAGGTTTATCTTATCTTAAACATTTTACCAAAGCTTAACCAACAATAATTGTTGATTAAAACTGTTGGTTGGTTGAAAAGTGCATAAGTGAAAATAAAAACGCAGACAGCATGGGGTAAAAAAAAAAGGGCAAGAGAAAGAATGTGAACATGGTTCTCTAGCAAGGGAGAGCAACTTTTTGTGCCTTCCCACATACCTGGCCCACCTCTGTAGTTTTACAATGGGCAAAGACTATTAAATGTGGTGAACTGAAGTGATGTCACCTTCTTCAAAATAGTGATATAGTTGTATTGGGAGAATGGAACACACTATTTATGTTTAAGCACTAGTTGGAGAACTTGTTGACCATTAATTTTTCAGTACATTATAAAACTGACTAGAGGAAGTTCTGCAAGAGCACACATATGTCATGAGGATGTCTGCCCAACATATCGAGATTACACGGGGAATACATCTGATAGAGGTTGTTTGCACACTGGCAAGTCATCAGTCAGACGTCGGCATTAGGTCGGAGATGACCATCAGCCAACGTTTAACTGATGTATCAAAGCTGTAGGGGCTACAGCTTCTTTCAGCTGCCCCCTTTTTGGGTCACCACAGCATATCATCATCTGATATTATGATGAACCGCATATTTGATTTGGCAAGGATTTTATATGGTCTTTGGTATGACCCAGCCATGAACCACAACCTTCCGGCTGTGGGGCAGATGCTCTACCAGTAATCACAATTTAGTTGTTGTGTTTCTCACCTTGAATAACAAAATAGTTGCAGTCTTAAAGATCTGACGCAAATAAATAAAGGTTGTGATTAACATTTACCTGCAGAATACTGAAGTGGTGGCCTAGTGGTAGAGCATGCACCCCACAGCCAGAAGGTTGGGGGTTCATGAGCGGGTCAGGAAGGGCATAAGTTCCTTGCCAAATCAAGTATGCAGATCATCACAATATCAGATGATGATACACTGTGGTAACCCCAAAAGGGAGCAGCTGGAAGAAGATTATGATTAATGTTGTCTAAACATCGGCCGATGGCCTGCTCTGACCTAATTTCGACATCTTGCCAATGTCTCCGACCTACTGCCAACATTTGGACGAGGTCTTGCCACTGTTTTCGACCTAATGCAGACGTCTTGCCAATATGCAAGCAACCTCTATAAGATGTATTGCTGATATAAACTTGCCAGCGTCAGCGTGGTGTATGTGTGCTATTGAGGTTGTTAACAAGATGGCATAAACCCTCTGTATGGATCAGATTCTAATGATCTGATGTCTTCAGTGTAATAGTGAGGAATGAAAGATTTTTTTCTTGTTTTTTTCCATGGACACTAACAGCTATGTCTTGTCAGAAAACAGCATAGGTTTGTTCAGTAACGTATTACACAGCACACTACAAGCTATCAAATGCCTGAATTCCCCTGAAAAGTATAAAACCAGAGCAGAACTTGTTACAAATCTGCAGAGAAAATTAAAGCTGAGCTACAGAGCACCATATTTGTTAGTGGCCCCTCAGCGCACTTCCTCCGCCACAGAGGTAGTTGTGTAACTCCCAGTTTGCATGTATACTTTCCTGTAAGACAACACACATATAGCTACTGTGGAGCAAAGCAGATATTAATTTCAAATTTAACTTTGTTGACATACGGCATACAATCTTGATGACACAGCGATGCGCAGTGTTTTCCTATTGTTTCTACAGTAACCAATGCTTGCTTTGTATTCCACCTTAAAAAGTCTCTGTGGATATCCTCTCCAGGCTTTATGCAACCCTTATTAAAAAGCAAGGGCAACAATCAACCTCTTAACTATAAAAATGGACAATAATGGGATATTAAAGGCTGAGGGGTAGATATGCTCTACGCCGATTCCAACAAGAAGACACATCCTTTGTGTTGCCCCTAGGGCATTTCTGTGGCTTTCTTATTTATAATTTTCTTACATTATCAGTTGAAAGTGGAACATTAAGAACAGCTGCAGTGTTTTAAAGTAATTTGTTAAAATTATGACACTGAATGGGATATGTGACTACATCACATCATCATCCAGTTTAATAACTTCCCGTTTTATGGCTTCTTGTTCACTCTAAAACGACAGCTCAGGCATGAAGAGCATGTTCAAAGGTATCCACTTGCATTCATGAAGAAACATTGTTGATCCAAATTCACTGTTGACCGTGAATTCATTTGTTTGACATTAGACATACTTAAGACCACATATTAAGGATTATGTTAATAAATTTAAATGTGAAAAGCCAGTCAAGGCACTTGTTTTGGATTTTGTGTATCATAGCAACACTGTACATGGCAATAGCCACTGCTCTTCTACTCCAGGAAAAAATGTGGAATTATATTTTCTGTGCATAATCTATTTTTTTTTTATTTAAAAAGACATACAGCGATGTTCATATTTTTATTTAAAGCTTTCATGTTGACAGTTTGTTACAGAAATAGCTTGAGCTTAATGATTAGTTTTCACTACCTAATTTAACATGGTGTTTAGTCAGAATTACAGCACACAGCATGAGAACAATATTGGATATATTACAACAATCTTGTCAACAGTCTGTTGTCTAAGGCACAGAGCACATTTAGAGGCGTATCCAAGTCCATTTTGTTATCATAGCAGTGGGAAAATGGTTTCTACACTGTGCAAAAAGCACAAAGGGGCTGGTCTAATTATTCAGAGGTGAATTTTGGGTAATCCAATCCAATACTTTCCTGCTCTTCTCTTTAACAGACAGGGACCCAAGAGCCAACTGATCATGATAGCTTGTTTAGAAGATCAGTTTTGCCCAGATCAAAAGGCATGCACATGAGCGAACAGAAAATATGAATGATAGTAACGGTGCTTGGAAGGTATTAATTATACTCTACAGAGGCATCCACAGTTTCATTGTACTGTATAGTACAATGACAATAAATCCTATTCCATTCTATACTCGATGGACAGCCTGATATTTTAGAGAGAAGGTCGAGAAGGATATGATTGAACAGTTGGGCTGAACAGCTGAGCTGAATTGAAATTAATTTAGTTTTAACGTAGGGTGCACAGATGCGCGTCTGACTTGTTCCACTTCATTTTGCAACATGCAGACTTGAATGAGTTTGAAGTCTTGAGAAAAACAGGAGGATCCTCTGAATAATTTTGCAAACCCAAGCACTGCTTTTTTTCTGTGCAGTGGAAAAATTGTCTCCTGTTTCATCATATGTTTTGGAATATATTACAAGGTATATGTGGATAGCTTGTATTTAATTGTCCTCAGATTAATACATTCAACAGAAAAACAACAGCTGAGTGAGTGTTTTTCTTTAACCGGGACAGGACATGCTACGCGTCAATGGACAAACGATATGATATGATAACAAATGATATCATGTGGTATCATATGATATGATGACAGACATGATAAAATAGTATGTGGACAGAATACTTTGTTACAGCAGAGGTTTGTAGGTTTGTAGTCAGAGTGACAGCATCCCACCGTGGATTTTAGACATCACCTTCTCTGTGCAGCGCATCCACACACCGACCACTACAGCAACCAAGCCTCCAGTAGCGGTCTGGGAGAACTGGTTAAAGAGGCCGTACCAGCCGAGGCTCAGTGAGGAGCACCTTTGCACTTCTCCTGAGCATGTCAATCAGTGGTTAAAAGTGAAACGTACACACTCCTTATTCATTCATTTATTCTGCTAAAAAATAAAATAAATACATTAATGCATAATATTCTATATTCCTCCTCTAAGTCTGTGATTAAAATGAAAATGTGAATGGAATAAAAAACTATTAAGTATGTTATAACATTCTAATTAAAATGATGGGTAACAATGTTTAGATTATAACTGTTACATAGTGTTTCCCCTGGCTTAAAGACCATGGCGCAGAGGCAACATATTTTTCGGGGGGGGGGGGGGCATGGCACTCTTGTAACTGCAATATGATAATTTTATACTTTTTTTTTTAAATTTTGCACAGTAACTTTGTATATAGCACTTACCATTTGAAGAATTATACAACCAAGGCTTGAATGTTGGAATATTGGGCCGGCTGAGTTCCCACCCAGACGTCCTGTGTTTGGACTTTTTACTGGTGTTATCCTTTTCTCCTTCCTCTCATGCACCCTCTGCCTGAACACTTTCCTCTCCCTGGCTCCTCTCTTCTGCCTCATCCTCTTGCCAGGTACATAATAATGATCATAAATTACTTAATATTGTTGTGGCTGGTGAAGTAAACTCACAGCAGTTCAGTCATTCTTGCCTTTCCCTCCCTCAGTTAGCCTGCATATGAAGCCTAACCACACCTGTTTGCTAAGTGACTCATTATTGTACCCATGACCAGCAGGTTAAAACCACGATAAATGCCTCCACTGCTTACACACCAATTCTGTTTGTTTTTTTTTTACCTCGTTAAAGTACTTAAATAAGCTCATGCTTCACTCTGACATGGAATCAGGTTTGTCTCTCGGACAGTGATGCTAGATAGGTCTGCCTGCTGACTGGAATGGTCACGCAGGTGGCGTGCTTCAGAACTCCAACGTGTGGGTGACTGTCACGTGCGCTGTTAGCATGCACTCTTGCAAAGTGTCATTCCTTCATTTATTTTCTTTAGTGCGGTGGCTCAGGTCTCTGGTGTGACACACTGCCACACAGAAATGTTACCTGCAGAAACCCTGGTTACAACGCTGTCCATTAAAATAATAGAAAATCACAGCGCATGCTGTTTCCCTCTGTGCCGCTGTCAGTAGGAGTGTGCCCATTATTTGAAAATGCACCACTGAAATAGCATTAACTCCTGACTTTAGATCAGCTTTTTGCCAATCAGAAAGGCATTGTCATAAAATGCAAAATAGCAATGCATCGAGACTGCGCTGGTGCCACACTTCTTTAAAATAAATCTCCTCCTTGCAGTGTAAAGTGGGTGCACTGTCTACTGGTAGACGGCATGATGCAAAGCATGAAAAACAGATTATGTGCTGACATAAACTAATAAATCCGCCAGCACAAGATGGGAAGCATGGCACAAATGTGCACTTTAGATCATTATAGTAGGGCCCTGTGTATTTTAACACACTACAGAAATAAGGATAAAAAGAAAAAGTTAATTACATAAAAATAACAGCACCAAAAAACACAGACAGTGGCACTAAAATACATAAATGACAAACTTCCTATTAGCCATCATCATCCCTCCTCATTCTGCAACCACAATTTACAACATATAGCAACACACATATCTGTTTACCTTAAATATGAGTGGAGACTAGATGTTTTAACAGCCAGCATCTACTAAATTAAAGATCATTTAAAAAATATGTGGCTTCACAGTAGCTGGCTTGGTAACTGGCATGATGATATGAGCTCAGTGACCCTTTGCTCAACATTGTGAGAACCTGGATTACCTCTGTGGGACTGAATTAGCTTAATACTGCACACTTCAGACAAGGAATAAAGGCGCCCTAACAAGGGTAAGCACTAGTGAGGCAAAAGCCTGTGAGCGCCATCCACCATATGCCAGCTTCCACCTACACTTCCCAGCAGGCACTGCCCCCTTGTTGCAGACCTGTTTGCTGACTGCTGCCAACATTTCACTGGCAGAGATCTTCTGCAAGGCATGCATCCAGTCAGCACAACAGTCTAACACCTTTACTTCAGGAGCCAGTCTTGCTTTGTTTCTATGTGAACTGATCTGGAATAACAGATTAAATTCTTACATAATCATAGTGTAATGATATGAGGTGCTGAAGATTAAAGTCATTTCATAATCAAAACAATTAGACATTCCTATTACATGCTAATATTCCTAATTATTATGTGAAACTGTCCTCTATGAAAAGTGTTTTAACGACCTTGCAGGAATTAACTGCTCCCTTAACTGCTCTCAAGTGCTTTGTCACTGAGAATGTATTTCAAATGGGTGCTCACGGTCAGCATGTACAGCATATAAAGTCAGCGCGGTGCTCAGTCAGAACTGTCACATTCAGAAATAGAGCGGCCCTATAATTTGCAACAAAGAAGATTCAGAGGTGAAATCCAGTAGGCTGGTGCAGCGAGTGGCTTACCCTGTGTTCTTATCTCTTGGCAGAGCAAAGCCGAGTTGCTCAGTGCCACATGGCATCCGGATACACGGCGAGATGCAGCCACACGCAACAAACACACAGACGCACATTGGCTTCTATGATCTATTCCCCCAGAGCACTTTTGCAGGTTCAGAAGCATCAGTTGCAATGAATCAGGGGCTTGAGCCATATCATTAACACAGCTACAAAAGCTAGAGATGCTATTAATGTCTTTTTTTGCAGTTATCTGATCTAAATTCAGTTTTCTATCATCTTTTAAATCTTTCATCTTTCTTAAACTTATTAAACTTGAAGAAATTTAATTTAAGAAAACCATAGAACTAGAATTTAAGAAAATTTTCAGGACATTTAGATTTAGATCAGCTTCAAAATAAACCCTTTAAACACGAACAATAAAGTGGATGAGCTCAAAAAGACGGTACTTTACACTGACTGTGTTTACATACACACCGTGTTTCTGGTTAAGCCAATATTCCTCATACGGAAGCATCTACGGGGATTTCCTGTTTACACGTTAATCAGCATATTCTGAATTAGCCACTGTGTTGCCAGATGTTGCCCCACAAACAAGCAACCCATCATGAAAAAAGCAGCTTTTTAAAAAAAAAATAAAATTGGAAATTAATCGTAATTAAAATTTAAAATCATCATTCAGCAGTAGTACAAACACATGCAGGAATACTTAATCAGAGTAAGAGCAAGGTTTAAGTAACCCACGTCTTCTCACACAAATATGAGAGAAAAAAAAAGTCTTATGATCCACATGACTATACTCGAACATTAAAAGGACTAAAAATAAAGCCTCAGTGTTTTCAAGTGGTACTGCAGTAGGTACATTTGTTTTCTTTGTCACTGAATAACAACAATTAACACCTACCACCTAACACTAGGAGTGCAGCATCAAGGATTAAGAATGATCTCTTGCAGGTAAATCAGTTTGGATCAGGAGAGATTGGTTTAGATTGGAAAAATAAGACTATCTTGAGAGATCAATAAAGGTGAAAGCAAAGTAAGTATAAAGATCCAATCTGAATACTAATTTTGTTATTGTACGCTTGGAAAATAAGTTTCAAAAATGTTAATTTAAATATATAATATCTGCCTTGCCTTTAAATAAATAAATAAACAGAGGTAATACATTAACAGAGCTCTCAACATATTTTTTTAATTCCCACCTCTATTCCCATTAAAATTAGTAAATACATAGCTTTATATTTATTAAAAGAACTTGGGTTTAAACTATGTTAAATACAGAGACTACAAATTCTTGACTTTACTAAGAGAGGTGCCAAGTGAAGAATGCTAACAAACTGGCAAAAGTGTCATATTTTATGAGATGTTTTATAGTTCTTCTATGAAGACAAACCCTTTCTCTTTTGCTTTAAATGACTTAGGTACAGATTTCAAAAGTATGAACACCACCTTCACCATTTACATTGGCTACACATTTTCATCTGTCAGACAAGCAGCTGGGAGGCAGCGGCAGGGCTGAATGGGTTCCAACCTCAATTGCACACCAGAGGGAGCATTTAGACGAGGGGGTGTGGGAAGGGGAGTACATTAGCGGAGCAAATTAGGATTATTAGCAAGATGTATTTTATTCTGCTGGGACTAAAACAAATTGCTCAGTAGTTCTAGAGCAAAATTGAAAATGACTGCAAAATTACTGACAGACAAAGTGCACAAGCACATTTTTTTTAAAGCCGCAGAGTGTGAAGCAGTGTAGTTACATGCCTGACACAATGGGATAAATAGGTCTTCTCTAGAAGGGTTTTGGATGATTCCCCATCCCAGAATCTTTTTTTAAATCCAACAGCAGCCACAAAGATCACAGTTTAAGAGGAACATGCCATTTTAACTCCTTTCCTTTCAAGATTCTACTCCCTAAAAGCCCATTTTGTCGTGATTGTCCAACTTCTTTAAGCCCATCAAGTGACAGTACCTGGTGTTTATGAGGTCTACTTCACATACAACCAGGGAATGTCTGTAGAAGATTTTCAAAGGAAACAAGAAAACACTCAGAGAGCACAAACTGGCTCCAAGGCAGCTAGTTTTCTTCCTCATAGTTTGATTTCTTCTAACAACCTGCTAGCTGTCACAGACACCGGCGTCTGCTTTATAAAGACTCCCCTTCAGAATCTTTAAAACGAAAATCTTGGCTCCAGATAGTGATTCAGACTACCCCCTGAAATCTGATCAACTGGTCTTTGGTCCATTTCCAGCTGTTAAAAGCTGAGTAGTCGTGCTTTCTGGAGTGAAAAAAATCTTTTTCTGGAGTGAAGAGGATAAGCATAGCTTGGCTCGGTTCTCTTTCTTTAGCCGTCAGGAATATTCACAGACCATTACATAGAAAAGAACATGTCATCAGCATATACAGATATCTTTCTTGTTGTTCTCTGTTCAGAGCTACACTCACATTGGCTCCTCACTACAGCTCAACACTGGTGTCATAACACCCCAAGAGGACCAACATACAGCTGACACCGTAACACAATACGTAAGGGCCCCAGTGAATAATACTCAACCCCTACTCAACCTTAGCTCAATGTGTTACATGGAAAACATGACAAAATTACGTTTCTTGACTGTCACAGTCAAGATCCCGGACTTTTGGCTCCCCAATCTGACCACTTGGTTTTTACATGTGGAAACCCAGGCTGCACTCTGCAGGATCTCCACAGACGACACTAAGTATGTGGTCGCTAGGCTGGATGTGTGCGCTACACAACAAGTAACGAGCCTGCTCCAGGAGCCGCCAGCCCAGGGGAAATACGACGTGCTCAAGCAGATGCTGCTCCAACGTTACACCCTTTCGGACAGTGAGAGAACAGGAAACCTCCTCACGCGCTCAGAGTTGGGTGACAGATCAGCTGTGGACCTGATGGAGAGCATATTAGTGCTGATGGGGAAGGACGATGGCTCCTTCCTGTTGGCCCACCTCTTCCTCAGGAACCTACCAGCTACAGTGAGGGCAATCCTTGCCAACTCACCGCTGCTGGTGAACAACAACTACCGCGTGCTGGCGCAAGAAGCAGACCGCATCATCCTGGCAAACAGAGCCCTCAGCATGCACACAATGACACCGGCATCCATAAAGCACTCCAGCGAGGTCAAGGAGCCGTTGGTCATGGCTGGGATAGATGCTAAGAGACACAGGAACGGGACGCTCTGTTTCTATCACCGTTTTGGCTTGAATGCGCAACACTGTCTGCCACCGTGCCAATTCAAGAAGCCGGGAAATGGCACGGCCAGCAGTCTGTAGCAGCTGCGACCGCTGGTGACAGGAACAAGCTGCTTTTCATCACCGAAACACGTTCTGGGAAACGCTTCTTGGTAGACTCTGGCTCCCAGAAGGGCCTCATTCTGCTGGTCAGTGTGGACAGGTTGGCAGAAGGCAGTGGCCCAGAGCTTACGGCCACCAACGGATCCAACATCAGGACGTTTGGCGAAAGAACGTTGATGGTATGTTTACACAGACACAATTGCCAGTGGGACTTTGTGGTAGCTGCATGTTCTGTCCCCATGTTAGGTGCTGATTTTTTATGTGCTTATGGATTGTTAGTTGATGTTGCCAACAGATGTTTAGTGGACATTGTCCCTTTTTCCTCTTTGCCCTGCACAGCTCAGGGAGTTGGGCCAACAACACATGCTAACGTTATAGCTCCAGGGAGTAAGTGCCAGCATTTGTTTTCACAGTTCCCAGAACTCACAGTTCCCATTATTTCTGCTACCGTAACCAAACACGGAGTCGAGCATTTCCAAATCAACGAAAGGTCCGCTGGTGTTCACGCACCCTTGGCGCCTTAATGCGGTTAAACTAGCCAGCGCGCGCGAGAAGTTTGCCAACTTAGAGTGACTAGGCATCGTTAGGTGCTCCAACAGCCCGTGGTCATCTCCGCTACACATGGTGCCCAAGGCTGATGGGTCGTGGCAACCATGCAGTGATTTCCAGTGCTTGAATAACAGAATAATAAACGGAAAATGACCAGTATCACATCCTTCACATCCAGGATTTTCCTGTGCATCTGGCCGGGATGCATGTTTTTTCAAAAGTGGACCTGGTCCGCAGTTACCACCAGGTCTCCGTGCGTGCGGAGGATGTTCCCAAAACAGTGGTAATAACTCCTTTTGGCCTTTTCAAGTGTTTACGCATGTCATTCGGGTTAAAGGGTGTGGTGCAAACCTTCAAGAGAATGATGGACGCGGTGCTCCACGACTTGCCCTTCGGTTTTGTCTACTTAGACGACATTTTGGTGGCTAGTGCGTCGGAGGAGGAGCACCTCGCTCAGTTCAAACAAGTTTTCCAGCTGTTGGAAGTGCATGGGCTTATCGTTAACCCGACAAAGTGCCAGTTTGGGATGCTGGTGATTGATTTTTTGGGTCACCGCATTTCGCCGGAGGGCGCATTCCGCTGCCAGATAAAGTGCACGCCGTGTCAGATTTCTGCATCCGCAGACCGTGAAGAATTTTTACAACAGTTTCCTCCCCTGGACAACCCAGCTGCTGCAACCGCTGTATGGCGCACTCAAAAAAAAGAAGCCCACAGAAAACATCGAATGCACCTCCAAACGGTCCAGGCTTTCACAAACGCCAAAATAGTGCTCACTAACGTGGCTTTGCTAGCCCACCCACCCCATCAGCACTGATAGCACTCACCAGAGATGCGTCTGACGTTGCCATAGGGGCAGTGGTGGAACAGTACATCTCCGGTTCATGGCAGTCACTCGCGTTTTTCAGCCATACTTTGCATGACAACAAACGAAAATACAGTACATTTGACCGAGAGTTGTTGGCTGTCAACCTGGCGACGCGCCATTTCCAGTTTTGGCTGGAGGGGTGCAAGTTCACCGCGATTGCTGATCATAAACCACTAACATACGCAATGTCCAAAGTCTCAGAACCGTGGTCGGCTCGGCAGCAACGACATTTGGCTGCGATCTCGGAATTCATGACTGACATTCAACACATAGCCGGTAAGCTTAATGTTGTGGCTGATTGCCTGTCACGCGCATTAGTCTCCCCAGTCTACATGGGAAGAGATTTCCTCGCCATGGCTGTGGAGCAAACCGGGGACGCAGACATTTGCATGCTTCAGTCCGCGCCTACTAGGTTGAAACTGGAGAACAGGGTTTTGCAAGAAGGGTGCCCCCCCTTGCTCTACAACATCTCCACTGGTCGCCCACACCCAGTGGTTCCGAACTCTTGGCGCCGCCACATTTTTGAGTCCGTCCACTCCCTTTCACATCCCGGCGTTCGCGCCTCGGTTAAACTGGTGAGGGTGAAATTTGTCTGGTCTAACCTACGCAGGGATGTGAAAGAATGTGCTGCAGCGTGCGTCACGTGCCAGCGGGCCAAAGTGTACAAACACACCAAAGCCCCCTTCGAGCACTTTCAAATTCTGGCCAGGAGGTTTGACCACGTCCACGTGGATTTGATGGGCCCCCTTCCGCCGTCGCAAGGTTTCATGCACCTTTTGACAATCGTAGACTGCACCACGCGTTGGCCTGAAGTGGTCCTGCTGGCTTCCACCACGTCCGCTGAGGTTGCTCGTGCCTTTTTGTCGGCTTGGGTTGCACGGTTTGGATCCCCGTCGGACATCACTTCCGACAGGGGTCTGCAATTCATTTCAGAAATCTGGTCCATGATGGTCGACAGCCTGGAGGTCAAAATCCACCACATCACCACATACAACCCCCAGACTAATGGGTTATGCAAACGTTTTCATAGGTCGCTTAAAGCAGCACTCAGAGCCTCACTCACGGATGCAAATTGGGTCGACCGCCTGCCCTGGGTCCTATTAGGGTTGCGCTCCATGCCTAAGGAGGATCTAGCAGCCTCCCCGGCAGAACTCGTTTTTTCTCAGTCGTTGGGGATCCCTGGGGAATTTTTACCGGAACACCCCGCGCCTGGGACCCATCCGCCCGCGCAATTTTTTTACAGTACAGGAGCTACTAACATCCTGGGCCCAGTGCACCACTGTTTTTCCTGCACCTTTGTCCCAAAGAGCTTACAGAGAGCCAAGTTTGTTTTTGTCAAGCACAGTGCACACAGAACTCCGCTGCGTCCACCCTATGATGGCCCATTCAGAGTGCTGGAAACTGGGGCAAAGCATTTTGTGTTAGACTTGGAGGGGGGGTTAAGGAAACCATCTGCAATGACAGGCTGAAGCCCGCTTATGTGTTGGCAGATGAACAGGTGGTGTTGGCTCAAGCTTCCTGGCGCGGACGCCCACCTACGGTGTTTCCGCAAGTTGGTGTCCCCCCGGCAGAGAATTGTGCTCGTGAAACTAACCCTGATCCCTCCCCACCCTCTCCTCCTCCACAGACCAACGTTCCCTCCCACACACCTCGCCAGGAGGGCACTTCGACTGGACCGCTGGTCCCCCACTACAGCTGCTACGGGTGCCAGCTCAAGCCCAAAGGTTTTCTGTGTTGGAGGTGAAATAAAGTTCGTGTGTCATCCAGCTCGCTGTCCTGCCTGCTTTCATCTTCCACAGTGGCAGTCTTTTATCATCAGTTGGTCGTATTACCTCAGCATAGCAATCAATATTTTTCCCTCTGTCTTCAGCTAGCTCCTATTCACCAGTTGGCTCACGTAAAATAGTCTCTTTTAGCTTCAGAGAGTGTAAGTTCTCTAACAATCTTGTTTCCCAAAGGTCATACTTATCTTCAGATCGAGTGAATAAAAGCTGCTGCATTGGAACTACCATTGTTCTTTTAGCCTTTATGCTAGCATACATGCTAATCAGCTATCTTGTTAGCATCACCAGCTAACGTAAATAAGCTGTGTATAAAGCTTCTTCATTTATCCTGATGCTGGTTCACTTAGCTTCTCAAAGACCTGCACATTGTACGTCAGGCTCAAACTTCTTCAGGAGAGTTAATCAGCATTCAACTTGTCTGGACCCATAACCTGTTAAACGGTGAATAGTCACAGTGTGGGGGAGCTAGGTGTTAGACTTCTCCACCCAGAGATCTATGGTCCATGAGGAGGGAGGTCGCCGGGGGGCCCAGACGGAGCAGCAAAGGTTGGGCACCCCCAGGGAAGAAGAGGAGACGCTGGGCCGCCGGGGGAAGAGAGAAGTGCAGCACCAGCATAATGTTTTGTTAATGCACCGCACAGGTTTTATCATGTAATGGTTATGATGTCGGAGCCCCAGGCCACTATGCAAATGATTAAAGGTATATAAGTGAGATGCACTGTGGCCTGGGAGCTCTTAAATGATCCTGACTTGTTAGCGAGACAATAAAGTCTGTGTTGATTCAGCTCGTTGCCTCGCCTTGATCATTCTACACTGGCAACCCTGACGTGCAATGGAAGGCAAGACAAGCACCCCGAAGACATCCTGGAGAGGAAGCACCAGCGCTGCATGCGCTGTTTCAGTCAAACTCCCGGACTTTTGGCTGCACGACCCGACAGCGTGGTTCTTACACACAGAAGCCCAGTTCACTCTCAGCGGGGTAACAGTAGACAAGATGAAATACTACTATATGGTCACTGCGCTGGATGCGCGCACCACATAGCAGGTGGCAAGCCTGCTCCAAGAGCCGCCGGTCCACGGAAAATACAAGGCGCTCAAGAAGATTCTTATCCAGCGCTACACACTTTCGGACTGTGAAAGAGTAGAATGGCTCCTGACATTCTGAGTTAGGGGACAGACTGGCCGTGGAATTGATGGAGAGCATGTTGGCATTGATAGGCAGAGATGACGAGCCATTCCTGTTTGCCCACCTGTTCCTCAGAAACCTCCCAGTGGTAGCGAGAGCGATCCTGGAAAACTCGCCACTGCTGGCACTGAGGAACTACCGTGCACTAGCACAGGAAGCGGATCACATCATCCTGGTGACCAGAACCTTCCCCATGAACGTAGCGGCACCGGACCCCAGAGGTACTGCCAGCGAGGTTGAGGAGCCGCTGGTGGTGGCTGGTGCAGATGCCAGGAGACACAGGAAGGACACGATCTGCCACTATCATCGCCGTTTCGGAGCAGACGTACGGCGATGCGTGCCACTGTGCCAATTCAAGCAGCCGGGAAACGCCAAGGCCACCAGTCAGTAGCAGCTGCGACCGCTGGCGACAGAGACAAGCTGCTATACATCACAGACACACGTTCGAGGAAATGGTTCCTGGTGGACTCCGGCTCCCAGAAGAGCCTCATTCTGCCGTTCAACTCAGACAGGGTGGCAGGAAGTAGCGGTCCCGAGCTGGCGGCCGCCAACGGATTGGACATAAAGACATCTGGTGAGCGGACACTGACTATATGTTTGCATGGGCACAACTTCCAGTGGACTTTCATTATAGCTGCACGTGCCTCCCCCATTTTGGGTGCAGACTTCCTATGTGTGTATGGTTTATTAGTTGATGTTGCTAATAGATGGCTGTTGGATTCTGTTTCTTTTGATTCTCTGCCCTGTACAGCTCGGGAAGCCGGGTCGACAACACTAGCCAACGTTACAGCTCCAGGGGGTAAGTTCCAACAGTTACTCGCCCAGTTCCCAGCACTCATGGTTCTGACATTTTCAGTGGCAGTAACTAAACACAGGGTTGAGCATTTTATCACTACCAAAGGACCACCTGTATTCGCATGACTTCGGTGCATGGACACAGCTAAACTGGAGTTCCCCAACTCGGAGATGTTGGGTATCATCAAGCGCTCAAACAGCCTATGGGCATCCCTGCTTCACATGGTGCCTAAAGCCGACGGGCCATGGCAACCATGCAGCGATTTCCGGCGATTGAACAATGCTACGGCACACGATCGCTACCCTATCCCCCACATCCAGGATTTTTCTGTGCACCTGGCTGGGACACGCATTTTCCAAAGTGGATCTGGTCCGCAGTTACCACCAGGTCCCAGTGCATGCAGAAGACGTACCGAAAATGGCGGTAATAAGTCTGTTCAGCCTTTTTGAATTTTTGCGCATGCCATTTGGATTAAAAGGCGCGGTGCAGACCTTCCAAAGGATGATGGACGCAGTGCTGCGCATTCTGCCCTTGGTTTTTGTCTACCTGGATGGCATCCTGGTAGCCAGCGCGTCCAAAGACGAGCACGTCACCCACCTCAGGACGTTTTTCCAGAGATTGGAAGCGCACAGTTTAATAATCAACCCGGCGAAGTGCCAGTTCGGTGCAGCAGCAATTGATTTTTTGGGCCACCACATTTCGTTGGAGGGCATGATCCCGTTACCGGACAAGGTGCGCGTGGTGTCAGACTTTCTGTGTCCTCAGACGGTGAGGGCGCTTCAGGAGTTTTTGGGGATGGTTAATTTTTACAACTGTTTCCTCCCCCGCACAGCCCAGCTGATGCAGCCACTGTACGCTGGCTTAAAAAAAGAAACCTGTGGACAGCATTGACTGGACTCCCGAGCGGGGTCAAGCTTTTTCGAATGCCAAAACAGCACTGGCAAAGGCCGCGTTACTAGCGCACCCAGATCCGTCAGCACAGATAGTTCTCACTATGGATGCGTCGGACGTGGCCATAGGGGCCGGGGTGGAGCAGTTCGTCGCAGGCTCGTGGCAGCTGCTCGAATTTTTCAGCAGAACTTTGCGCGACAACGAGCGCAACTACAGCACATTCGACAGAGAGTTGCTGGCTCTCCACCTGGCGATACACCATTTCCAGTTCTGGCTGGAGGGGCATGACTTCACTGCATTTGTGAACCACAAACCGCTAACGTACACCATGGCCAAAGTCTCGGAACCGTGGTTGGCCTGGCAGCTGGCTGCAATCTCAGAGTTTATGACCGACATTTGGCACGTGACCAGTAAACTCAACATGGTGGCAGACTGCCTCTCGTGTGCATTGGTTGCCCCGGTCTACGTGGGAATAGATTACCCCGCTATGGCCGCAGAGCAAGCCGGGGATGCAGACATTTGTGCGCTCCAGTCTGGACCAACAGGGTTAAGGCTGGAGAGGAGGGTACTGCATGAAAGGTGCCCTCCCCTGCTCTGTGACATCTCCACAGGCCGCCCGCGCCCGGTGGTCCCGCACACTTGGCGCCATCGGGTTTTCGAGTTGGTCCACTCCCTTGCACATCCGGGAGTGCGCGCTTCAGTGAAACTAGTGAGGGCAAAATTCGTCTGGCTGCATTTGCGTGAAGAGATAAAAGAGTGGGCGGCAGCTTACATTGCGTGCCAACGAGCCAAGGTGCATAGGCACACCAGGGCTTCCCTCAAGCCGTTCCAGATCCCGGCTAAGAGGGTCGACTACAACCACATGAACCTGGTGGGGCCCCTTCCGCCGTCACAGGGGTTTACACATCTTTTGACGATCGTCAACTGCACCACGCACTGGCCCGAAGCGGTACCGCTAGCTTCTACCACTTCCATGGAAGTAGTGCGCATTTTTTTGTCAGCTTGGGTGGAACATTTCGGAGCTCCTTCAGACATCACGTCCAACAGGGGCCCACAGTTCATTTCGGAACGCTGGTCCGTGATGGCCTGGAGCCTGTGTGTCAACATTCACTGCACTACCGCGTACAACCCCCAGGCCAATGGGTTATGCGAGAGTTTCCACAGGTCACTTAAAGCAGCACTCAGGGCTTCGCTCAAGGACGCAAATTGGGTAGACCGCCTGCCTTGGGTTCTTTTAAGGTTGCATTCCGCACCGAAGGAGGATTTCGCAGCCTCCCCGGCAGAACTCGTTTTTTCCCAACCGCTGCAGATCCCCGGGGAATTTTTACTGGACAACCCCGAGCCCGAGCCGCCCACGCATTCTCTATGTAACGCAGAGATAGGGAGTGTACTGGGCCTGGCCCACCACTGTTTTTCCCCCGCATTCATCCCAAAAAGCTTGCAGAATGCATCTTCTGTTTTCGTCAGACACAATGCGCACTGGACCCCGCTGCCCCCACCATACGACGGGTTGTTCAGAGTGGTGGAACCTGGGGCGAAACATTTCATATTAGACTTAGGGGGACGTAGAGAGACCGTCTGCACTGACAGGCTTAAGCCCACTTTTGTGTTGGCAGACGAGCAAGTGGTGTTGGCCCGGGCTTCCCAGCTCGGATGTCCCCCATTGGGGGCTCCGCAGGTTGGTGACTCCTCAGCAGGGGCAGGCACTCATGAAGAGGATGTGTTTTCTCCTCCTCCTCTTTTCCCCCCAGCCCAAAGGATGTGGGGGGGGGGGGGTTAAGGCCCATTCTGGGTGTTCGGGGGAGGGGGGCTAGGTGTTAGACTTCTCCACCCAGAGAGCTATGGTCCATGAGAAGGGAGGTCGCCGGGGAGCCCAAACGGAGCAGCAAAGGTTGGGCACCCCCTGGGGAGAAGAGGAGAGGCTGGGCTGCCGGGAGAAGAGAGAAGTGCGGCACCAGCGTAATATTATGTTAATGCACCGCACAGGCTTTGTCATGTAATGGTTATGATGTCGGAGCCCCAGGCCACTTTATAAATGATTAAAGGTATATAAGTGAGATGCACTGTGGCCTGGGAGCTCTTATGTAATCCTGACTTGTTAGAGAGACAATAAAGTCTGTGTTGATTCAGCTCGTTGCCTCGCCTTTATCATTCTCTCTACAACAGCATCTCGTTCTGGCATGAAGAGGATAACCAAAGCTTGTCTCAGTTCTCTTTTTAGCCATCAGGCATAGTATTTATCAAATGTTAAACAGAACATGTCAGCAGCATACACAGATATCTCTCCCACTGCTCTCTGTTTAGACCTACACTCATGTCTGCTCCTCAATGCAGCTACATAGTGATACTGTAACACCCTCAATTTAACCAACAGCATGGCTGACACTGTAACACCATGATTAAGGGCGCCAATAGATAATATTTCAGACCAATATCTCCTGAAAATTTAATCAAAATCCATCAATGACATTTTGAATTATGCTAACAAACACACACACACGGACGCATGCATGCATACAGTACAAAGAAAAGCAGGCAAAACCAATACCTCCTCAGTGGAGGTAACAGTCTGTAACGAGCTGACACAAAGTTGATTCAATAAAATTAATTTCATTATCTGAAACCTTGTAAATATCAGTGCAATTAACATTCATTCATTCATCTTCTTCCGCTTAATCCTTTTCGGGTCGCGGGGGGGCTGGAGCCTATCCCAGCATCTTTGGGTGAGAGGCAGGGTACACCCTGGACAGATCGCCAGTCCATCACAGGGCCAACACAGAGAGACAGACAACCATTCACTCTCACAGTCATACCTAAGGACAATTTAGAATCCCCAGTTTGATGCCAATTAACCTAACTTGCATGTTTTTGGCATGTGGGACGAAACCGGAGAAATCCCAGAGTAAACCCACGCAGATACGGGGAGAACATGCAAACTCCACACAGATCACTGTTGGTTGGGGGCTGGGATCGAACCCAGGATCCCCCGGCCAAGGGTGAGTTGCTGTGGTGCCGCAGTGCTAACCACTCCGCCACCGCATTTGTATCACTATTCATAGCAGTTTGTTGCAGCATTAACTATGATAGGGCAATTGAATAACACTGAATATTTAACCCTATGAGTGTGTATGTTGCCGAACTGATTACATATTCTATTGGGAAACCCTTGGTTTTCGCTTTTATTGTATGTGGAAGGTACTTTGACCTGTATCTACAACCTAAACATTGTTGAAGAGAAAGCCTATAACAGCAAAAAATGAAAGGGATAAGTTCCTGTATTTATGTAGCACCTTTCTAGTCTCAAGACCATTCATATGTTCTGGACATGATTTGAGGCTATGTCCATGCCTTCTGTTGGTTTTTTGGGTTTGCCACTGTTTGCATTCTGTTATCATTTGTTTCCCTGTTCTCCTTAGTTCTAGTTTGGCTTTATTTTGAAAGGTTCCTTTGTTTTTTCCTGTTTGGCCATTTCTTTCCCACATGTTACCGTTTAGTTAATGATTGCTCTCAGCTGTCCTTGGTTTGATTAATTTCTTACACAATGGTCCTCTCCGGCATACAACTAGGAACATACCGGTCGCTATGGAGGGTGAGAATATGTATGGGCACATAATCATACCATGTAGGATAACTAAATAGACGGTTATGCTGTTTCATCCCACCTAGCAACAATGCTCTGCACTGTGTGTGTTTATATATTTACATATTTATTCCATCTAGCTACAATGCTCTGCACTGGGTGTGTTTATATTTATATATCTATATATTTATTCCATCTAGCTACAATGCTCCGCACTGTGTTTTTATATATCTACATATTATTCCATCTAGCTACATTGCTCCGCACTGTGTGTGTTTATATACTTGCATATTTATTCCACCTAGCTGCAATGCTCCATACTGTGGGTGTTTATATATTTACATATTTATTCCATCTAGCTACAATGCTCTGCACTGTGTGTCTGTGTGTGTGTGTGTGTATATATATATTTTATAGTAATATGTACATATGTATATTAGCTGCTCTTGCTTGCTTGTTTTTTCTTGCCTTCTGATTGTTGCTCTGAGTGTTGCTATCCCTGTGCTGTTGCAATCCTGGAATTTCCCCGTTGTGGGACTAATAAAGGCTTATCTTATCTTATCTTATCTTTCTGTGTCTTTTATAGATGTCGTTTTTGGTTCTACATTGCTGCAACATTATAGTTATATTAGCGTCTAGTCTTGACATGGGACATTTCTCCAGCTCTTTCTCTGCCTAGTGCCACCGTTGTTTTACACACCCCCTGTGCTGTCTTTTGTTTGTAGATTTAATAAATCATTTTTGCACTACATCATGCCTGCCTTAAGGAGTCATCCTTCTTGTCTGTCGGAGACACCTTATGACAACTCATAGCGCTTCACTAGTACTAACCTTCGATTCTAAGGGCCTATAGGAGATAGAATCTAGTGATAATTAAGAATCACTAATTAACCTAACATGTATGTCTTTGGATTGTGGGAGGAAACTAGAGCACCCAGAGTAAACCCACACAGTGCAGGGAGAACATACAAACTCCACACAGAAAGGTTCCTACCCCTGCCAGCCTGGGGATTTGAACCTGGAACCTTCTAGCCATTAGACAATAGTGCTAACCACTGTACTACTGTGCTAAACATACCCAAACAGAACAATGTACCTCAAGATAACTCAATAACTGCTCAGGAATGGCTCACAGGGAAGATGTTATAATATACGTACTGCCATTTGGTCGTAACTGTCATGTTCAGCCCTCCAGGGCGAACAGAAGGACTCACGTACAGGGCGATCATTAAACATAATTTATTGTGGGAAACAACATAAATGGTGGTGAAGCAGTAGCATGGAGAGTGGAAGGTGTAGACGGAGAACGCCATACTGACGGTATGTTGTAAGCAGTATATATAAGGCGGGAGCTAATTAGCAAAATGAGAAACCGCAGTGAATGATTAAATATAATGGATAGGATAATGGCGATAATAATAATACACAGGATAACCATAACTAGAATGGATATATAGCTGAAGTGAGGGTGAGAATACTGATAATGATGATAGTGATGATACAAAACAAACCATCAACCAGAAAATAAGGGCACTGTCAACATAAGAGTAACACAGGATGATGAGCAGGACATGAATAATGATAACAATGACATTGATAAATCCAAAAAGAGTATATAAAGTGTGGACAGGGTCTAATCCTGTCCAGATCATAACAGTACCTCCCCTTTAAAGCTGGATTCATGCTGCACCTCTGCTGTCCGCGTACATGTAACCGGAAACCTCATGTGACGAAATTTACGTCATTGTCTCCACTCCGCTAGTGTCTCCGCAGTGCTCCGACGACCGCATGCAGCCCTAATTTTGTGACCGCGCTGCCTGCCCACGACGTGAACGCGTTGAAAAGCGCATGCGCAAGACTGAATGTCCCATTCACGAGGTGGTGATATCAGCACAGCATACCAAGACAAAGTAGACGAAGAAGACAATGAGGAAGCGGAAGACGAGAATAAACATACATGAATAACACATTATTTCAGCAGCAGCAGGAGCAGCATCTTCGTGGAAAAGAAGTGAAAGCCGGGAAGTCAAGCAGCAGACAGCAAGCAGCGTTTCTTCGTTGGTGAAAATCCTGGCACGTCAGCACATTGGTGCTACCTGTCGGGCGGGAGTGAAACTACAAATGATGGTTATGCGCATGCGTCAACCGCTTGGCCTGGGTAGATGAAAAAAGTGATCATGAACAGTGCCGCATGCGTGCCGGGCTCGTCCACAGCGCATGCGGACAAAAGCGGATTGAGGGAAATGCAGCATGAATAAGGCTTAAGGGTCGGATGCCAGACGACCCTAGAAGAGAGAGAAAAAGAGAAGAAAAAAATAGGAAGGAAGGTCATGGAAGGGGGCTAGAATGTAGCTGACCTGAAAATGAACCTTCCCACTAGGGTGGGAGGGGGGAGGGCATGGAGGGGGGCTAGGGCATAGCGCATCATCATCATGCACCTCCCAACCAGAGAAGGAAGGGGATAAAGGAGGGAGGAGAGAAGACACAGAGGTGGGCTGGAACACAGCCCATCTCAACATGAACCTCCCAACCCCCGAAGAAAAAGGATAAAGGAGGGGGGAGACAGGACATGGAGGTGGGTTGAAATGCAGCCCGTTTCAACGTGAATCTCCCAACCCCGAATAAGAGAGGGATAAGGGATGGGGGAGAGAGGACACGGAGGTGGGTTGGAATGCAACCAATCTCAACATGAACCTCCTGACCATGGAAGGAAAGGGGGAGGACATTGAGGTGGATTGGAATACAGCTCATCTCAAGCTGAACCTCACAACCCTAAGTGGGAAGAGGGATCAGGAAGGGAGGAGAGGGGACACGGAGGTGGGCTGGAACACAGCCCATCTCAATGTGAACCTCCCAAAAAGAGGGATAAAGGGGGAGGAGAGAGGACACGGAGGTGAGTTAGAACGCAACCCATCTCAACGTGACACAAAGGGGAAAGACACGGAGGTGGGCTGGAGTGCAACCCATCCCAAGGTGAACCTCACAACCCCGAGTGGAAAGGGGGATCAGGAAGGGGCGCAACAAAAATAACCCAGCACAAAAAAATAACCCCAAAATATTTACTAAAACGAAACACAACAAAATACCACCAAACAATTATGCAGCTTGTTTCTTTCTTTTTTCACATTTGTTTTTCATGAATGGTACACAGTCCAAGGCTGGATAATGGGGAACAGAGCTGGTCAAGTGGCTAACCCCAGTCCTTGGACCTCTGCACGAAGGGGAACAGTCTGTCGGGTGGTCTGCCAAAGTCCCTGGGCCACCTGGTGAAAAGAGGCAGTCTGTCGCGTGGTCGGCCAAAGTCCATAGACCACCCGGTGAAGGAGGACAGTTTGTCTGACAGCCGTCCTGGACCACCAGATTGAGGAATGCTGATCAAGAGGCCAACCAAGGTCCCGAGCTGCCTTGGCTGCCACAGTGGCTACCTCAGGAGGCTGATCTGGTGGCAACTCGGTGGTAGGAGTGTCAATGCTACCCTCCTGGGCCGCAGATGGTAGGGTGTGTACCTCCTGCGGTGATGTGTATGGTAAAAATTGGACCCCCTGAAGCACAGGAGGTGATGGTAGTGTCCCCTGGAGCACGGGAGGCAACGGTTGGACCCCCCAGGGCACAGGAGGCGAAGCAGCGACCCCTTTGAACAGGAGAGGTGCAGAGATACAGACCCCCGATGAGGATGAAGAGATGCTGACCTTCGCCGAGGGAGGGCAGACATTGACCTCCATCATAGACCCATGCGACACCACCTCAATCAAGGGGGAGAGGGAAGGGGTTAGTTGAACATCACCCTGATGCACAGTAACTGAGACAAGCGGCAAGAGGTCAGCAACCCCTGGGTGCCCAGGCTGACACCCCCTATCAGGAGCAAGGCAAGACATACAAATTGACGGAATAATGATTTGTAACAATACTTGCCTTACTCCCTCCTGTTCAGCTGCCGGTGAAACCCCAGGTCATGCTGCAGCGGACGAGGCAAACTCGGGTGAAGCTGCAGGCGAAGCAGTCTCAGCAGGAGCGTGCACGTGAAAAGGAGCTGTCTCTCCGGAGGCGTGCACATGGAGGGGAGCAGTCTCCACAGGGGTGTGCACATGAAGGAGAGCAGTCTCTGCAGGGGTGTGAATGTGGAGAGGAGCAATCACTGCTGGAGCACTCACCCTCTCAGATGTGGAGGCCTTGGAGGTGGAGATGACCTCAGAATGAAGAGGGAGAGCAGGGGTGGGAGGTGGCAAAAAAAGCAGGTGGAAACATTAACAGGTGGAGTGGGGCCAGAAACAGCAGGCGGCTGTGACTGACTGGGAACCCTCGCTCGGAGCAAGGCAGTACATTTCATTAATAGGTGTTAAAACAAATAAAGGTACTTGCCTTGCTCCGCCTTCTGTTGCTGCTGGAACTGCTGCTGGTGTAGTGATGACGGCCTCAGGGTGAGCTGCTGGAGCATCAACCTCAGGATGAGCTGCTGAGATGGTGGCCTTGGATGAGCTGCGGGAACAGCGGCCTCGGGATGAGCTGCAGAAGTGACAGCCTCCAGATGAACTGCAGGAGGGGCAGCGGACGAGGCAGTCAGGGGAGGAGCAGCAGATGAGGCGGCTGTGAGCAAAACAGCTGGTGAAGCGACCAGGAGAGGAGCAGCAGATGAAGCAGACGGGAAACAGGCAGTAGGTGAGGCGGCCAGAGCCAAAGCAGCAGCTGGAGCTCTCTGGGGAGCGGTGGGGCCGTGTTGGAGAGGAGCTGAGAGTGGGACTGAAACAGAGTGCTGAGTGGAGCGGCATTTCCTGGAGTCTTCCTTCCACCCAGGTCTCCTGCATGCCAACCCACTGCGGTAAAAACACTCCCTCCACTCCGCAGGAGTTAATACAAGTGGGCAGTCAGCTGGCTCTGGCGAGGAGAAGGCTGGCAGTGCTGTTGGGCCAGAAGAGGAAGCCCCTGCATCCAGGGGAAGGTGCACAGGCTCGGGTGGGTTTCCAGGATGTTCGCGACGACCCCCTAGCACTTGCATTGCATTCTGGGATGGGGGAGTTATGGGCCGAAACAATGAGGTTCTGTTGCACCTCCATGGCCGGCAGCTCTCCCCCTCTCCGCCTTCTCCGCCTTCTCCTCCTTCAACCGCCCGCTGAATCCATTTCTGACCGACGACGTTCTTTTGTCATGTGTGGCCCTCCGGGGCGGATAGAAGGAATCACATGCAGGGTGATCATATGATCGTGACACTCAGACAGACACACAGTGATTTCTTGAATTTATAGAGTGATTTACTGTGAGAAACAACATAAATGGCAGTGAAGTAATAGCGTGGAGAGTGGCAGGTGCAGACTGAGAATGCTGTACTGAGGGTATGGTGTGAGCAGTATATTTAAGTATATATAAGCAGTATATATAAGCTAAGCTTATTAACAAAATGAAGAACAGCATTGCAACAACAGAGCCAATAAACAAAGGAGCAGAATAAACTGAGAGCACTCTCACAAAATAAACACAATATAATGAACAGGACAGGATAATGGTGATATTAATAATACACAGGATAACATAACTAGAGTGAATATACAGTGGGGCAAAAAAGTATTTGGTCAACCACCAATTGTGCACGTTCTCCCACTTAAAAGATGAGAGAGGTCTCCAATTTTCATCATAGGTATACCTCAACTATGAGAGACAAAATGAGAAAAAAAAATCCAGAAAATCACATTGAAGGATTTTTAATGAATGAATTGGTAAATTCCTCGGTAAAATAAGTATTTGGTCACCTACAAACAAGCAAGATTTCTGGCTCTCACAGACCTGTAACTTCTTATTTAAGAGGCTCCTCTGTCCTCCACTCGTTACCTGTATTAATGGCACCTGTTTGAACTCGTTATCAGTATAAAAGACACCTGTCCACAACCTCAAACAGTCAGACTCCAAACTCCACTATGGCAAAAGACCAAAGAGCTGTCAAAGGACACCAGAAACAAAATTGTAGACCTGCACCAGGCTGGGAAGACTCAATCTGCAATAGGTAAGCAGCTTGGTGTGAAGAAATCAACTGTGGGAGCAATTATTAGAAAATGGAAGACATACAAGACCACTGAAAATCTCCCTCGATCTGGGGCTCAACGCAAGATCTCACCCTGTGGGGTCAAAATGATCACGAGAACGGTGAGCAAAAATCCCAGAACCACACGGGGGGACCTAGTGAATGACCTGCAGAGAGCTGGGACCAAAGTAACAAAGGCTACCATCAGTAACACACTACGCCGCCAGGGACTCAAATCCTGCAGTGCCAGACGTGTCCCCCTGCTTAAGCCAGTACATGTCCAGGCCCTTCTTAAGTTTGCTAGAGAGCATTTGGATGATCCAGAAGAGGATTGGGAGAATGTCATATGGTCAGATGAAACCAAAATATAACTTTTTGGTAAAAACTCAACTTGTTGTGTTTGGAGGAGAAAGAATGCTGAGTTGCATCCAAAGAACACCATACCTACTGTGAAGCATGGGGGTGGAAACATCATACTTTGGGGCTGTTTTTCTGCAAAGGGACCAGGACGACTGATCCGTGTAAAGGAAAGAATGAATGGGGCCATGTATCGTGAGATTTTGAGTGAAAACCTCCTTCCATCAGCAAGGGCATTGAAGATGAAACGTGGCTGGGTCTTTCAGCATGACAATAATCCCAAACACACCGCCCGGGCAACGAAGGAGTGGCTTCATAAGAAGCATTTCAAGGTCCTGGAGTGGCCTAGCCAGTCTCCAGATCTCAACCCCATAGAAAATCTTTGGAGGGAGTTGAAAGTCTGTGTTGCCCAGCGACAGCCCCAAAACATCACTGCTCTAGAGGAGATCTGCATGGAGGAATGGGCTAAAATACCAGCAACAGTGTGTGAAAACCTTGTGAAGACTTACAGAAAACGTTTGACCTCTGTCATTGCCAACAAAGGGTATATAACAAAGTATTGAGATGAACTTTTGTTATTGACCAAATACTTATTTTACCGAGGAATTTACCAATTAATTCATTAAAAATCCTTCAATGTGATTTTCTGGATTTTTTTTTTTCTTATTTTGTCTCTCATAGTTGAGGTATACCTATGATGAAAATTGGAGACCTCTCTCAACTTTTAAGTGGGAGAACTTGCACAATTGGTGGCTGACTAAATACTTTTTTACCCCACTGTATAGCTGAAGCGGGGGTGAGAATACTGATGATGATGATGATGATCGTGATATACAACAAACGATCAACCAGAAAATAAGGGCACTGTCAACATAAGAGTAACACAGGATGATGAGCAGGACAGGAATGATAACAATAATGGTAATGAGAAGTCCAAAAAGAACATACAGCGTGGACAGGGTCTAACCCTGTCCAGATCATGACAATAACTGTCCTTGTCAATATTTGAAGCTACCCAATTTTAAAACCTGTTAAGCCTCAAGGGTTATTTGAGGTTTGCCTTGCCTAAACAGACATACCCCAAATAAATCTAATAACTCCACAAGTCTAAGGTCTTCATGCATAATCTTGGTGTGTCGATAGATAGGCACGACCTCACAGAATTTTCCCTTAGCATAGGTAGCACTGTGTTTTTCCCTGTGACTGAGTAAACTGTGAAAAAACAAAGAATAAATTAGATTTTTTTTTTATCCTCAAATAATTCTTTTATATTTATAACATCATTACAGCAGTGAATCTATGTGCAGAGATGCCACTGAAGCAATTAGGCAACTTCTTGACTACAACAGGACCAAATTACGTAGAACTGACACTTTTTAATGATAAAAGGACCAGGCACACGCTATATACTATTACTATGTCCTTGTCCTCATGTTAGTCACACATAGCTGCAGGGTCCTGTGTGTTACTGGATTTGCCAGCTATTTTTATGTCAGATGCACTTCCAAACCCAACCCACACATACACTCGCTTGTGCCCCCCCCCCCAAGTAATCAAGTTTCCTTTCCCCATTCTATTATGCTGAGCACCAAGCTAGGAGGTGGAAAGTACCATTTTTATATGGTCTCTGGTGTGACTTGGCTGGGATGTGAACCCACAATCTCCCAGCTGTGGGCAGGCGCTCTACCACAAGACAACCCCTCCGATAAATTATTACTATATAAAATAAATTTGAAGAATCAAATATTTTAAATATTAAAAAAATTGTAAGCAATGTTAAAAAATTTCAACTGCACATGCAATACATCTTTGGAAAGCTTGCAAGATGTAGAACAATGTCAATTTGATGTTTTATCTTGCAGTACCCCTGTAACCCACCAGATGGGAGAGAATACAGTGTCTGAATTTACACTTTTTTTGAACTGGGTAGAATGTACGTGGGGCTTAAGAGCCACAAAGTCCCCATAAATGGTTTAGAGGAGAAGAAGAGTGTGATAAGTTGTCACCCTGTGATGATTGTCTGTTTTTCCCCTTTTGCTTGAGTTGTGGAAATTGTTTAGACTTTTCCTTTCACTTGGTTAGGTCTAGGCATTGGTAGGGTATGGTAGGGCAGAGAAACTATAAGGTTAGAAAAAGATCACACTTTTCTTTGACCCTTTAGAGCAGTAACCCTATGCATTGTCATGTGATGCCCTTTATGTTACTAATGCCATACCCCAGAAGCCAGTGATAACCTCTCCCCTTGTATTGTGATGCTAAACACTTCGACAAAACAGCAATATATGTCATGACTGTACAAGCCCAGGCTCAATCAGAGCTGTTTGATACAAATAAGGGTGACCAGAGGTGGGGTGGGTATCCAGAATTTGTAGTCAAGTAAAAATAACATTACATTATGAAACTCAAGTACAAGTAAAAAATTACCTGAGTATTGGTAATGCCTTCATTCTTGCCAATATGGTAAGTTTTTCGCTGAAATTTGTGGCTATTGTTTTTAATGACAACTATTTCCCTATAAATTCAAAGCATTTTAAAACAAAGTTTTACACCCCCCACCCCACATACATTAAAGAATTAAAGAATTGATTCTCATAAACCTAAGATGATTGGGGGTAACCTTTATTTCTAATAAAATAAAAAGTCCTTTCATAATTTGCAAGCTGTGTTTATTTACCACGCCAGCCAGCCAGCCAGCCCCCCTTTGTCAAAAGTAAGTGAGAATTTTCTGTTTTTTTGGGGTTTTTTTTTTATATTGTACTGATTTCTTGTTCATATACTTTGAAGATAAGATGATGAGGTACCTTTGTACAAAAAACAGTGTGAAAAGACTGAACCATTCTTTGTGTAAATACGTCCAAAGTCCAGTTTTGACTGAGCTACGGAATTTAAAGAGGTGCTGCGACATTATGCAAATTAGATGCGTAAATTTATTCCTATCTGAAACTTTGGATCATATTTTACATCTTTCTAATTGATAGTAAGCCATCATCTCTTACCACTTTCAAGTTATAGCCTTGGAAATCTGAACTATTCTATTGACAAAAAATATTTACTACTCTTGACCACTAGGGGTTATGTCACAATTCGGCGACAAACACACTCAAAGAGTTAAGGCTACTATAACAAAATAAATATGTGCACTGGCTGATATTAAGCTTCAGCAACATAAATTCTGAATAAAAAAATATGTAGACTTAGTCCTCATAATATTAAAAACTGCATAAAATCAGACATGCTCTCTGTGAGAAGACCTGCTGATTTTACATGCCAGTTATCATCAATGTAGTGGCAAGTGACTATAATGTAATTATGTAGTTAGTGCAGTCCAACAATCCGTTGTCAGTGCCACATTTTCAGTGGCTAGCTGTGTTTTCAGGTCAGATTTTTTTCTTCTTGTAGCGTGCTTCCAAGCGGGTAGTTATCGTTCCTCTAGACGGAATATTACACCCTGGCTCCACAAAATTTATCAGCTCCCGAAAGCCCTCTCCTTCAACATTACTTATTGGCATCATGTCTTTTTCAATCATGTTGCAATTCCTGCGTCTTCCTCTCATCACATACCTGCCTCTCCAAGACTGTCGGTTGTGATGAAGCTGAACTAGTCGCTCCTTGCAGCATGGCTGAATGTGACTTCTTTAGAGGGTAACTTAGCGAACTGGTTGAGTTGTTGTATTTCAATGTAGTACCACATAAAAGTGTCACCACTGGTGAAATTTAATTTAATTTATTGGTTTATTTAAAGAGACTTCGCTCATGGGGGCAGCGCGGTGGCGGAGTGGTTAGCACTGCGGCAGCACAGCAACTCACCCTTGGCCGGGGGATCCTGGGTTCGATCCCAGCCCCCGACCAACGGTGATCTGTGTGGAGTTTGCATGTTCTTCCCGTGTCTGCGTGGGTTTACTCCGGGATTTCTCCGGTTTCCTCCCACAGGCCAAAAACATGCAAGTTAGGTTAATTGGCAACAAACTGGGGATTCTAAATTGTCCTTAGGTATGACTGTGAGAGTGAATGGTTGTCTGTCTCTCTGTGTTGGCCCTGCGATGGACTGGTGATCTGTTCAGGGTATACCCTGCATCTCACCCAAAGATGCTGGGATAGGCTCCAGCCCCCCCGTGACCCAAAAAGGATTAAGCGGAAGATGATGGATGGATGGCTGGATGGATGGATGGATGGCCCCCCATTACCTGTCAGTCACAGTGGAGAGCCCACCCCTGGAGACTTGCCAGGCAGGTCCCAACCAGAGCATCTTCTTCTCTTGGCGCCCAGAGAAGACCCACGTCGGTGCCAAAACACCTCTCTCTCATCATAGACGTGCCGTAGCTCATTAGGATCTCTCCATGTGCCATCAGACAGCTGAAAGTAGCCGTCCTCCCAAGCAGTCACCACCTGCAGCCGCCCCTGGTTCTCCTGCAGTTTCCACCTCTTGTGAACTCCTCTCGACCGGGCCTCGTTCCTGGGCCGGACCACATCAGTGACCCTCAGAGGAGACCGACTCGGCTTCCAGTGTTCCTGAGTGGCACGTCGTTTCACCGTGCCAGCCGGTCCTGCCCTGCTCTCTTTCATTTGCGACGCTGGCAAAGCCGTTGTGACCCCCCGTTTCTCAGTACCTCCCAGCTGAACTCCGGAAACAGGATGGGCCAGCAACTCGGTTCCACCCGCCGTCACGGGCGTCCCACCGCACTGCCCAGTTCCCTCAGCTAGGGTAACTTGAGCTCTGGCGCAGGAACCCTCCCGCGATGGCCCTGGGTGGGGTTGGTCCTGCTCACCTCCCAGAATACTAGGCCAAGATTCGTCCCATACAGTATCATCCACCACTTGCGTCACCGGTCAGTCTCACAAACCACGGCCCGGCCACTCCACTCCAACGCTGCTGGTGATGTTGAAACCCAGTCCATAAAAGAGGTCACAGCCCATCACATTCTCACCACTGGCAGTCACTATAAACTTCAGGTTAGCGATCACCGCTGACTTGTATCTCGCCGTCAGCTCCACCGAACCCATAATGGACAGCCTGTTTCCTCCATAACCTCTCAATGGCACTGAATGACCTCTCACTCGATAGTACGGGAAGATACTCCTCACGGTGGGCCAACTCAACACAGACCTCGCTGCGCCCGTGTCAATCAGCAATGGTACTTCCACACCGTCCAATTTCACCATACAATATGTACGGCCGTCGGTGTCTAGAAAGTTGGAGCAGGGGTGTCCGCTTTGTGTCACCATTCCCCTTGCTTGAATCTACTACAGGCCCTGGCAAAGTGATGCAGGAGTCCGCACTTGCCACAGCATTTACCTCTTGCCGGACACCCTCTAGCCTTATACCGGTGTTTAGTGGACTCACAACCTGAACATCTGAGCGATCCCGAGGCGGACCTCATCTTCACAGCTGTAGCGCATTCCTCCTGTTCGCTATCTTTGCTGTCCGGGTCCACAGCCTGCACCGCTTATTGTGAGTCAGAGCGGTGTAGCACAGCTCTCTCACCGAGGTTGCGGGATAATTTGTCTGCCGCTTCACATTGTTGAGATATCGCCACAGCTGTGGCTAATGTCAGTTCGCCGAAGTACGTGAGGAGTCACGACCGTGCTGACGAGCAAAGTGTGTGCTCCACCAACTGGTCGCAGACCATCTCTTCCTCTAATTCACCTAACTGGCAGTCTCCAGCCAGCTGCCGCAAGTCCGCAACATAATGTTGCACTGACTTGTTGACCTGTTGGTGGCGCTGCCGAAACTGGACCCTCCTGACGATGACGTTTGCAGGTGCGCGAAAATATCGCGCCATTAGCTCAACCACATTGTTGAAGCTATCGCTAGCACCCAAGGTAGCAAGTATACGCTGTCCTTCCATACCTAAATTGTGGACCAAAATTGCCCGTGTCCCTATCTTTTTCAGTTCACCAAGGTTTAGTGCCACCAAATAATTTTGAAATGTGGCGAACCACCTCGCCCAAGGGACCGGAGGCTCTCCCAGAGACTCCAAAAATGGCCAAATCGAAGACACGCCAGTATCCATAACTTTACCCTCATCGCCAAATGTTATGTCTATAAAATGTGGGACAATGATGAGGCGAGTTGTGAACTACACAGGACTTTATTACAGACTCACTGTATGTATAGAGACACTCCTGCTAGGCTGAGAGGTGGTCGAAGAGACCGCCCCTCTACCGCACAGCTCTCTTATAGTCATTAGATTAGTCGACTGGAAAAATAACCAAGGCTGTAAACCTAGGGGGAACACTGTATAGTAGTAATATGGCATAGGGAATGCCAACATTTCAACCTTTTCACCCCAAACCAATAGTCACAGTTAAGGGTCACGGGGTGAACCTGTGTACCACGTTTGGTGACCCTAGCTTTATACTCCGGGTGACGTCACCACCCGTGTCACACTAATATGAGTCCTAAGAACAACACTACATAAGCTAGTTTGTCTGCATGGCACACACAGTGTCAGTGGCCACAATGGCCTTGGTACAGAGAGCGGCTAAGCCAAAAAGTTCTGTTTCTGCCTTCTGCTGTTAACTGCCATTAACCGCGATCACAAAATTTATCGCTGTTAACGGGGGCAACGCGTTAATGGGCGATTAAAGCGATAACACCAACATCACTAATTAATTTATAACTAATTTAACTTAGTCAAATAAATTCTTATCGACAATTAATTGAAAGTCAATTAATCATTAACATCCCTAATTCTAAATCTTCCATAGTTACCGCTAATATAAATCACAATCATATAAAATTATAAATTTACTAAAATTACTAAATGTGCACCTATTCCTGGTTATTAAACTTTCTTGAACAATTTACCAATGTAAGACTAAAAAAGTTTGCTGCACTAAAGCTACCAACAGGAGTACAATTTTGCAAAAAAGCTACTTCAGGACATGTACTCGAGTAAATGTAACTAAATGCCCACCTCTGAGGATGGCCAACCTAATATCTGGCATTAGGGCTGTCGCAATAACTGTAATTGTGTAGTACCGCTATGGACAAGCCTACTGCGGAGGATAACGAACAACCGCGGTGTTCACTTTTTTTGTGTGTGGCTAAATCTCGTTGTTCACTTATGTGCCCCTATTGATTATTAAATAAAATGCTAAATGTGAAGTACATTTTTATTGCCAACAGCATGTTTGCACCCGGTACTGTGGAAGCTTCCACAGCACTGGGGCACTATCTCTCCAGGCGGACTCCAGCAGGCAGTTAGTGACGGAAGCATTTGGACAAATTGCTAAATACAATCGTGACAGTGAGCACTGAAAGGGCACAAAGCGTGTTATTTCCTCCTGAGCGGAGTGTTTATGATCCTGACAATTGAGCTCCGAGAGCGAAACAACTACTGCATAGTGCATTGCTTGTTTGAATGTGATTTTTTCGGACAGCGGCAAAAATCATGGAGACAAGAGCCATGCAGGGTCCTGTACAGAGGCTGTCCTGTTTAAATAAGCTGAATGTCGCTGCAGTATCCAGTCCACACACCCTGTAGTTGAAATACTGCAGTTATCGCCACTGCTTTATGAAAATCACCTTTTTTTTTAACACAATCAGCAGTTCATGCCTAGGAAGACTGGAGCTCCGCACAATTGTCACACACGCACATAAAGTTGAGAGTGGAGCTGCAGCGAGTTTCTCACAGCTTCCATTGCTTGCCACATAAGTTATGAACCTTGTTTAAATTACGAGACCACAGGGTCCTAAAAACATTTGCAATAATACCGCATATCACGGTGTTGAGCTATCTACCGTCACCGCAGGGGAAATTCCTCCACCGTGACAGCCCTATCTGGCATGTTTCCATCTTTGCGCCAGTGAGTGCACTGTATACATATGAAAGAAAATAAGAAAAAAAACAAACTAGTTATTCTACTAAACTGTCATGCTAAACTCTTAGGAATAAATAAAAGGACCACCTTGCAGCTGTAGCCCACAGAGTTTGTTTGCCGATGTCTGCTCCTTCACTTGAAATGACTGTAAGCGCTCTTCATCTGAATCTAGCTTAGGTTAACATAAAATCCAGAGATCTTTTCACTAAGCTAACCAGTGGCTGGATATATAGCCGTAAGCATACAGATAGCAGAGGAATCAAACTTATTATCTGACTCTGAAATAAATTAAATTATTAGAATGTAAAGCTTTAATCAAAGTTACAACTGTCTGTGGGGAAGACTTTCTGACAGTGGAAACTATGTGAATGATTATATCAAAGTGAAAAGTCAGAAAAAGGTAATGTTGGCATATTTTCTGTCAATAATGCATACTTCGAGCACAAAAGCGGTGGAAACCTTAACATCGCAGCCAGGAAACAACACACAACATAAGGCAGGCTAGAGGGAAATAACAACTAAATATAAATGAAACTGACAACTGATCTGTAATCGTCTACTTCACAGTATTTCTCTCATATTCTCTAAAGCTGGAAGAGTGATGGCAACACGGCACGCCAGCTAATAATACGGGTAGAAGAAAGCCCTTGATGAGATCCAAGGGAATTCGGGAAAGGAGGGGATAGCAGGCTCATATCAAACACCAACACTCCCCGCCGCTGTGTTTGCAGCCTGGCGTATCACCCCTCATGTTTATGGTGCAGGAATAATCTGAAGCCATGCTGACTACTGTTGAAAGGGAGCCTTCAACGCGACAACAATGTGTGTCCCAGAGTCGCAGTTAATGGCTGGCACCGCTAACTAAATCATTTCATTTAGAGTCTCTGATGTGCAGACAGAGGGGATGTAAAAACGCGTCTCCATGCCAAGCCTCTCAATTGTTCGCCGTCCCCGCAAACATAATGAACGGATTACCGTTTGCACCCTTGTCACATCGTGCCTCCGTGACGAGTGTCTGGCACCTTGTGGGAGATGTTTTGAAAGCACGTCCCCACAATGTAGACAGTCGGGCCTGACAGAATAAGAGTGAAAACTCATCTAACAGCCACAGGAAATAAAACAACTTGCTAATTAGAGGAGCAATGGACCAAGGCAGACATTATTGCCTGGGTGGATGGTTTGGGTGATGGATAGGCTGAAATGCCAAGTGTCTGTATCACAGCATCCTTTGGCCAAAGCCCGACGACACTGCAAGTCTACACCCAATTTACCAAGTGCTCTTTCTGTCCTGACTGGGGTTAATAAAATGCTAACCATCTCAATATCCACAACGGCCTTTTGCTAACTACCTCCCCTCTAGTAAGATTCTGCTCCTCTTGTCCTTTTCTCTCCCACAGAAACAGACTCCTGCCTCGGCTTAATCAGGAGGATTGCTTATTAAGGCAAAGCTCTTGGGCACTTCCTAAATGGGGGGAAGGACAGTCTCGCCAGTGCGATAACTGCAGATTTATGTGAGAATTAGATGCAAATAGCTGCACTGGTTGTTCCCCTGCTTTAATTAAGCAAGCCCATTTTCCTGGTCTCTGTCTGCTACGCTGACCACTCCACTTCCCTCAGCGCTTACGAAACAACTCAGCCATGTGTCAGGCAGTGCACCAAGGAGCCATTTTATGTAGTCCCAAAAGTTCAAATGGCTAAAAAAAAAAACCTTATTTAATACTCTTTTATTTAATTTTTGTAAATGTACAAAATATGTCTGTGTGGCTTGGATTGGCAAAGTTATGGTAGAAATGCCACCTCACTGTACTTGTTTTGTGCTCTTCAGCCTTTGTGGGCGAGTACTCCAGCCTCAAACTATCAATGAGTGGTTATCCAAAATGATACAAGACAGCAAATGTCAAATTAATTCACAGTGTCAGATCAAGCTGACTGCACAGAGAAAACAGAAATGCTGTATGCTCTGAATATCACTTTAAGAGACTGTCAACTGTGTACATTAAAAAAAAACATCTATGTGCAGCCTTTCATCTCCCTAAATTCTATATTTTACAGCCAATACTTTAATGCGCCTATACAACAAACTCTGTACTTTCTCCTAGCTGTGACTGCTTGGGGGAAAAACACTTTAGATGAGCAGTGGAAAAAATGCTCTTATGCAGTTCATGAGGGGGTACTCATCGTTCAGATTCCACATTCAATTTCCATCACTGATAGCGTAGCTATTGATTTAGAGTTTGCCCTGTGCTCAGTGCAGGCCAGACATAACAGATCTTATGGTTTGGGAGCTGTCACTCAAGGTAATCCAGGGGTCTTTTTCAAAGCTTGTCAGGGTGAAATGTACAGACTAACATTTCCCTCAAACAAGGGGATGGCAGAATGGGTCTCACAGTATAGGCGGAGGAGAAAGCAGCTTCATCCACAAGAACAAAACAGGCATAAAAATGTTTAATGCAGGAGAAGTGTGTTACATATTTAATATTCTTTAAAAACAATAATTCCAGTGTGATGCAAATAAAAGGAATGCATAAAAAGGAAGAAATTACAAGTAATTGGGCTAAATTGGATATACAATGCTAGGTTATTAACCAAAATGTCATTGACTGACACTCTGACATCTGAGCACTCTGAGAGTGCTCAGATCTCCTGATTGCTGACCCCTACCTTAAGCACAGCTTAGATGCAGAACAACTTGAGGATCATTGTTCATGAGTTTGCCCAACACTGGGGCAATTGCCTAAGAAGCGTAACTTTTTTGCGAAATCATATGTGCCCAGATGTCCTGACCTTTGACAGTGACCTTGAGCTCAATCTGGATGCAGACAAACCCGAGGATCATTGTGAGTCAGTCTGGTGACCATCGGGGCAAATGCCTAGGAGAAGTAGCTATTCCTGTGAAATGTGGATAGACGGACAGATGTCGTATCTTCACATTACCTCCTTTCGGCTTTGCCGGAATGAGCTAAAAATGACTGCTTTTAGTTGTCTCTTGTCACAATTAGAAATGTTCAAAAGTATTTTTTACTTTTGCCCACAACTGTCTAGTCCCCTGAGCAGACACTCAACAGGAGTGTTAGACAAGGGCGCATAATGAGCTGAGTGAGTTAAAATAACACAGTCAGACACAAGTACTGTGTATGTGTAGTTGAAACTAATCAAAGGCTAAAACCTGGATCCCTGCGGAACCAAACACTTTGTTCCTCTCCATCCATCTCAACCACTCCCTGAAGCATCTCATGATGTAAGATTTAAAGGCAATAGCAATAATACTGTGTCCTCTGGTTGTGAGGTTGAGACAAATATTCACAAGTTACAGGTATCTGGGAGAGTGACTGCACATGATATCAACCTAGTTATGCTATTGGCTTTGAGATCCTTACTGGCCACCAGAGTTGTCATCAGCCAGCTGCTCAAAAATAAATATCATGATTCTTTCTTAACATTACTAGGCTGTATTATTTTTAGAAAATAGTTTGTTTTCATGAAAATGTTTTTCAGCTTGAGAAACCCTGCTCCTAAAAATAGTTGGGATGGATTTTTGTGACGGTGAAACGGTTGTCTATTTAAAGCAACAATTCAGTTCAATTCAACTTTATTTATATAGCGTCATTTCACAACAACAGTCATCTCATAGCACTTTGAGCAAACAGCACGACGGGGACTCAATCTATAGGAGAGAACAAACAGATGTTATTGACCAGCAAAAATATTTCATTGAGAGTGAAAAAAGGAGTGAAGCCCAGTGCATCGTTGGAGGTGCCCTGGCTGTCTAAACCTATCAGCAGCATAACTAAGGGATGGTTCAGGGTCACCCGGTCCCACCCTAACTATAGGCTATGTCAAAAAGGAAGGTTTTAACCCTATTCTTAAAAACAGAGATCAAGTCTGACTCCCAAATCCAGAATGGCAGCTGGTTCCAAAGAAGAGGAGCTTGATACACTGTGGAATACTTGCTCTTGGGGTCCCCCTACAGTTAGGAAGTGTAATTGTCTGTTATCACTGATGTAAATGCTTGCTGCAGATAAAAGAACCAGGGAATTCAGAAGCCTCTGCCACATTTGGAAACAACCAAAAGAGAGGGCAAGCCAAGCAATATGACTTACGAGCCCAACAGCAGCAAGACCATGCCACCGTCAGTCTTGCATCCCCATATGCACGCTTGTCTCTTCTCCTGCTGTCACTCGCTCTTCCTCCAGTAAGATCCTTTTTGGATTCTTTGCTGCCTCTGCCATGAGATCCATTCTGAAAATACCAAGCTAGCTTCTGACTAACACAGTTCCCTATGATTTACTCTTCATACACAAGCTGTAAAACATGCCAGTTGTAATCATTTCAGTATTCCAACATAAAAAACAAAGTTATGTAGCACTGTTGCAGGTGGTGTGGGCCCACTCAGGCTATGATGGAAGTGATGTGCACTCGGTGAACATCAAATTGATTTGGGAAGCATTGTTTAGAGGTGAAAAATCTTATATAGTGTTGCTTTGACTGCTATGAAAGTGAGTGAGTTATGTCTATCTGAGACAACTGCAACTACGGTGTAACAGTAGCATGGACAAAAAACCCCATTGTGCAAGAAAAGTGGCACTAGAGGGAATAAATATATAAATAAATAAATAATAACATCAATTCAGACATGCTGCTGGTGTATTTGTACGAGCTTGTTGTGTGCATCTTTTTTAAACCCATCCTACCAGTCTGCACTAGTATGGTATATACAGCAGCAGCTCACGTCTCAAAATAGACGTGAACAGTCTTGTGAAGCTGCACGATATGAACTGCAGTTCAGACTTTATGATAGGCTGTGGTGGGGCTGTACACACAGGCACAACACAGACCCCATGTACAGCGTGCACAAGTCACTCGACAAAAGGTATTTATTGTGCTGATAAGGGACGCGAGGCCCCGCTGCTTTGAAATGCTGAGTAGAGGAGGGAGAACGTCTGCCATGACTGAGGGAGCATCTGGCCCCCCACGATGGGTAAAAATGAGGGATGGGATCGTTGGGAATGCTCTATTCACAACACTCCCACTTATCTGCCATAATGAACATTAAACGCCCCTAACGCAAATAAATGAAAACATGAGTGCCACAAAATATGAATGCCACCATACACCAAGCTTCTTTGTATCTGCCTGTGTGTATCTGTGTGCGTGTGTGTGTGTGTGCCATTTCTAACCCATTCCTCAAAGAGGAAAAAGGGGTGTTTAGAAAATCAGTGTTCAATCCAGTGAGCTCTGTGGGGAAATCTACTCCAGGGGTTCAAAGAGCAATTAAAAGTCAGTGGATCTCGCCAGCAGCCACCACTGTATCTTCGTCTATTGTTCAACCCTTAGCCCCACGTGTATGTATAAGAATAGGAGGCTGTAATGGTGGGTTGAGGGGCTCCAAGCCATAAATTTCTACAAGTAATGAACTGTGAAAAGCAACAAAAGCCCCTCTAATGCACAAGGGACACAGAACCCCCAGAGCAATGGATGATGAGAGGGGTTAAATCATGTCTGTATGCCAAACAGAATGTCATAGTCCCAGTAACACATGCTCGACCTGTGAGAGCCCAGTTGGTTGGCTCATCTTAGATTCTGGGTGCAGTGGCCATTTAACAATTAGACAATGTGATATTTCTGGGTGACTTGTCGTCAATATCAAAAGCCTTCAAGATATTTAGAGGCTGGATTTGAGCTATGGCTGCTCACTCCCTTCTTGACTTTAATTCAATACCGATTTTCTGGAAATATATCATTTCACTGTCTGGAAACCCAAGCTGAATGATGAGTGAAACACAGTGTTTTTATTCCCAGGATGAAACATTAGCCCTGTCACTTTCGACTTCACCAATGTTTGCCCTTTCATAGATTCATAGATAGATAGATAGATAGACAGATAGACAGGTAGATAGATAAGAGAGATAGAATTTCAATGGCACAATTCATGTTGTTTTATTATTTTTATTGTTTTGTGTTTTGATTATTTTATTGCTCTTATTCTTGTGTACCTTAACTTTTGTAACTGATTTTGTCAGTATTTCTCTACTCCAGATTTCTTGCGGATTATTTCGTGTCTCTATTTTTTTTGTACCTCGGAACCATCAAAAAAAAAAAAAATGAGGGTTTCCCTCACTGTGTTGTCAAAGGGTTTAAATTAAATAAATGATGATGAAATGAAAGCACCAAGGTGCAGCTGCCTCAATGCAACCTCTACTGGTTATTACAATACCTTTTTTCGCGGCTTCATTGAGTGTCAGATACACCTTCAGCAGATGAGTAATTGGACCTGCAATGTGGGCAGAACTCCAGTGTAACATTGTTTATTGACAGGAGAAAATAAATGCAACTCAGTGACTGATGAGGGACCGAAGGGTATGCTCTGCAATGATGCCACGGGGAGAAATGAAAACAGTGGGTATGCTATATTGGAACACAGTAATTAACTAACATAGGACAGCTGGGTAACTAATTAGGGTAAAAAGGAAACACACGAGTGGCTGGAGGAATGGGAGGATGACAGGAGAGACTAGAAAGCAATAGCTGAAATAAGAAACTAAGGATAGACAAACTAGTAATGATAACAGAATTGTGCCAATAGTTAAAAAAATAATAGAAAGCATGAACAGAATGTCCAGATCATTACAGTGCCCCCCCCCCCCCCCAGGGTGGATGCCAGATGCCTAAAAGCAAAACAAAGAACACCCCAATCGGGTGGGAGGAGGGGGCCAAAGGCCCAGCAGGGCAAAAACAAGGACACAAACAACAGAAAAATGTTCATCTGGTGGTCGGCCAAAGTTGCAAGACTACCACCAGGCAGAATATGGCATGTCTGGTATCCTACTAAAGTCCATGGACCACCAGATGGAGAAACATGATGTGTTGGGTGGGCTACCAAAGTCCAAAGGCCACCAGACCGTGGAGCAAGGTGAGTCAGGAGGCCTACCCAAGTTCATGGGCCACCTGACGGAGAACATGGTGCATCGGGTGGCCTGCCACAATCCATAAGCCACCTGATGGAAGAACACGGTACCGTAGGGGCGTAAAGCTCAGGAGCCTTTTGCACAGAGAACAACAACACAGAGGCTTTAAACAATGACATGAAAACTTTATCCTCTTGAAGCTTTAACCTCTGGAGAAGACAACAAAGAACACTTATCCACTTGCGCTCCGTTGTTCCGCGGGCGGGCAAGTCTCTGCATCCTAAGACGCATGAGGGCGCACTCGTGCGCACTCTGACGCATAGACCAGATTGTGGTGATGTAGGTGATGATGGTGATGTAGTGGCGTCCAAGCGCCACTAAAAAAAAAACTGCAGAGACAGCCGCGAACAGATTAATTCATCTGATTGACCTCTCATTCGACTAATAAGAGCCTTGAATTGGGTTTCTGAAACCTTGAAAAGCCAATGAATGAAAACCTAGGAAGGAGGACCCGCCTACTGTGAACGCAGGAGCCAATTGAAGCACAGAAATTCAGGCTGGGTGAAGAGAGATTTACTGCTGCAGCAGATGAAAACAAAGGACGCTGGACGAATCTACTACAGACCCTGCAGCATGGAGACCACCCACAAGTGGGACCTGCACTCATTCCAGCAGAATAGATGTTTAGGATTCTCTTCCGTCATCATAGACCGACGGAGGCCGACGACAAAGGTCGTAAATCATTCACCAAAACCGCAATAATGGAATTATGTTTTGATCGGGATCCACGAGCCGAGCAGCGTCGCGTTCGTCTTACAATGGGGAAGAGAAGTTCGCCACGACTCTGCTGCTGTGAAGAGGTAAGGTGCTATAAGCTAAATTATTATTTCTCCCTGAAAACTGTAATCCAAAAATGACTTTTGACCGATCGGTAAATTACAACTGTACTGCGCACGAAGTACGAAGTAAGTGCGCCGCGATAAACGGTTCATTTGCCGTGTTGGGACCGTGAACGCCCCCCCCCCCCCCGCTGCAGAAGAGGAGCGGGGGGGCGTTCACGGTCCGAACGCCCCCGACCGGGGGAAGCATATGAGTCTATTCCTTCATGTAGCGATGGCCGTCTTCTGCAGCGAGGGGGGGGGACAATCCCCCCCACACACACACAGTAGCGAGGGGGGGGGGACAACCCCCCACACACAGTAGCGAGGGGGGGGCACTGTGAAAACATGCAAGGAGTGTAATCCATCATGTAGCGAGGGCCGAACTCCCGTCTTTTGTAGCGGGGGGGGGGGGACAAACCCCCCCACACACACACACAGACACAGCCCTGAATGTGACCTTTCATTAGAGCCCAAAATGAAGATTCTACATTGAATTATTCAAAAGTTACAGATGTTTTTCCAAACTGTGCCATTTGGCACAATTTGGCACAGCTCCAAAACGCCTGGGAACTACCTGAGAACAAAGCTGTGTAAAATATTCATTTTTTGTGGTATTGTTACCAAATTTGGATGTTAGCTTGATAACACTTGGTTCTACATTTCTGTTGCATTTTCCAGCCGGATTGGACAGCTGTGTGTTATTTGTAAGCATTTGTATCCAAAAAAACACTGTGTCCAAATTTATTTTCTTCAAGTTCAGTATGTTTAGATGACTGTAACTCAGTGGCCGGAGCACGTAGAGAGATTATGTTTTTTTTGCCAAAAAATTCAAAGTGTTTTCTTTTAAATGAGACCAACCCCATGAAGATGCTGCAAAGGGTTGAATAACAGCTTTCGATTTACTTTGGGAACGTTATTTTTTGGCATTTTTAGGAAAATTGCCCGGAGTGCAAGGGGTTAAACTCAGGGGAAGACAACATGGAAAGCTTGCATTCAGGAGATGATGACATAGAACCTTTACACTCAGAGGATGACAACATGGAACCCCCAAACTCAGGAGGTGCCAACAAGGAACTTTTAACCTTGGGAGATAACATGGAAACTATAACATCAGGAGGTGATGACATGAAACTTTTAACCTCAGGGGGTAACACGGAACCTGTAACCTTAGGAGGTGATGATATGGACACTTTGAACTTGGGAGATAATGAAAACATGGAAATTTTACACTTCGGAGATAGCAACATAGGAACTATAAACTCAGAAGGTGATAACATGGGAACTGTAAAGTCAAGAAGTGACCAAATGGGCACTTTAAACTCAGGAGGTAATGCCAATACAGGAACTTGAATCTCAGGAGAGAATGACACCATGAGATTTCCTTGTGCTAGAGATAACACAGTTTTAAACTCAGGAGATAACATAGGTACCGCTTGCTCAAAAGAAAATAACATGGAAATTTTAAACTCAGGAGATAACATTGGGGATGTTTGCTCTGGAGACCACTAAGTGGCTTTTTGACCTGGAGACTACAAGGGAACTGTTTAATCTGAAAATAACCACATAGGAGCTGTTTACTCTGAAAATAACCATGTAGTGGCTTTTTGCTCTGAAAAAAACAAAAACAAACAAAAAAAAAACATAAGAGCCTTTTGCTCTGAACACAACAATATAGGGGTCCTTTGCTCCGAAGATAATAATATGGGCGCTTTTTGCTCTGAAGATAATAATATGGGAACCTTTTGCTCTGAAAATAACTACATAGGAGCCCTTTGCTGTGGAGATATTATGGAAGCCCTTTTGCTCTGAACAGAACAACACAGGAGTCCTTTGCACTGAAGATAACAACATGGGAGCCTTTTGCTCTGAATATAACAACATAGAAGCTTTTTGCTCTGAAGACAACAAAACAAGAGCCTTTTGCTCTGAAAATGACAACATAGGAGCTTTTTGCTCAGAACATAACATAGGAGCCTTTTGCTCCGAAGATGAAGATAACAACACATTAGCTTCCTGCTCCAAAGGTGAAGATAACAACATGTAAGTTTTTGCTTTGAAGATAGTACCTGAGGGGCCTTTGGCGTAGGGGCTAACAGCAGCTGAGGAGCAGCGGCTCCAGGCAGTGAAGGTGGAGCAGACTGCTCTGACGGCCCGGGTGGAGCAGACTACTCTGACGGCCCAGGTGGAGTGGATTGCTCTATGCCTTGGGCAATGGGCAGAGGTCTCCTGATCTCTTGGGCAATGGATGGAGGTCTTCTGACCTTTTGGGCAATGGGTGGAGGTCTCCTGACCTCTTGGACAAAGGGTGAAGTGGACGGCTCGACCCCCTGGACAATGGGTGGAGCGGACTACTCTGATGACATTGATGATGGAGCGGTCTGCTCCGATAACAGGGATGATGGAGCGGACAGCTTCAATGATGGCGATGATGGAGTGGACTGCTCCGATGATGGCGATGATGGAGAGTGGTCCTCCAATGGCTCCATCCTCAACATGGCCACCTCAGACGATGGAGGGAAACAAGAGGTCAGTGAGGTGACACCACAGTCACAAGCAGCAGAGACTGGAGGTTAGTGTGCTTGGGTCCCCCCAGCAGGAGCAAGGCAAGTCTTTTCAAAAATAATGGTAGAACAAATGAAAAAGTACTTGCCTTAACTCCTGGTCTGCCGCTGCCAGGGTGACGACCTCAGGATGTACTGCAGAAGAGATGGCCAGTGGATCAGGTACTGGAGCTGGGAGGCACTGTGGAGCAGGTACTGGAACTGGAGAACAATGAAAGGATGGTTCCCGGACTGGAGAGCGAGGAGAGGGAGACATTGGAACCAGAGGATGCTGAATCATTGGCGCAGGCTCCGGCACATAGGGTGGTTCCCTCTCCAGCACACAATTAGCGCTTTTCCACTAGTTCCCAGGCAGCCTTACTCTACTCTACTCTACTCTACGCGGTTTGGTTCGGTTGTGTTTCCATTGCAGCTGGGTATGCCTGGGGTGGGTGGGATTTTTTTACAGCAAGGTGGCGCCACACTCCCATGATGTAAAACACGCCACCCAAGCAAAACATAACATGGCGGCTGTACAAGGCGACTCCTTGGTCTCTTGCTTTTTGTCACCGTAAAGGCCAAAAAGGACCACCAGAGAAGGGGACAGGCAGCGAGATGAAAAACTCTGGAAAAGTACTGGAGCATCTGGGAAGCCATAGAGCAGAAGACGTGAGGATATGAACTAGATCACATATGACGGTAAGCTAATGATTGCTAATGCTAGTTTGCTTTAAGTCCGCCATACTACGTTGTAATGTCTGCAAGTTATCACTATTAGGTACTAAAATATGCATGCTGTGTGTGTGTGTTTCAGATGGCTCTGTTGTGGGAAAATTACCGCTTCAAACTGTCGGTCTGGGCGTTCCAGACAGTCTCTCACTGATGTCACCCCAGCTTCACAAACGATCAGTGGTTATAGAGCTTAAGAATGTCTGTAGAAACATTTAGCTTCCTGTACAACAAATTGCTCTGATCTGTGTGAAAATCATGGAGAGACTGTTGAGACATCATGTCATATACTTGCTCCAGCAGCACTGAGTCTGTGGTGGTGTCATGGCAAAAGCTGTTCAGCTGACACAACTTGATTGCCAGGTTGTAGTTATGGGGTTATATTAGCCACTAAATATACTTTATATTCAAAAGGTAAACAGTACTGAGTTAGGTATAATAAGATATATTTGACAATTATGATGCATTTTAGGCCAAAACAAACTTGATCTAGGATTAAAAGCAATTAAAATAATGCAGTCACAAGGTTACATGGAAAATACTTGATTTACTAGATACATGTATTGTAGAAATATATATTCTCTGCATCAACAATGTACTATACATGTATTCATGTAGTATTGCACTGAAAATTTTGACAATTAACCTTTGAAATTTTTGTAGATGTGTCTCTTTTGTTTTATGTGTGAAGGTTACCACCAAGTGACATAAATTAAATACTAAAAGACTGGAAAAGCTGTCTAAGAACAATCCAGCAGTTTGAGAAATCACTTTTGGTTTGGTGTAAGTCTGTCAACAGAATTATGAACCATAAAGCAGTTTGTGTTAAAATGTTAAATCCCATTAAACCCTAACTCAGGGGTGTCCAATCATGTGCCATGGAAGGCCAAGACCCTGCAGGTTCTCTCTTCTACCCAGTCTTTTCAGCAGGTGTTTCACTGATCAGCAGTCAGTGGAAGAAATTCAGTGGAATCTGCTGTTGAAGACACTGTTTGGAGGAAAAGCCTGCAGGGTCTTGGCCTTCCATGGCACATGATTGGACACCCCCGCCCAAACCCATTATGATAAAGTACAAATGCTATTATGGCCCAGAATTCCTCCATAAACTGGTACTGTCACTAAAGTGTGCAGGGTGTTCTGTGGTGGCACATCCAACAATACAGTCTTCAGTTAATAAAATAATTGTTTTGGTTACTTTTTCTTAAAAATGAGCCATTATTTTCAAAGTCACTGATAAATGGTTTGTACTGTTGACTCTTTTCCCACCGGTGTCTTAACAGACAAAATAGAAACTCATGATGCAAACACATAAGTCACTAAATTGTTTATTACAATCAGCAGCAAATTCCAGATTATTCAGAATGTACAAAATTCAAACTGTAAAAAAAAAACAAAAAACAGAATGGGTCACACACGCCGGCCACGCTGCCTCACTGAGAAGCAGCTGGGATGTGCCGCTCACACTGGTCCCGGTTCAGCAGATCTTCAGCCTGCATGTCTGTAAATAGTGACGCAAGGTCTGGTTTGGGGTGGATTGCTTTCCTCTTGCCTAGACAAAAGACAGAAATGGGTGGTGGTTATTTAAAGCAAGTTTAAAACATATTTGTGAAATACACTTGTTGCTAAAAGCCAGTGGTGGAATGTGACAAAAAAGTACTTTGTTGTTGTATTTAACCACAATTTTCATGTAGCTGCTCTTCAGTAGATTTTACAAGGGCTGGGTTACATTTAAAATCAATTGTTTTTACTGTGGCCTCGGCAATCAGAATGAATTAATACCTTCACTTGAATGGAATCTAGTACTTTAACTGAGGGTGTGCATCATTGAGTATGGAGTCGCTCAGTCAAAATATGGAATTTTTATCAATAAAAGTTTAGCCACTGCTCTGTCACCACTGTGTCTCTTCTTGCCCTGGCTTCAAGTGTGGGCGGTGTTTTGTACTTGTATTGCTAAAATATAAAAGGATGCACTACAATGCGTTTCAAATATTTGTAATGTGTCCTGCTATTATAATACTGCATTAGTTTATTGATGATAGACTATAAACTACACATATAAATTGAATCATATTGATGACTGAACAACTCCCATTCCCCAAAGTGCAACATACAGTTATGAACATAACTCACAAAGGATCACAGAAGTGATCTAACAAAAAAAATAAATACAATAACAAGCAGTTTATTTTACAGTTGATGAGCCATTCATTTTCAGTTATTCTGTAATTAATATTCACACAATCAAATAAATCTCAGATCAGTCCCTTTTATATTAAGTGGAAATTGTGCTACTTTGGTTTTGGCACTTTACCTATAAAAGCAAAGGATTTCAGTACTTTCTACAGTGGCAAGGTCCGTTGTGGGGTGGCTGCTTTTCCTTTCCTCTTGCCTAGACCAAAGACAGAAATGGATGGTGGTTAGTTAAAGCAAGTTCAACACATATACAGGTACATCTCAAAAAATTAGAATATCATGAAAATTCAATATTTTTTGTCAATGATTTCAGAAAGTGAAACCCATATATAGATTCATTACACAGACAGATATATTGCAAGTGTTTATTTTAATTTTGAAGATTATGGCTACAGCCCATGTTAACCAACATTTCAACGGCCAACATTTCTATTTAAAAACTATTTTTTTTAAATTAATTTTATGTAATATTCTAATTTTTTAAGAAATTGAATCTGGGGTTTTCAGGGGCTGTAAGCCATAATCACCTAAATCAAAACAAATAAACGCTTGAAATATACCACTGTCTGTGTAATGAATCTATATAATATATGGATTTCACTTTCTGAAATGAGTGACAAAAAATATTGAACTTTTTCATGATATTCTATTTTTTTTTTAGATTTACCTGTATTAGGGAAATACACTTGTGATAGTCAGTGGTGGGATGTGACAAAAATGCTTCATTTCCCTGACAAGTGAGCACTGCAGGATCCACTCTGTACATGTACAAGTACATTTTCAATCCAGGGATTTATGGTGAAACAGCACGAAAACACTGTTCCAACACTTTTTTTTGAAAATCCACAGAATAGGTATGTGGGTCTATTATGAGGCTTTAGAAAATTATATGAATCACTTTATAAATTACTGGTTTGAAAATGCACTTGTATATGTTGAGATTTCGGATCCTGGGGTCCACTTGACCTGTATGCATATAAACATAACACTCTGAGGGAGGCAGACCCCTGGGATGTGGAAACAGATTCTAGAAAGAAATTACACACAACTTAATGCACAGCACCAAAGTGCAACACGTACACAAACCAGGACTTTAACCAGGATTAGCATATTTCATCATTTTGCTCTCACAAGCGAATACTTCGGACAAATCAAGCACGAATCAGTTGGCTACTAGCTAGCTAGCTACTAGCTAACACTCGTTAGCCAGCACAGTATGGCGCTGTATTGCTCAAAAAAAGTGAGCTTACCACCAACAGGATAAATAAGCAAAAAGATGCACAATATCACAAATCACTCACCATCGATGGTTCTCTCACTTTCATCTTCAGCTTGTCCGTAGTCCGGTTCTATGCTGGGCTGCCATCTGTATCGGTGCGGGGTACCTCCATGTCGCTGTGGATACTGGTATCTGCCACCAAGCACAGAAAACTCCGCACCTCTTCGTTGGACCACAGTGTAGATTTCCGCGAAACCTGCAACGCCACCTCTATTAGTATCGTGTTTACTCAGTGACCGAGTTTACGCCATGAACTTTTGCAAATGGCAGTTTGGAGATTCTTCAGAAGACAGACATTTTCATGATGTTACACCCTGACCAATCAGTGGCCTGCAGTCTGTTGACGTTACATTTCTGGCCCGACTTAGCGCAGTTGTACCCTGGCCTCGAGTTGGTACTAAAAAAGTACCTGGTACCAGGTACCAGGTACTAATGGAAAAGGCTACAAACCGAGCCGAGTAGAGTCGAGTAGGGCCGAGTGGGTACTAGTGGAAAAGGGGCTAATGTGGCTTAGTAACTAGTGAGTGGCATCTCCCAGTGCCTCCCTTCCAACCTGGATCACCGTGCACTCTGCAGGTCCCATTGCTTGCCACAGGGATGGAGGAAATGGCAGCTGACGGTGGGTCAGGGAAAACAGGCTGCGAGGATGAGGCTAGCATTGGAAAACAGTGAGGAGGGGGTGCTGGAGCCTTTGCTGGAGGAGTAGCGGTGGAACGCCAGGAGGAGCAGTGTTTCTTCAGGCCTTGCATCCTCACTGGGACCCTTGAGGTGTGTGGGTCCCCACAAGACGGAAAAAACAAGTTCTGGTGTCAGCCAGGGCTTATACCCCAGTAAAAGCTCCATCTGTGTGAACTCCACCTGCCGCCATTCCTCCTGCTCTGCAGCGTCCGTTGCTGATGTGGGAGCTGGTGCAGGAGGGTAAAGAGCTGGAACTGGTGGGTGAGGTGAGGCTGAAGACGTTGAGGCCAGGGGATGCTGTTTCATCGGCACAGTCTCCAGCGTCTCAGGCAAACCCCTCGCTTTCCCGTGGTGTGGCGGCGAGGCCGGTGAGTCTGTTGAGCCAATGTTGCAGATTGGGCACAGCGATTAGTTCAGTCAGATCGGGGCAGTCCCACAAACTGGGGTAATCCTCATTTGGTGGCATCATTTTGTCAGATACACCTTCGGCAGATGAGGAAGTAATTGGACTTGCAGTGTGGGCAGAACTCCAGTGTAACATTGTTTATTGTCGAGAGAAAATGAATGCAACTCAGTGGCTCAAAGACTAAACACTTACATATGATAATGAGGGACCAAAGGGAGCGCTCTGCAATGATGCCATGGGGAGAAATGAAAACAGCGGGTGTATACGTAGGGACACAGAAATTAACTAACACAGGACTGTTGGGTAACGAATTAGGGTCAAATGGAAACACACATGAGTGGCTGGAGGAATGGGAGGATGACGGGAGAGACTAGAAAACAATAGCTGTAATAAGAAACTAAGGATACCCAAACTGCTAATGACAACAGAATTGTGTCAATAGTTCAAAAAATAACAGAAAGCATGAACATAATCTCCAGATCATAACACTGAGGGTATAATGGTGAGTTCAATTTGTGTTTATTTTGAAAACAAAGGCTTATCTTGAAATTCTGGCAAATTAAAAGTCAAGAAAATATGGCAATTCAAAGATACAAGCCTTTAGTTCCACTTGATTTTGACCGGGCGAGCTGAAAAGCTGGTAACAGAAAGTCAGATACACACACACACGACCACACACACACACACACTGAGTGATTACCATATGCCTCCATTGCACTGAGGCATAATGATGATGACTAAGTTCCTGCCAAGCAATCTAACTGGACAATACTGTAGGTTGCTGTAATCTAAAACTAATCAAAGCGATCAGCTCAACATTGTTGAAAGACGTAATTTATCTGAATGAATGTTGTTCTATCTGTATGTTATTGTTATCTCTATGAATAGCATGCCTCTTCTTTCTTTTCTTGTTCTCTCCCCTCACCCCCTAACCAGTTGTGACGGATGCCTGCCCCTCCCTGAGCCTGGTTCTGCTGGAGGTTTCTTCCTATAAGGGAGTTTTCCTTCCCACTGTTGCCTAGAGCTTGCTCATATGGGGTTCACTTGATTGTTGGGGTTTTCTCCGATTCTTATTGTCATAAACTCTCCGTGTGCTTTTCCACAGCACACGGAGGAGGAGAAGGATGGACGGATTTACGCGCTGGGTTTCACCAAACACACATTTATTGACGTGACACAGTTCAAAAATAAAGACTTACAGGAAGGTAATTATGTACACAAAAAGGCTGACGCAGAAGCGAACAGTGGGCAGACCAATGTGTACCGTGGCCACAGAAAAACACAATTAACACACATGCACTCGGGAGAGCGAGGAAGACTTCAGGACGCTCAACTGGCACAGGGAAGCAAACTGGGCAAAGGCCTGAGCATAGCAGTAAAGCAGCAGAGAGAAACGCTATCAGCGTAGCAGCTGACTGCACAAAGAAACACTCAAATTACTCACGGGCAGGAGCAGTCCAAAAAAGTCCAATTTCTCCAATGGCATGAACAATAGATCCTTCGAGAGGTGACGAGCACATGATGGCAAATGATCAAGTAACCCGTATAATGGTCCAGCTGCGTTTGTCTAGTGAAGAGCCGCTTAAATCCAAACACCACTGGCCACACAAATTGAGCACACCTGGGCGAGGCGTGGGAAAGATAATTGCCGGGGCTGGGAACAGCTGATAGAACCAGAGGGAGAGCGAGGGGGCGTGGCTGCACCGACAGACTGTCAGCAGCATGGGAGAAAGTAGGTCACCGAGGCTGACTAACAGCTGCCGGTCAGGGAGTGGCTATGGTAATGGAACAAGTACAGAAATACACAAAATGCACATAAACAGTGAAAGCAAAACCCACAGAGAGATTGAGGCCAAGCCGGGGGAAGCCAAGCCGGCTCGGCTCGTGACACTTATTGTATGATCCTTGCCTTATAGGGGTGTGACGGTATGCCTAAAATCACGGTTCAGTATGTACCTTGGTTTTAAGGTCACGGTTTGGTTCATTTTCAGTACAGTAAGGAAACAAAATGCAAAACATAAAACTGCTTATCTCTTGTATAAGCAGGAACAGCTTTGACAAAATACTGCCAGCCATAAATTCTCCAATAAATAAAATGTATACAATAAAATAAATAAATTCTCAGTTTAGGAAATGAACCATGCTGACAAGTACAACAATAGAAGTTTGAATAGTCTGAACTATCCTTTTGTTTTTAGGAAATTAAAGTTCCTTATTGCCTGACACAGTGTTTTTAACCAGGGTGCCCTGGTATGTTCAGGTTTCTGTGGGAAATTAATTATCTAATTTCACTTGTTTATTGGTTAATAATTTGTCATTGTTGTGTGTAGGTTCTGAAGGGACCCATGTACAACAACAGCAAATTGTTTGCAAGTTTTTGGACAATTAAGAAGTTAAATTAAATAATGTCCCACAAAAATCTGAACATACCAGGGCCCCCTTGAAAAACACAGGCCTATAGTGCAGCATTAACAGATTTACCTTTTTCATAAAAGGATGCTATTATTTTCTGGTTGAAGGGGGCACAACAAGGAACTTCATACCGGTGCTCAGTTACCTTCAGCATGTGTTTAAACCTGGTGTTCTCAACAACTGAACATGGCCTTAGATCTGCTGCTATAAAAACACCAATAGCATTTGTTATTGCTTTGGTTCAATCTAAAAAGCCCTGGAGAAACTGTCTAAATGCCGCTGGAAGCTGTGCTTGCACCGTGCTAGGTTTTTTTTTTGTGCTGCACTGATATTCACGTTCGTGTGGTGCCGTTTCAAATGAGTTAACAAGTCTGACATACTGCCAAAAGCATATTTGATGCTGTTTTCATCTTATTCACTTGCCTTTGTCTGTTCACATATTTCACCGGAAAGCCGAAGTGTTCCCAGACAGGATACTTGTGAAGAGGGTCTTCAAGCTCTGGCTTCTCCATAGCATAGTCACTCCACGCTAGTCAGAAGCTGGACTGCACTGTTTTTTCACATGTACAGCTAATAGCACAAGGCAATTACAGTTCCTGTCCATCACTCAACATGGTCCGTGTGGAACCTCAGTATGCCTCTGTACCGTACTAGGGTGCCGTACCAAAAAATCTGAATATGAATACATGTACCGTTATACCCCTAGTGCCTTATGTATCTAGCACCTTGAGATGACCTTTATATGTGTTTAGGCATTATATAAATATAGAAATAAAGTTTAATTAATTGAACTGAATTGAAACAGGACTGCTGATGACCCAGCAAAAAGTCGATGTTGTCTGCACAACACCCATATCCTCTGTTTTTCACAAGTGTCTTAAAATACTGTAAATTAATTCATTTACTTAGTACAATGTGAGGATTTTAACATGCTGTTGTGAGAATCTGGGTATGTCTGATTGTCACCAGAGTTAGCCTTGTTAGTACAATCTCCTCAGGCTGCTTTTAAAATTAATTGTTCTACAGCTTCTCTTAAAGCCTTAACAGTAAGACAGTAAGACTGCCAGTAAGACAGCCAGTCCCACTAGTCACTTTGGCGGGCTGTAGTTTTCTCAAGCAACATCTAAATAATAAACCTATCGTAAAGTGAGACTACAAAACTACAACTCCCATTGGCACTATCTGTGCACATACAGTGTATTTTCATTGGTCCACTGTCATCAGCTGCAGCCCAGTACACAGGAGAAGACACGGACGGAGTGTGGCTCTGCTCCGTGCTGGGTACAGGTGAAGCCACGGACGGTCTGCTCCGCAGGTTGGTTCATTTTATGGCCAGTGTGGAGAAATGGCGATGAACAGACAACAGCCGCTCTCAGTGATCAGCTCACCGGGACAACTGCCCCTGATCCCCTGTTGTCCCAGCGATGAGAATAACCTGTGCTCTCTCCCACCCACATTATCCCCTACCTCTGTGGTTAAATATGATTATTTTTAGAGCAACAAGCTCCCGTTTACTCTCCGCAGTTGTGCAAATTTAAGTTTTCATATGAGAGAGAGAGAAAGTGACAGCAGTTTTTTGCTGTAAAGAGCAAATGAAGCTTCTTCTGAGGTGAACTTTCGTTTATCTGTGATTATCTGTAATATCTGTGATTTGCAGCTATTTCATGTAAGTAAAACCTCTAATTATGTATTTTTTAATGTGCTGGTCCAGGGGTGTCGAACATATGGCCCGAGGGGCAAAAACGGCCCGCCAGGGGATCCAAGTTTTTCTCCCAATTCACAGCTTTCTTTCTAGTAAATTTCTGACTTTTTCTACTGATTAGAATTGTTCATGTAAATTTGAGACATTTTTCTCCTTAAGATGAGACTTTTTTCTCATCAGTTTTCATTCTTTTTTCTAGTGAAAACAGGTAGTGTCCATATAGATTAAATCCATCAGCAATTACTAATGACGTTGTGCAGCCCTGAAGGGGTGTCCCAATTTATAGGGGTGATTTTCAACCCCCACCCCTTGGCCATTGATTTCAAAGGCCAAGTGGTTAGGAAAGGCAAATGGGGAAGAGGTACAGATGAGAACTGGGACAGACCCCAAATCTACCTGTACGCCACTCTCATACTGCAAATATTTTTCTCAACTGTTTTACAGTATTTACTGCTGTTAATAATTAAACAGTTTCTCTTGGTATTTTTACCTCTGCCAAGGGAGGAGGTAATGTTTTTGCCGGTATTTGTTGGTTTGTTGATTTGTTTGTCTGTCTGTTAGCAATATTACTCCAAAAGTTATGAATAGATTTTGATGAAGTTTTCAGGAAAGGTGTGTAATGGCACGGGGAACAGATCATTAGATTTTGGTGATGATCCGGATTACGATCTGGATCCAGAAATTTTTTCAAAATTATTTTGTATATTAATATTGAGCTTTTTATGTACTTCCCCTTTAAAACATGTCTGCAGAGTTACGTGCATGGCCATGCACCTCCACACCCCAGAAGTAGTGCACTTGAAAAGATAAAATATCAACATTATTTCATCTGAAGACGCCAAGAAAAAGCAAGCAAAGTGAGCGGTTTAAGATGGGGTTCAGAGTGCGTGCAGACATAACTCTAGCTGGCAGACAAGGATGTCGCTGCGAGCCATGTCACCCACACGGTATGTCGCTCACTTCAGCACTGGACAATGTTTAAGTAAAATCAAGCATGCAATAGTCAAATTGGTTCAGATTAAACATAATTTTCCAACCACAAAATTGTGACTAGTGAAAAGGCTGAGTGGCTAATAACTTTGGAAAATCAATAGCCATGCTGGCCGGTGAGCAAAAAAGTTAATGTCAAGCCCTACATGGTGTTTAGAAATTGCTAAATCCTGGTACAGTTGAGGCACTATTTTTTTCTGGGTGGAAGAAAATAACTGGCTAAACAAAGAAATCATTTTTTTGTCATGTGCTTACAATGCATCACAGCAGCACTCGAATGCGTGAACATCTTCATCCTCACCAAGACCAAAGAGCTCTCCAAGGACATTAGGGGAAAAAAAGATTGTTGACCTTCAGATTCCAGAACGGGTGACAAGACCATCAGGAAATAACTTGATGAGAAAGTGACAACTGCTGGTGCGATCATTCAGAAATGCAAGAAAGACAAAAGAAAGAAAGAGAGAGCTTTCCTGCATATTTTATAGCACATAAAATATTTTTCTCCAAACTTTGAAAAAACAATAGTCAACAGAAAACTCTGTGGGGGGCTTGAGTGAAGCAGGACCCCCTGTTATCTTGTTAAGGTTGTATACGCCATGAGGCAACATCAAAAACCTTGATAGAGCCCAGATAGACAAGTCACACACTCACAGAGCCCAACATCACAGAGCAACACCTGATACTGTCTGCATATCAACTTTAAACTGTGTTCACTTTAGCAAACTTTTTCCTCTCTGGGAGTAAACATGGCCTCCTGTTTGCACTTTAAAGAAAAAACAAAAACTCCCATTCTTAGTCATACCTGGACCAAAAACGATCCCACACTAATGATGGGGTGATGATGGTGATGGGGTGATAATAGTGGACAAGTGATTACACCCAATAGGAGATGTAAAAAGGCAGTAACAAAGCCACTGCACATGAAATTGAGGATACAGCGCGGTGGCGGTGGCGGTGGCGGTGGCGGTGGCGGTGGCGGTTAGCACTGTGACAGCACAGCAACTCACCCTTGGCCGGGGGATCCTGGGTTTGATCCCAGCCCCCGACCAACAGTGATCTGTATGGAGTTTGCATGTTCTCCCCGTGTCTGCGTGGGTTTACTCCGGGATTTCTCCGGTTTCCTCCCACATGCCAAAAACATGCAAGTTAGGTTAATTGGCATCAAACTGGAGATTCTAAATTGTCCTTAGGTATGACTGTGAGAGTGAATGGTTGTCTGTCTCTCTGCGTTGGCCCTGCGACGGACTGGCGATCTGTCCAGGGTGGACCCTGCCTCTCGCCCAAAGATGCTGGGATAGGCTCCAGCGCCCCCGCAACCCTAAAAGGATTAAGCGGAAGAAGATGAATGAATGAATGAAACACACTCTTGCAGGTACTCTGAAATATCTGTCATGCCTGCCATGACACTGACAGGCTTATCACTTAAAATGCACAATATTCTTTTAAAGAGAAAATTGTTCCAGTTTCAGAAGTACATTCTTCAAAATAAATATTCTAATTTAGCAATCTAGGCAGATAAGCCCAGACTTCCCTCTCCCTGGCCACCTCCTCCAGCTCTTCAGAGAGGATACCAAGGCGTTCCCAGGACTGCTGGGAGACAGTCTCTCCAGTGTGTCCTGGGTCTGCCATGGGGTCTCCTTTCAGTGAGACATGCCCAAAACACCTCAAGAGGTGTTGAGAAGGCATCCTGATCAGATGCCCAAACCACCTCAACTGGCTCCTTTTGATGTGGAGGAGCAGCGGTTCTACTCTGAGTCTCCCCTGGATGACTGAGCTCCTCACCCTATCTCTAAGGGTGAGTTCAGCTACCCTACAGAAAAAAATCATTTCAGCCAATTCTATCCGTGGTCTTATTCTTTCGGTCATTGCCCAAAGTTCATGACCATATATGAGGGTAGGAAAATAGATTGAACTTTACTTCAGAGTTCAGCTCCCTCTTCACCACTACAGACTGGTACATCTGCATCACTGCAGATGCTGCTCCGATCCATCAATCTCCATTCTCCCCTCGCTCGTGAAAAAAACCCTTAGATACTTGAACGCCTCCACTTGGGGCAGGAGTTCGTCCCTGAGCCAGAGAGGAAGATCCACCTTTTATGGCTGAGCACCATGGACTTAGATTTGGAGGTGCCGATTCTTTTCCTGGCCACTTCACCTTCAGTAGCAAACCGCTCCAGTAAGACCAGTAGGTCATTGTTCAATGAAGCCAACAGGACAACATCATCTGCAAACAGCAGAGAGGAGATCCTGTGGTCACCAAACATGACACCCTCCGTTCCTTTGCTATGCTAAGAAATTCTGTCCTTAAAAATTATGAACAGGATCAGATCAGTGGAGGGCTGCACTTTGTTTAAAGGATTAAAAAGTAAAAATTTACAAACTACTATAATTTACTTGACTTAAACCCATGAGTTCCTTAAGGAACATAGGTCATCCACCAGAGACTGCCACCCTTTTCACAAACCACTATGATGTCATGCATTTGTTTGTGGAGAACTGCTGTAATGCCACAAATCTGAATGGTGACCTTTTAAAAAATTGGATGATATACATTATGCACTATAATATATATATGCGTGATTTCACTTCGCAACAATTTGCAAAAGACAGCACCTAATTCAGAGTCTTTCTATAGTGTGACACAATGGTCCTGGAATGAGACCGAGTTTGAATCAGGGGTTTCATTTTTCTCAAAAGAAAATTCTGCATGTCATGAAACACATTTATTCAAACAATAATGAGATAAAGGGTTACAATTGTATGCTTAGAGATCTCTAATAATCAGATTTCTAATCAGAGAAAAAAATAAGTTTTGAAATGAGGATTTCAAACTCAAAACTAAATGAGTCAAAGATTGCTACTGTATGTTTGTGGTGCAATAAGTAGATAGAACTTCCAAAACGATGGTAGTTGGTCTTGTATTTTTATGAAGTCCCTGTGTTCCTGTTGAATATGTCACCTTTTATGTTGGGTTTATGACAGATTGAATTTGTTTTTCAGCACCTGGCTGCAACCAAATTTCCCCTCCTGGAATAAAAATATTTGACTTGACAGAATGGCACGGCTGACCAAAGAAATCTCGATCCACGTCACCATCCACACCCCAGGTCACACAGGGACGTTGACATGGAGCACACAAAACAATCACAAAACTTGAATGAATTCAGGAAAAAAAAAATGAAATGTGAAGAATTATCCTGCAATGGAAGGCTGAGCCTCGACATGCCCGTAACAGGAGGTGTGGGATTTTCTGCCAACACCTGTTTAATAGACTTTTCTGAGCCCAATCTCAGCTGGCTGACAAGTCTGAGTTTGTACTGGAAGGCCTGGAAGCGCTAGTGCTTGGAGAAAATAAGGAATTGATAAAAATTCAGATGGTGTCTGGCGCTCATGCAAAGTTTATGGTGCAGAATGTGTCGGAGAGAATATGCTGAGATCTTCCCATGACCGCTGCATCTGTAACCTTCACACTGGTCAGAGTGATGCAGCCCAATACTCTGACAGCTCTCTACTGTGTCAGACAATTCTTCAACTATTCTCACTGCTCCGGTAAAGTTTCAGCTGAACATATAAAGCTAAATAAAAAAAAAGAAATTCTGCTGGGTTCAGGTAATGAAGGCAGGAGAGAGAAAAATGATAGCCTGAAAATTTTAATTTTAATTTGAATTGATTTTAATTTGCCTTGAAAAGCTTAATTTGGTTAATATTAGGGCTGCAATGATTACTCAAATAATTTGAATAATTCGGTTGCAAAAAATTCTTGATTCAAAATTTATGCGTCAACGTGTCGTTTAACCCTTTTATTGTCCAGCTTTCATAAGACATCAGCGTCACCTGCTGTCCCAGACACAGCTCCGTGCCTGTCATGTGATGTGTCCAAAAAATACAGAAAACCCAGTTGTACCAAGCATTTCACATCACAAGATGTCAGACACTTATAGCTTACTGCTCTTCACTGGAGGACTGGAGAACTTCACCCAAACGAACTGCCTCAAAACATCATTTCCGGGAACGCAAAGAAGAGAATGCAAACAAAGGCTCCATCGCAACATATAGCATTTGCTCCAAATTTTGCCAACTATGATTCTAAAAAGAGATTATTTAGCTTCTGAAGGGAAATATTTACCTCCTGTGACAGCAGAAGATGGCCTGGAGCATGTACACTTTCATCTGCCATCGATAGAGCTGCACATGACAAGAGAGAACAATAGCGCCGGTTTGGCGGTGTTATGTAACCGAAATTGAGGTGGAATAAATCATAAGATAAATGTGAGAGTTTCTGTATGTGGAAGAGAAAGCGAAAATGACTGGCAGAAGACAAAATAAGGACTGGGGATGAGGAAATGGATGCATAAAGACGCATGGTGCATGGTAGATCCGATGTATTTATTTGTTTGTGTACATTCTACTGATTTTGTGGTTCATATACTTTGAAGATAAGATAACAAAAAACAAAAACAAAGACAATAAAAAACAAAACCATCCTTTGTGTAAATATGTCCAAAGTCCACTTTTGACTGAAAGTTCAATGTAATTCAATATGGCTGCTGTCACATTATGCAAATTAGATGTGTAAATTTACTCCTATCTCAAACTTTGGATCATATTCTACATCTTTCTAATTGGCAGCACTCCATTATCTCTTACCACTTTCAAGTTACAGCCTTTGGAATTTGTGATATCTAAACTGAATATTTTCTTGAAAAAAAACTTGACCGCCAGAGGGTGGTGAGCTGACGGGTGCGACCGTGCGCCATAGACAGAAAATGGGTTAATGTGGCACTTCCAGTCTATATGACCTTCTTCCGGTGCGACCTTCTTCAGCTCACGCTACCTAAACAAAACGCAGATTTGTTTAACGGAACCATGTCAGAGTGGCATAGTGACGGGCCAGCTAAGATAACAATTTTTTTTTTTTAAAAATGACAAAAGTATCTCAAGTCTGGAATCATTTCAAGCTCAAACTGAAGGAAAACATCGTGCAGTGTGTACAGTATATGGTAAAGCTAAGTGGTGAGCTAGCATGCTACAACGTCGGATGTTACAGTGTCTCGGCAGAAAGCATCCCACATCATGCACAGCCAGCACACTTGAGACAAGGTACGTGATTGAGATTTAAAATTAAGATGAATAGAATGTAGCCAGTTACGCTAATTATGCTTATATGACCAAAGAACATATAGCTACCGCCATTAACATATGGATGCTAACGGTGTCCACTAGCAGATGCTAACAGATGCTAATTGCTTGCAAAAGGAACTTAATGATGTAACGTAGTGTTTAAAGTTACATTCTATGTAATAAACATTGCAGTAGGCATTGCAATAAATGTGTACCTATGTTATTGAGTGTTTGGTACAATTACTACTGTTCTTTAGGAAAGAAAGTTCTGCAATTGTTGGTTAATGCAAGTTTCTTTAAAAAAAAAAGTATCAGATTACTCGAGTAATCTTCGATTAGAGTGAGTGATTGCCCGAGCCGTAAAATAGTCATTAGCTGCAGCCCTAGTTGACATATTTTACAACAGGCAATAAAATCTATCAAATCCTCTTTAACGCAACATGAAGAGTTGTACCATAATCCATGTTGGCCATGTTATTAAAATGTTTAAACATTTTGGGTAAAGGAGGTAATAAAGAACAAAAAAAGGCTGAAACACTGTTAATATTTACAGAATACATAGGCATAAAAACAGTGTGATTAAAAAACCCAATCTTAATGCAGAATCAGTGGGAGCCCTGAGCTCGCTTCCCTTCAGTGAGATGGTTCCACCTGGTGGGTCATCATCGGGCCTTCCCCCCTTTTTCTATAGAAACTCTCTAAAGACTTGTTAGCTACCCTGTGGGTTTACTAGCTGATCATCACCACTAATTACTTACGCAAGTGTGTGTGTGTGTGTGTGTGTGTGTGTGTGTGTGTGTGTGTGTGTGTGTGTGTGTGTGTGTGTGTGTGTGTGTGTGTGAAGAACGGACCTCGAGCATGTGAAGAGAGAGAGCATATCCGGTAATTATTCAAAATAAAGCATCCAGCAAACTCTGATAGTCAATAAAGTGGTACAAAGAAAATTATTTATTTATTCTGTGGCTTGGTCATTTGTGGAAATTCTGGTGGTTGGGGGACCACTGCACTAAGGGACTTTTTGCCTCCTAGCGTCGTACTGTAGTGGCAAAACAACTGATAATCCTACATTGGTATGTTTTTGGAGAGTTAAAATAAAGAGATCAACACAAGGAAGTCTTTTCATTCCATTATCTTCACAAAGAGATCAGAGTTTCAGAAAGCAGATATGATCCCCATAGCAACCTGTCCAGTCTGATGCAGTGGCATGAGCATACACAGCAGAAACACTCTATCCCTGAGACGCGTGCGAGAAACAGCTGCAAGATTGCTACTAAGAACAGACTGAACAGGCCTGAATTAGGACAATGAAACAGACGGAACACACTGCATGTACACGGTGTGAGGAAATAAAAGACAGTCTACAGAGGTGAACACATATCAACCAAAACACAATGCAACAGTGATCAGTGTGTTTAGTTGATGCTTAAGTGAAGAAACAAAGAAAACAACTTTAAAAAATTGGGGTGGATCAAAAATTGCACTGACCCAGGACAATGTGGGCTTGTAAACATAACAGATTTTTCAGTATTTTAACATTACATATACATTTTATGCTTAGAAATATATTATATGATATTAAACTACATGAATAAAACCTTGTACTGTAACAGGCATAGCAACTCATAAAACATGCATCTTGAATATCCTGACTGAGTTATTTAATACTTTATCACTAAACACCAAGAACCTCTTACACTAATTACTGTAATTTACACCATATTACTGCTGCTGCTGCTGATGATGATGATGTAGAGTTTTTAGCATCTATTAGTGACAGATTGTCAGCAATCTGCAATCATTTTGAGCTCCAGCCCTACAAGTATCAATTAGTATTGCAGGCGTATCTGTTGCTCACTTGAACTGATCTACCTGTTATATGTTTTATAGCAAAAGGAAAAAAAAAAGCTCATTATTTGCCTCAGTCTGAGCTGATCAATTAGAACTGGTGTATAAAGCTCATATAAACATTACATTGCATTTTATGGCTCTAATATGAAAAAAGGAAAGTCTGTCACCCATCAAATGAAGTACAATCATGGCTCTGTGGTGTAGTGTGCACTGCCTCAGATTCAGATTGTGTGCTGAGGGTTGATTAGGCTAATTAGATCACTTAAAAGAGACAGAAATCCCTTGAGGCCAGATTAAAATCATCTGTGGAAAAATTCAAACACCGCCTGTTGTTGAATTATGTACAAATAACAATGAAAGCTTTTGTTTGGCAGTCCGGTCAAACAAAGACACAATGACTTAAGCTGGGGGGGGGGGGGAATATGACTGGTCTATATTTTTAGCTGGTTCATTTGTTAAGGTCCTTCTTTTCTGACGTGAGATTCAGTCCATCATTGACTGTGCAAAGATAAAACAAGATGCAAAAAAAAGGATTTCAGTGCTGCAAGGCTCTGATGTTGGAGTTCATCTAGCCGTTTTTTCACACCAATCACAAGACTTGGAAAGCCACCTTTGTGCTAATTTGTGATCTGTTACACACAGTTACACCCGTGCACACAGAAACACACAGAAACACGCAAAAGGCCAATATTAACACATTTATGAAACCAAATGTCAGAAATGACACTGGAGCTTTAGCAAAAAAAAAAAAAAATCACCATTTCTTTTGTCTCCATCTCATCCTCTACTAACCCTTGCATTATCTGAGGGTGTGTTGCAGTATGAAATGAGACACATTGCTGCTGACGGTGCACTCGTTTCTCAGGGAAATGTCAACGCAGAGCCTGTTGGCGCCACAGTGTATAAGAATGGGATGGGCGAGGCATGCGAGAGTTAAAACGCTTTGGCTGTCTGAAACCTCCAATCAGGATCAACTCAAGTGAAAGGTGAGATTTGTATTCCACCATATGAATCCACAACTGGCATTCATCCATTGGCTGACACACCTAAAAGCAGAAACGACACATCTAATAACGTATATCTATGGGAAGAGAAATAGTTTCAGTCAAACCACACCAGGTTTTGGAGGGAACAAAAGAGCTAGAAACAAGATCGACACCTGCACCGCAGCAGGTTGTGTCTGCGATAACAAATCAATACAACCATCTCCTGTTGACCAGTACACTTCTGTGGAATTTGGCATCCTGCTGCTTTATTTCTTTATTTATTCTTTATTCCATTCTGCTTTACAGAAGATCGTCTTGAGGTTGGTGAGTGGAATGTGAGAGGATCTCTTTGAACAGCATCTGCATTTAAAGTTCATAAAAAGGCTTTCTCTGACGCGTCTCCACATACCATGATTCTCAGCAGAGCTGCCATTTCATTGTTCAGTAGGCCTTTATTTAGCAATATGATATGACAACAGGGAACAACAGCCGTAAAGCCTCACAAGATGTAACCTTGGAAGTCAGAACATTTACTATTATGAACTACACAGTCAACATTACAGATACTGTACTCAGAGTGAGTAATGCAACGAAGATAAGGTTCTGACAGTCCTTTTGCTTTTATTTTAAAATGCTCAATTCTTGCTAACCCCAACTAGTTCTGCTTATTCCAGTTTCCAGACACTCAAGCATTTGTGGCAAACTCATTTCAACACCTTCATCTTTGTTGGAACATACAGCTGATGCCCACACAGCACTATGGCTTACGAGGAGGGGCTGAAAAGTTCATAGGCTGAAAAGTTTGCAGTGGTCAAATTTGACCAAATGTGGTTTATTTTTCAACACAGTCTCCCCTTCGGTCCACACACTTCTTCCATCGGTGTTGCAGCGCTTGGATCCCTGCGGCTGAAAAATAAACCCCATTTGGTCAAATTTGACCACTATGAACTTCTCACCTCCCCTCATATATGACAGCAGCACAACACCACACTAAAGGTGCATTAAGATCAAATACGAAGCAAATTTTTTGTGCCGCACAAATGCATACAAAGTCAGTAGAAAGAGGCGAGCATATGTGAATCTCGCACACTCACATGTTCACGTCTGAGTGATAGCGCTAGCTAGTATAGTCCCTGAGATTCTGCCATCACCGGAGTAAAAGTATCAACACTGGAGAGTAAACCAGTTTGAAAATGAGACTGACACTCACCTGGAGACAGAAGGACCGGGAGCTCTGCAGCTGAATCGGAGTGTCGGAGTTTTATACCCACGGACTCCCGCCACGGAAAAGCTAACAAGGCTAGCAGGCTAGCAGTGTAAACAACCCATCATCCAGGTGAAATTCTGGAGGCAGGGACAATGTTTTTCAGGTGAGATCCCGTCGAATAAGGTAAGCCTAAGCATGACGGTGTTTTGGGAATTTCAGTAGCAGGTAGAACACAGCTGCAGAAGTTATAAGGGCAACCTCGCCTGTCTGCGACTCACTCAGACTGTGAATTCATGTCTATTCGTGTGTTTACATTGAGTTATAATGTAACCGCGCCGCACAAAAAACTTGCCCGTTCGCGTTTGGTGTGAAGGCACCTTAACAGCTGAACTTTGTGCTAGCCTAGCATTAGCTGGATTTGTCTTAGCTCGACTGCTAACTGAAGTACCAGCAGGAACACACACACACACACACACACACACACACACACACACACACACACACACACACACACACACACACACACACAAAGAGAAACTTATTAGTGTACCAGCTACATTTTTTCATTGTCACATACAGTAGCATTATGGTACTGTTTGAGCCTAATGATTACTCTTATTTCAGCTTTTATTTTTCTTATCTACATATTAAATGACTGTACTTTATATGATAATCAAAACCTTCCCTAATTATGGCCAATGTAGAGCTGAAATTGCAATTAGAAAAACAAAATTAATACCAAAACTGAACTTTCGTTCTTATTTTAACTTTCTTCACTAAAAATTAACCCATGTGTGTTTTAGGCTGCTGTGCATTTACAGCTGAATGTAATGACATTACCTCAGTGCACGAGCAGGAGATACTGGAAACTCTTCCAAGAAAATATAATCAGTAACATGTTAGTTTTCCTCACAGTCACAGTCACTAGCCTTTGAGGTTTTGGAGCTGTACCAAAGACATTTCGCTTCAGTGTTATAGAGCAGCAGCAGGCCTGTTTTGGGGCTGGGAATATTCAGGAGCAATCCAGAGCAAATATCTGAAAACTCTGTACAGTCTTTTTTCTGTCTCTCCTTAGTAAACTACATCAGTATCATTTTTTTTTAAAGACATGTAGCTTTTCTTTACAAATTTGGAACTTTTTCATGTAAATTTGGAGTTTTTAAAAAATAATTTTGCACCTTTTATTGTAATATTGAGACTTCTTTGTCTCATAAATGTACATTTTTTAATATCAATATGTACTTTTTTGCTTTTAAAATATTTTTCCATGCTTTTGCTCCTTTTCTTGTAATTTTTTTTTCACATCAATTTGAGTCGTCATTCACATATTTGCAAATTCATGTAAATTTGTGGCCTTTTGTTGAATTTGTGACTTTAAATTGGTACTTTTTTCTTGTAGATTTATGATTTATTGTCTTTTTAATGTGCTTTCCTGTTTTTGTAAATTTGCTAAAGGTAAAATTGTAATTTGCCCTTATTAAGACAAGGTACCTTGGGGGAAAAAGTGCATATCTAAATTGTCTTCTCCTTTCAGCTGCTCTCTTTAGGGGTCTCCACAGTGGATCATCTGTCTCCATCTCACCCTATCCCTTGCATCTTCCTCTATAACACCAACCCTCTCCATGTCCTCCTTCACTACATCCATGAATCTTCTTTGTGGTCTTCCTCTTTTCCTCCTGTCTGGCAGCTCCATCTTCAACATCCTTTGTCCAGTATCTCCACTGTCCCTCCTCTGCACATGTCCAAACCATCTCAGTCTTGCCTCTCTTACTTTGTCTCCAAACTGCTCAACCTGCGTTGTCCCTGTGATATACTCATTTCTAATCCTGTCCCTCCTAGTCACTCCCAATGAGAATCTTAGCATCTTCATTTCTGCCACCCCCCCCAACTTTTTGTCAGTGCCACCATCTCCAAACCACACATCATAGCAGGTCTCGCTACCATCTTGCAAATCTTTCCTTTCTAACCTTCTGTCACAAATCACCCTGGACACTCGTCTCCATCCATTCCACCCTGCCTGCACTCTCTTCTTCACCTATCTTGTTCACTGACCATTGCTTTGGACGGTTGATCCTGAGACTTTCTTTCCTCTTCTCTCCAGTGCATACCGCCACCTCTCCAGGTTCTCTTCCACATGCTCCCTACTTTCACTATAGCTCCATCCATCCATCCATCTTCTTCCGCTTAATCCTTTTTGGGTCAAGGGGGGCTTGAGCCTATCCCAGCATCTTTGGGCGAGAGGCAGGGTACACCCTGGACAGATCGCCAGTTCACTACAGATCAAAAAGTAAATATCTAAATGCCAAAATTAAAAAAAAGAAACAGTATAATGAACTTGTATTAAAAGTGTTAAATGTCAAGTGTGTATGATACTTTATTTTATTAAAGGGCAGAAAACAAACAAAAAATAAAACTACTACAGCAGTAGCAGAAGAAGAAAGATGCCCTACAAAAAATGTGTTAACATTTCAACTGTGACAGTTGTTCTCATTTTAAAAATGCAATCATTTAATTGCACCTTAAAATGAAACAAGGCCGAGGCTAAAGAGCAAAAACAAACAAGCACGGTTACATAGTGTGCACCCTTTCAAACATCTCCTTTGCTTCGTCATTTAGATCTGATTGGCTATGAAACATCCCGAGCCTGCTGGGGACTCGGGTTTCAGCATTCATCAGCACTTCCTTGTTGTAAATTGATGGCACAGAAAAAGATATACAGCACACGCACGTGCACAGAAGCATGCTTTTTTTTTTTTTTGACTGTAGTTTAAATTATTGAACCATACCTAGAGAAGTGGGCCTCATCTATGTTTAATGTCATGTGTGTGTCACAGCAGACTCAAGTTGTGTAGTAGAGTGGGTGATTATTTTATGCCTGAAATCCAGATAATTCTCTGGAGTGTCCTTTGGTATAATAGAGAGGACAGACAGATGAAGGACAAATGCTGCTTCATTTAATCTACCTGCACTGGACAACAAGACACATCTAAATGTAACATAATTACATGCGTTGATTTTGTGATTATAAAGCCTTTTTAAAAATATTTTCAAGGTTGGCAATTTTCTGCTGATTGCAAACCCACACAAACACAACCATGGGGCTGAGGCCGCGTCACTTGTCCAGGCTTTTAAAGGCCAGCCCAAATCCAACTGGAGGGGACGGGGAAAACTCATATGATGCCGGATCCAGGTGCTAGAGTTCAGTGAGAGCCAGATTATTGCTCTGGAAAAGGTCACTGGGCTAGAGGGGGAAGTTTAAAAAAAAAAAAAAAGTCTGTGCTGGTGCTGTGTGTGTATTAAATGTACTCTGTGTGTGTGCGAGATGTTGTCTTCCTTTATCTGTGACCCTGGGATGAAGGCCGCAACCTGAGATAAGCACGCTCATATAAGCAACGCGCCCTCCAGCCACCGCATCTCTCTCTCTCTCTCTGCTCTTGTCAGGCTGCGGTGTCTGTTACCTTCAGCACTCCAGGAAGCAGACACAAAGCTTTAAAATAAACCCGGCCCTATGAGCGCAAAATCAATTACCAGAGAGATGAAATTCTCCGATAATGCGTCCTAATGATAATTGCCCCGTGATTTGACTTATGATCCAAACAACTATTGGCACTGCAGCGGCGTATTGGCAGCAAGAGTATCTGAAATATCAATGATAATTGTCTCTATGTTGATTTGGAGCCACGTTACTGCCTCGGGGTAAACATAAACCAATTGCGGAGAATTGGACTCCACGGTAAGGCGGCAGGGGTCATATTTTACTGATGATTGCGTGATTGGTGCCGTTATAGTACAGCAGAGGGAGGAAATGGTTATGTGGGGGCTAACCACCGCCTGTTTAATTGAAGCGCTCCTATCACGCTGACTGCCGGAGACATGGGGGCGACAGCGTGGCGCGGGGCTCCTGCTAATTCAATAAGCGATAATCAGACTGCTAAAAGGCTGGCGATAATAATTTTTACGGCGCGTCCAGGATCAGAGATGAGCTTTATCCGCAAACACAGCTGTTAACACGCAAACACCATCGACGCACTCCAGGCGCAGATCTGGATCAATCGGGAGGTCAGGGGGTCGCCCGCAGGCAGAACGGGGGCCGGCCGCGCTTTTGACAGCGACCTCCTTCATATGGCACCCCACGCACACCCTCTAACTCACTTTGCTTCAGCCAACCTTGGAGCCAGACGATCGGTGGAGTCAGCATTTTTCAAAAGTGCCTGAGAGACGTCGGGCTGAATAATGTGCCCTATGAATAAAACACATTACCTACAAAACATGTTGAATTATTCACATTTCAGAGCCTCCAACTCTCCCCCACGCTGGAGATATTAGTTCTTCAGTCGTCATCATACGCTTTGCGCACAGTCCTCCGAGTCCCCCTCTCCCTCATGTCGGTGCCGTCCTTGCTTGATCATCCTCTCGCCGTCTTTCTCGTCGCTGTTTTGTTAATCCCTCTCTGTTCTTCTGTTTCGTCTCTCAGCTGACTTTCTGCTGATGGCGAGTGTCTATTTATACTCCTAAAGTTACTACTTTTCCTGGAACATCTCACTGTTTATCTGAAGTGCTCTTGAAGCGGTTGAGCAGTGCATTTGTTCTGAGAGAATCTTTGATGACTTGGTAACACGCGGCGGCCCAGAATGGATTCATCATTCAGCGTTAATCTGAAGCGACCAGCTGTGAGTTTCAAAGCAGAAAGGACCCGGAACAAGGAGACAGGCGCTTTGCTAATTAAATGCTTGACCTAATACGTATCTTTTCCCCCTCATTTTATTTTCAGCTCCTTCAGGAATTTGTGATTTTTAATGACTGAAACATCATTTGAGAGATCAACAAGATCAAAGAACCATTTAAGGGGTAAAGCAATCAACAAATCACATCTTTATTTTTCCCACTCCTCAAAATATCGTGTTAAATCACTGGAACTTAATCATGAGCACCAATTTTCTCTTTAACATTCGTTCTGGATTCCCAGAGCATTCATGTTTTCCCAAATCTAATAAAACAGCTTTAAGGAAAATGCAATAAGAAAGCACACTAGTTGATCCATTTTATCCTCAAATAATGAAATCCTTTAACTTTCTCCCCTGACATATTATTGGTAACCAGTCTACAGTAGGTTTGCAGAAGTCCTCAAAAAACACTAGCCACTATATTTCTTAACTCATGATTTATCTACCTTCAAGCCAGGGCTGTACTGAAGAGCTTTATGACAAAAAATTTGATGGTTAAATCCCAGACTGTTTCCGGTATGTCCAGGACTCATACAGGCTGCTGTTGTGAAAATCCATTTGGTTTTTAATGGGTGAAAACTGATATATATATATATATATATATATATATATATATATATATATATATATATATATATATATATATATATATATATACCATTGCTAGATTGTTCCCAGCAGTTGATGCTGGATTACTGTTACAATACCAGTGGTGTCAAGCTGGTGATCAGGATGCTGCTATAGGCATAATTAATGGGATAAGTAAAAAAAAAAATCTGACTAAACAAAAGCAGCCCCTTTCAGTTGCTTGAATTCCTGAAATGGAAATCTAGCAACAGCCACAATTGTCCCCATTTACAACGACTGGCTCAGAGGACCTGGCTTCATACCGTCCCTCAGTGTTCTTATTGCTTATCCCAGGGATGGGCAACATCTGCCATAGAGGGCCAAGACACTGCTGTCATGGTCTGAGCACCCATCTCGTCCGCGCTCGGGTCATGCAGTATTTTCCTCCCATTCTGTATTTAGTCCTGGTGGGCTCTCTAAGCTCTTATTCTGACAGCGTCTCTGCGGGGCTTCCGGCTGTCAGAGCCAAGCAGCACAGCTGGTGCTGATTCAGCTGATGACACCCTCATCAGCTGATTAATTATCTTGCCCTATTTAAGGGAGCAGCTCCTGTCACTTGGGGCTGCGACCTCGCCTTATCCAGACTGGGTTCCCTACGTCCGAAGATAGTTCCTTTCGGCGTTAGATTCCGCCCTTGCTCTTGGTATGTAAGTGTTGTATCCTTGTCTCCCATCAGTCTTCCTAGTCCTCAGTTTATCATCAGTGTCTAGTGAATCCTTTATTTGTGTTTTGCCCCATGAGGCTCATTATTTTGTACTGTATGTTCTTTTTTAATAAATGTGCAAACTCTACAGCTGCCTATAGTGTCTCATTAGCGGCCCATGAGGACCGCTCCATGACAGTAGGTCGCAGCCACAACGAGACGCCGGCGACCGTGAGTTTGCACTGTTTAGGCTTGTAGTTTTTTCCTTTTACGCGTACCAGTGTGCTGGTAGATGGCGTCACCACCCAAGGGCTATGCCATGAGTTTAGGCTACGAGCTAGTCATGGCTCTCATCGAGATCGATGGGATCTTCTCCAGCGCTCCTAGTCACCCCGTCCCCGGCGGCTCGCACTGGTACCTGGACCTCGCTGAGGTGACTATTAACCGCCATCCTCGCTACGCCGACCACCCTGTAATCACGGCGAGGATGGCGAACATCTCTGCTCACCAGGAGAAGCTCCGTGGGCTGAAGGGAAACTCCGGCAGGAAGCCAAAGAGGAGACATCCTCAGTCCTTGTCTCGGGATCCCATTCCTGTCCCCCGTCCAGTCCAGGAGTTCGCACCATCCGGCGGGCATCCCCAGTGGAGAAAGACGTCAGCCTGGATTCCCCCGGCGTATCCTCAGCAAGAACCCCGTCCGGATTCTGTTCCGGGTAGCCGCACAAACTCTGTCTCCCAGCCAGCTGCAGCCTCTGTGTCTCGCCAGAGGGGTAAGTCAGCCATCGCCTCCTCCGGGTTGTATGTGCCTCGTCCCCGGCCCGCCTCAGCTATTCCTCCCTCCTCCTCGACGCTCTCTCCAGCGGCTGAGAACTCCACGAGTCCTGCTCCAGCGATGCCCGTCAGCGATCCTGTGTGAACGGCTCCTCCTCGTCTTCCCGGGGGGCCCTCCGTCACCATCCAGCGGGGAAATGGAAGAACCAAGCCCACCGCAGCAGCTTCCATCAGCCCTCAGCGGATCAGGCAAGTGTCTTTTCATTCCCTTCCTTCACTGGGTGAATTGCCTTGTTTGATCCCTGGGGGTGGAGTTCGGGGTTCACAGTCCCCAGAGCTTCCTCCACATGCTGCAGTGATTAATTATGAACCTGCTACCTTTGTGTCTCCTTCCCCTGAGCGCTCTTTGGCACCAGGTCTACGCCGTCGGACGAGGAAGGAGCCTGCAGCCCTGGAGTACCTGGTTCCAGCCCCGCAGCCATGTCATGGGCAAAGGAGGAGGGCGGACTGCACTTTGGAGCCTGTGCCGACAAGCAAGTGTCCCCGGGTCTCCATGGAGGGACAGTCCAACCCGGCAGGTCACGGATCCCCTGCCACCACGCGGTGCGGGCCCTCAGCGTGGACGTCAGCGTCAGGGAATCCCCGGACTGTGGACACCGTCATGCTGGCTGCGGAGCCTGCCGTAGCCGAGTGGGAGCCAGAGGAGGACCTTCTACCCGCTGAACCTGGATTGCCGAAGTCCTGGACGGCGGCAGAACTCGAGATCAGGCAAGTGCTCTATTTTGTCTTTCTCCTGTCTATTCTGGAGCATTTTTGCCTGTCTCTCAGGGAGACAAGTCAGGTGCAGCCGTCCGCTGCATCTGAGCTTGTCTCGCTGGGCTCTGTCGCTGCCAGTGATCCTGATCCCGGTTCTCTTTCTTCTCCTGAGCCTTCTCTCCAGGTCGCTGGTGTTGAGTCAATTCCGGTCGCTGTTCTGGAGGTTCCGGGTTCAAGTATGGAAGCCGTCCCTGGTGCTGTGCCGGCCCAGTCAGGGTCCGTCGTGGGTGCAGCTCTGACCCAATCGGGGTCCATCGTGGGGGTGGTTCCGGCCCAGTCGGGGTCCGTCGTGGCTATGGTTCCGGCCCAGTCGGGGTCTGTCATGGGTGCAGCACGATCCCGCTTGGGATCCAATGAAAGCGCAGCACCAGTCTGTGTGGAGTTTGGAGAAGGAGCTGCAGATCCTCTGCTGATCGACGCCGGGCTGGCCCCTCATTGTTTCCCGGATCCCTTTTCTTCTCCACCTGGTGCCGTTGGGATTTCCCTTACTCCACCCAGCTCTCCCTCGTTATCCCTTTCAGTAGGGAGGCCGCCTCCGAGCTCTTCCCTTCGGTCCTGGTGGCCTTTTGACACGGGTCGGCCGCCTGGGAGACTCCTTCGCCGGTTCGGTGTTCTGGGTCGGCCCCCCGACAAACTGAACTCTCTGTTCTGTGACCTGGTCCGGCCGCCAGAGGTACTGTTTCTCCAGGCCTGGGACTGAGTTAGGCCGCCTGAACTCATCCTTGTTCCCCTGCCTGCGATCTGGACACTAGATGCGGGTAGACTGCCTGAACTATTATTTTTTTTTTCTTTATTCCATTGTGCTCTGCCTGCCGTCATCCCTGTGTGTTTTTTTTTTCACCTCTTCCCTATCCCCGCAAATATTTGGGATGCGCTTGTGTTTTGGTTTATGAACTATATTGAACTGTTTGTATTTCGCTGCTGTTCAGCGTGTTTTGTATTCTTCTTTCATTTTCCCTTGCTGTAGTCTGTATATGCGCTTTTGTCGCCCCTGCCAGTTTATTTGGATTTGTGGAACTGTCCATGTCTTGCCGCTATTTAGCGTGATTTTGTGTTTTCTCTTTCTCTGGTTGAGAGACGCCTGTGTATTATGGTTGTTTAACCTTGTATCTTTTATTTGCATTCTTTGTTCTGTCTTCTACCTGTACATTATGGAGTATGTTTGTGGGTTTTGTTTCCTTGCTCTGTTGTGCACCATGCTCATATTTGTTGTGTCATTGTTTTTTTTTTTTCTCTGGTTTCTTCCTTGGTGTTTTTTTTCCTTTTTTTTGACTCTTGCCCACCGAGCCTTTTTCCCCCTCCACCCGCCCTGGGTGGGATTTCGTAGCCTTCTGGGTGAGGGGGGAGGCTTGGATGTTATGTTTACGCCAGGAGTGCGTCCTTCAGGAGGGAGTACTGTCATGGTCTGAGCGCCGATCTCGTCCGCACTCGGGTCATGCAGTATTTTCCTCCCATTCTGTATTTAGTCCTGGTGGGCTCTCTGAGCTCTTATTCTGACAGCGTCTCTGCGGGGCTTCCGGCTGTCAGAGCCAAGCAGCACAGCTGGTGCTGATTCAGCTGATGACACCCTCATCAGTTGATTAATTATCTTGCCCTATTTAAGGGAGCAGCTCCTGTCACTCGGGGCTGCGACCTCGCCTTATCCAGACTGGGTTCCCTACGTCTGAAGCCAGTTCCTTTCGGCGTTAGATTCCGCCCTTGCTCTTGGTATGTAAGTGTTGTATCCTTGTCTCCCATCAGTCTTCCTAGTCCTCAGTTTATCATCAGTGTCTAGTGAAGCCTTTATTTGTGTTTTGCCCCACGAGGCTCATTATTTTCTACTGTATGTTCTTTTTTAATAAATGTGCAAACTCTACAGCTGCCTATAGTGTCTCATTAGCGGTCCACGAGGACCGCTCCATGACAACTGCAGGTTTTCTTTCAACCGGTCTCTTCCACAGTTGATTTTAATGAATTTATTATACCCCCTTGACGCAGGGGTAGAGATCATTGAGAGATCATTGAGTGATGGAAAAAAAATGACCAGCTCTCTTAACTTTTAATGATCTCTCAGCGATCACCAAGAACTCTCAATGATCCCTCACTCATCTCTCAGCCATTTCTACCTTTGTGGTGGAAAAGTGTGGCATTCATTGAAATATTGCTGAGAGATCTTTTGGAAATTGATGAGATTGTTGAGCTGTCAAGGACTACTCAAGGAGAGCTCAATGATCTCATCGATCTCCCAATGATCCTTCTACGATCTTTCAGTGATCTTTCAATGAATGGCAAATTTTTCCACCACGAAGGTAGAGATGGCCGAGAGCTCAGTGAGGGATCATCTCCCACTGATGGATCTTATTCATCATGGAGTTGAATGAGATCACTGAGAGCTCTTTTGGAGCTCCTTGAGAGATCACTTCCCTTTGGTGATCGCTGACAGGCTGTTTTGAACTGAGTCAAAATTTTAAGGAGGCCATGGTGATCGTGACGATTACTGGAAGATCACTGAAAGAATATTGAGAGATCTTGGCGATCAATGCGAGATCACTGAAATCTCGAGAGATCTGGCCTTTTTTTTTTTTTTTCATTTTTCAATGATCTCTCAACTATCTCCAACCATGTTGAAAGCGGGTAGAAGAGCACTAGAAACCTCTCAAAAATAAATATACTTCATTGGTCAGCCAAGAAAATCAATGATCTTTCAGCAATTTCTCCTGGTCTCTCACTGATCTCTCAAGGATCTTTCAAAGATCTCTATAGATCGACATGAAATTTGCCAAAATATCCTGCACACTGCACAGAAATGGCTTCTTCGAGGCTTTAGGAGATCGTCAAGAGATCGGGCCAATATTTGACCTCTCAATGGTCACCCAACATTCTCTTGTCTCTAATTGTTGATCAGGGAAAATACCTGTTTTAGTGACTGGCTGGAATGAAAGCCTGCATGGTGTTTGCCCATAGTTGCTCGTCTTTCTTTTCTAGTCTAGGGTCTACAGAATGAAGCCTAGCTCAGCTTCCTTTTGGTGAGAGGTTAAAGGTGTGTGAAGGTGTGGCAAGTGAGGCCTTGGAACAAGTGAGGCGGTAGCGCTAACCAGTCCTAACCAACTACCTGGACATGTAAAGGTGTTATTTCTTTATAGTCTTCTTTGGTATTTTAGCATGGGTCTCAAAAGTATTCCTTCCCTTTTTGAGCCAGTGGTCTTTTGAGGAAATGCATTGGCATTTGCTCTTCCAAACAGGTGTTGCTTTGGTTGCACTTAGCAAAAGCACAGACTGGAAATAAAGATGGAAAACATGAGAACACAAAAGTGAAGACCACACATTTTGATCACCCTCTGGTAGCTGGCTGCAGTAAGACTGTAAGCCCCATGTCTCCCATTATTGTGTGCAGCACTTTACCAAACTTAGAATTAAAAACAGTCCACAAATACTGAATGGTTTCTGTCCTCGGAGGCCATTCTTATCACACCGATGTACAGTATGTTCAAGTGTTTGTATTTTGATTTAATTAGTTATTTTATGTTATAATAACAGGGGTGTGGTCACAATTGAGTGCAGTATCTCAAGTGGATTGTTCATGTGTGTAGGGGTGAAAACACCAGTCTTACGAAAAAGGCTTTATTTGCATTGCCATGGAAGAAATATTATGGAGATCCTTGGCTGAAGATCAGCAACCTGCTGGGTGTAACATCTGAACAGGCAAAAAAGTTTCATCAATTGCGGAAGCAACTGTACTGTTAATGGAGTTGCCTATGAGCTGCTACATAGACTGTAATGTAATGCAACTATAAGGGTGCGAACTTGGTGCTACAGTTCCTCTTCATGAGAACTGAAGTGGAAACTCTGGCTGCAAAAGTGCAAGATGGTATTGCCAGCAACTAGAGCTTCAGTGTTCTACAATGAAAGTACGTAGCAGCACACTGTTCATGTTATAAACAGCCTATGGGCAAGAGCCCCCACAAAGCCGGAGTTGCAGTCCCCGCACCATCCCTATGGTAGGTGTGCCTCATCATGGTGTGGGGGTGAACCCAGGGCAATGTGGAACAGCTTGACATTCCACAATTCCTGCAGCTAATCATCCATGAGTGGATACGCATATGATTATGAAAACATCAGTAAGAAAATCGCCCCACCCTGCTCAAGATGCAGCTCGTGGGACAGCTCAAACCAACCAACCCAAGTGTGACTCCGGGAGAGGTCCTATTATGCTGACAAGGCTGAAGCTTCTCTCTCCCAAGCACTCAACTCGAATTGCAACACGGAATGTCCGCACCTTGTTCCAGAATGGAAAAAACTATGCAAGCCAAGAAGACCGTGGCAAACCGAGGAAAGCGGTGATTGATGGCGGATGCCCTGTCCTCACGACTGGGCGAAGAGGACTTAGTAAATAATGGGCAAGGGGAATTGACAGTTTGCTAGTTTGTTTACAGTTAACATGCTAATATGTCACATGCTCACCATTTGACGCTAACCTTTAGCGGTCTACACCAAATCATGGCCAATAACCCTACCCCAAAACCCTAACACTTTTTTGTCACTACCGTATTATCGGATGAAAACCATGTATCAACTTGGATGACCATTGGCGATGCATGGTTTTCATTCAACAGCAAGTAGTGTTGTAGTCAAGACCAGAAGAGACTAGAGTGTAGAAAGACCAAGACTTTGAAGGGTAGAGACCTAGTCAAGACCAAGACCAAGCCAGGCAGAGACTAGGTCTTGGTCTTGTCTTGGTCTCAGGAGACTCTGGTCTTGACAAGGTCTTGACTACAGCACTGACAGCAGCATTATATAGGCTTATGGAACTTGACAACCCAAGTTGGGACAATCTGGAGAAAAATGAAATAATTCTTTTCACTTATTTACAAAAAAAAAAAAAAAAAAAAAAAATCAGTTGGTTTTTGCTCTAAATCAAAAAACTTAAAACCTGACTCCAACCCTCAAAGTCTTAGACTCCAGAAGGGTTTTAAGGGTGTTAGCAGTCTAAAATTTGCTTTCAGTATTTAGGCTACAACTGTGGTAGGTGATTTTTACAGGAATCTGTTCCACCACAAATGAAAACTTCAGGCCAGCACTAAAAAAGAAAGTTGGTAATTAAAAGAACATCTCACGGGGCCATGTCTCAAAAGGTGCTGCAAAGTGAAAGAAAAAGCAAAAACCTTGTGCATATGCTCTTAAAATAATGCTCCACTTGTTCATGCTGCTATATTTTTAGTCCACCTGTGCACCATTTCACCAAGAGATTGTTTGAATTTCCAGGCCATTCGCTCAGCCAACGCTACAAAAAAATACAAACATTGGCGCAACAGCAAAGCCTATACTGGGACGCCTTTTTCCTTTTTCCCTTTGAACTCTGAGCAACAGAGGGAAGTGTATTTTTATGTGACTCGTGTGTGTGTGTGTGTGTGTGTGTGTGTGTGTGTGTTTTCATTGCTAAGTCACAATATACAGTGTTTTCTGCCGTGTCAACAGCACATCAGACAGTGTTTACCGAAAACACTGAGAAGCAGGCCTCTCAACAACAGAACATGACGTCAATGGGCACAAGCCTCCATTTCTTCAGCCACAGTAACCAATCTGAGTCACACAGGCTTTTGAATGACTCTGTCATGGCTGTGGGGTCAGAACAAGCTGGGTAGCGCCATGACATGCAGAAACAGCTTTTTTCTTTTCTTTTTTTTTAACTTTGCAATAGACTTACCAGGGCACAGTATGTCTCTGGGGGGTCTCCACAGGTGATGTTAGGGGGATCCAGAGTAACCTTCAGGAACCGGGTCATGTCTCCCGCCTCTGGTTGGCAGGCCATGTAGTCCCAAGTTAAGCCTTCGTCGGTGTAAACCTGGGATTTGCACACATCGTAGTGTCCGTACGCAGCAGGGTAGTTTTGCAGGGCTGCCTGGCAGACACCAGTCCACAGCGCTTGCAGCGTCAGGGCCAAATGGAAGTGCATGACTGGTCCTCTCTCAGCGCCTTGTTAAGGAGCTGTATCTCCTTCTGGAGGTGCACAAACCAGGGAATCGCTCTTCTGCTCGTCACTCAGCTGGAGTGAGGAGGCATCCCGCCAATCGTGGAAAGGGTTTCAGTTTAAAACTTTTAGGTTCCCTTTTCTGCTTCTTTGTCAAGGTGATGGATGAGCGTCAGGGATGCTGAGGTTACCAGTCCATTGAGAAGATAAGAGGAGAGGACTGAGGGAGGGAGGGAGGGAGGGATGGAGGACGATGGTGGAGGAAAAGGAGGAGGAAGGGGGGGGTAAGTAGACAGCCCTCTGACACACTGATAGGAAGATGAGTGACAGGTCTCCTCAGTTTGCCTGGCTGTCAATCATGGTCTTTGTCCTGCGTGACGATCTGGCACTGCAGAGAAACAGAAGAAGAAGAAGCAGGGTGAACAGAGCTCCCCAATGGGAATAGAATTTGACAGTGAGAGAACATTAGCTGGGGCCGCAGCATGCTTTAAAAGGTGCATGTGGGTGGGACTAGAAAGGTAGACGGGTGCGAAAAAGGGATGGCGTGCTGGTGTTGGTTGTCCGTCAAAACAGGAAATCAGTCAGCGGGGCCATCGGGGTAAACTGGATCCTGCTGCTTTCACACCAAACCCTCACTGCACTCAGGAGGATCAATCTTAAAGTTACACATGAAGGACATGAGGAAACAGGATGTCTAACTCAATTATGAGAATCTTTTTTCATAGACGACATCACAAATATTAAAAATCCTGTAAAAGTATGTTCAATATTTTAGAATAAGTTAAAAAGTAAAAAGGCAATTATTAACACTACTGTACAGGCAACCTGGATTAAAATACAGTAATGAAGTGGTTAAAGTGGCAAAATAATGGCCAATTAAAGCAATGAAATAAAAAGTCAACAAAAGATTGGAGCGCTGACAACCTCATAGCAATACAAAACATCCTCTGATTCAGGTACATGTAATACTGTGTTTACTTTGCAAAACATATTGTGCAAATTCAGATCTTTCTTCTTGTCAGATTGGATTTGTCTGTCATGATGGTACATACTCATAATTAAAAGTGGCTTTAAACTATTATGACCACATCTGGCCTCTGAAACACCACACAGTGGTATGCAAAAGACACATTTTGGTGATTGTTTTTTAAATTGTTGTATTTTGTTACTTGCAGGAGTATAGGGTATCGAGCTCATTGTTACGAGCTATCCGGTCCCTGTACGACAGTTTCAAGAGTTTGGTTCGTATTGCCAACACTCAGTCAAACTCGTTTCCAGTGAGAGTTGGATTCCACCAGGGCTGCCCTTTTTCACCGATCATGTTCATAATTTTTGTGGACAGGATTTCTAGGTGCAGCCAAGGATCGGAGGGTGTCATGCTTGATGACCACAGGATCTCATCTCTGCTGTTTGCAGATGATGTTGCCTTGTTGGTTTCATCCAGCAATGACCTACAGGCCTTGCTAGGATGGTTTGCTACTGAGTGTGAAGCAACTGCGATGTGAATCAGCACCTCCAAGTCCGAGTCCATGGTACTCAGCCGGAAAAAGGTGAATTGTCCTCTCCAGGTTGGGGGCAAGCTCCTGCCCCAAGTGGAGGAGTTTAAGTATCTCGGGGTCTCATTCATGAGTGAGGGTAGAATGGAGTGAGAGACTGACAGACAGATTGGAGCAACATCTTCAGTGATGCAGTCGTTGTACCGGTCTGTTGTGGTGAAGAGGGAGCTGAGCTCTAAAGCAAAGCTGTCAATTTACTGGTCAATCTATGTTCCTACCCTCACCTATGGTCATGAGCTTTGGGTAATGACCGAAAAAATGAGATCAAGGATACAAGCGGCTGAAAACAGCCGTCTCTGTAGGATTGCTGGACTCACCCTTAGAGATAGGGTGAGGAGCTCTATCATCCAGGAGAGACTCAGAGTAGAACCGCTGCTTCTCCACATTGAAAGGAGCCAGTTGAGGTGGTATGGGCATCTGATCAGGATGCCTTCTGGATGCCTCCCACTTGAGGTGTTTTGGGCTCGTCCCACTGGGATGACACCCCGGGGCAGACCCAGGACACACTGGAGAGCTGGTCTGGGAACATCTTGGTATCCTCTCTGAAGAGCTGGAACAGGTGGCCGGGGAGAGGGAAGTCTGGGCTTCTCTGCTTGAACTGCTGCCTCCGTGACCCGTACCTCCGGAAAAGCGGTAGAAAATAGATGGATGGATTTAATTAATTAAGTGCCCAGATTTTACATATGCCACAGCTGTGTATTTATTTTTAATTTCTGTTTAATTCATGAAATAAAAGTAACTATGTATTATTTTTTTGCTGGTGATCCTGTACTTTTTTCCACATCCTTTCAATTAAAAAATATGCTATTTATCAATTGGTTGCCAAATTTTTGCGTACCACTGTATGAACATCAATACAAAAAAGCACTTGTGCACATCGATACATCACTGCACCATCAACAGCAACAAACGTGTTATATTTGCATATTATGGGGGCTGTGGTCCTTTTGTCATTTTATATGGGTTTATATGTTGATCTGTATGTTAATTTATACAGGTATTGGTTTGTTTTGTGAATTTTGTTTTATAATTATTATTGCATGTTGTGCAGATTTCTGTGTGTAGTTTTTTTTCTTCCTTCTTGTTCATGGAGCCACAGCCTCCTCCTGATTGAACACACCGGAGCATGATTGAGTTAGAAGCAGCAGCCGGTGCAGCATTTAGGCAGAGGGGCAGATGTGGCAGCACACGGTCAGGACAGGAGCCTAGACGCACGAGAGGAGGCAGCCACCCTGAGCTGAATATATCACCGTGCAGCTGACCCGCCTACCAGAACCGGCAGAAATCAAACAAAATCGGATATCAGTAAGAGAAATGTGGACCTCCACAAGTCTGGTTCATCCTTGGGTGCAATTTCCAGATGCCTGAAGGTGCCACACTCATCTCTTCAATCAATTATACACAAGTATAAACACCATGGCAATGTCCAGCCATCGTATCACTCAGGGAGGAGAGGGGTTCTGTGTCACAGAGATGAACGTGTTTTGGTGTGAAATGTGTGTGTCAAGCCTAGAACAAAAGCAAAAGACCTTGTGAAGATGCTGGCTTAAGCTGGTAAAGGAGTGTCATTATCTACAGTGAAATGAGTCCTGTACAGGGGCTGTTTGGCCATAACAACCATCATTACATTTGGAGGAAAAAGGACGACGCTTGCAAGCCTGAGGACACCCTCCAAACTGCGAAGTGCGGGTGTGGCAGCATTATGTCGTGGGGGCGTTTTGCTGCAGAAAGGACTGGTGCACTTCACAAATTAGATGACATCATTAGGAAAGAGCATTCCGGGGAAATATTGAAGCAACATCTCAAAACATCAGCCAGGAAATTAAAGCTTGGGAGCAAATGAGTCTTCCAAATGGACAATGCCTCTAAGCATACTGCCAAATTAGTTACAAAGTGGCTTAAGGACAACAAAGTCAATGTTTTGGAGTGGCCGTCACAAAGCCCTGATCTCAGTCCCAAAGAAAATTTGTGGGCAGAGCTGAAAAGGAGGCCTACAAACCTGACTCAGTTCCATCAGTTCTGTCAGGAGGAATGGGCCAGAATTCCAGCAAACTATAGTGAGAAGCTTGTGGAAAGATACCCAAAATGTTTGACCCAAGTTATACAGTTTAAAGGCAACACTACCAAATACAAAGGAAATCTATGTAAACTTCTGACTTTGAAGAAAGTAATACAAAAAAATTCTCAAAAAATTATTGAGTAAATATAAAAATTATTTAATAAATAGAAATAATTTTGGTAATCCTTATTGACCTGAACAGGAAAAGTTTAGTCTGATTTAATGTCAGACAGTGAGAAAAACAAATCTGTGTGTTTTTACACAGTCTATTAGTCCATGGGCCGAGTCAGATATTGATACCACTAAAAGGGACAAAACCTCTATGGTGCCATTTTGTTTGTAGGACCTATATATGTGTATTAAGGCATGATAGCATTTCCAAATGAGTAGCTTAGCCATGATACACGGCACCTCCTTTTTTTAAGTAAAATTATCATGATGCCTAATATCACATGCTGGTATTTCTGAATTATTCTCCCTTTTACTGTACAAAATGCTAATAGAAATTGACCTTGGATAGTTTCCAATATTAATTTTTATTCAGTTTCTACTTTTCAGGGTTTTTTTGAGGGAGAAGGTACGATTTATTTTTGATTTCAGCACATTTTTGCATTCCAGTGGAGCGCCGTGAGGCAAGTCAATATAAATGTTTATTTAAGACTTATTTTGGTTATCACTTAGTTAAGAAAATTAATTAAATGTTATCTTTTATAGTGTGCCAAAAGAAACTGGAGTTCTGGAGGATCGCAACATTTTATTAAAAACGAAACCAGAATAATAGTGTACAACTTTATAGACAAGAATGAGTAATTTCAATGCCAATTTCAATTGATGCAATTAATTACATGAGATAATTTACCAATACCTGGTGTCATTGCAGGTCTGGATGAATGTATCTAACTGAAAATGGATTCCACCCAAGAAGCAGGGAGTGGCACGGCACCCAAGCGCGCACGCCTTGATTGCATAATCCATTGCTCATCTTCAGATGAAGAATTAGTATCTCCAAAGGACATCAACTCCTGGAAAACCCTGCTGAGAGACGCTGAAATAAGAAAGCATGCTCCGATCCTGGACCTAGCAAAAGGATTGCCAGATGATGCCATACCAGCTGTGGCCTACCACCGGAAATGCCGAAGCATTTTCACCATGAAAAGGGACCTCGATGCTATAATTTCCAAGCAGAGGCGCACAGAAGAAAAAAGCTCAACGGAAAGAAAAAAGTCACAGAGGCCAGCACCATCTCAGTCAAGGGTTTATGAGGCAGAGTGCATCTTCTGTGAGAAGACCAGCAAGTACTTGAAAGGAGATAGGACTAGAGATCCTCTGGTCCAGTGCACTGAACTGCGTGCCGATGAGAAAGTCCGAAAGGCTGCTGTCAGTAAACTGGACAACAGAATGCTTGCCATCGTCAGCAGAGACCTCGTGGCAGCGGAAGGTCATTACCACCGGACTTGCTACCGTGAGTACACACGGGATTCAAGCACCACCACACAGGACAGTGGAAAAGGTGCCAGTGCTGCTCCAACTGATACTGATGCTGAGTATGAAGCTGCAGAGCAACAGTCATACAATGACCTTTTCTCTTACGTAAGAGAAGAACTGTTTGTCAACCCTGATGTGGTGCCAATGACCAACCTCACAGCCAGACTGGTCGAGGGCATGGTAACTCTTGGAGTGGAAACAGTGAAAGCCTCGACCAAGAAAGACATCCGACGCAAACTGGTAGCTGAGTTTGGAGAAGCCCTGCAAATCACTCAAGATGACAATGGGAAACTACTTGTGTATCCCAACAGCCTTTCTATGCCAGAGCTTGTTAAGGCATACCAAATACTCCAGAGAAAGGTGCAACTCATGGAATCAGACAGGAGTGAGGACATCATCAACAAGGCAGCACTGCAGATGAGAGGTGACACCAAGAAGCAAGACTACAGACAGTCATGGCCACCTCAGATGTCGGAGGATGCGGTCATTCCTTCTTCAGTGACCAGGTTCCTGAACACACTGCTGACAGGCTCAACAGACCGCTCAAACCCATCTGACAGAATCCAGCGTCTCTGCAGCTCATTTGGCCAGGACTTGGTATATGCCATTACCAATGGTAAGGTGAAGCCAATGAAGCATGTATGAATCTTCCTCCACCATACGCAATGTCAATGATCTCCGCTACCACCTCTTCTATGCAAAACGGGGAGATGTGGAGTCCAGCCAGCTGCCACCATGCAAGGACTGTTTGCACATGCATGTGCTTCGGGCCAACTACCAGGCTGCAATATGGCGGTGCTGCCTTGAGAGGGAACCTGTTGTCCCAGACCCAAAGAGCTGTGGGTGGACAACAGATGAGGAAGGCAACCTGACCATTGAGTGGATGCGTGGATCACCCGCGCCAGAGGCCGTGTTGCAGTTGCTGTCATGCAAATGTGTCCGCGTCTGTAAACTTCCAGACTGTGTGTGCCTGGTGAACCAGCTGAAATGCACATACATGTGCAAACTGCAGACCTGCAGCAACCAGAGGGAAGAAGATGAAGGTGGCGAAGCTTATGAAGTAGCAGATGATTCGGACACAGACGAATAGATCTACTAGTTACCTGTTACAGTACTGTAATGGAATACTACTCTTTTGCTAGGAGACTACTTTGTAATCCTACAATAATTATGCATTAATCTACTGTTAAAACTGTTTACTGTGCTTCATTTGTATCTCAGATATCCTCTAATAACATTCACTTCTGCAATTATGAAGAAGCAGTAGTAGATGATTCGGACACAGACTAATACTAGCCGCTATAGTACTCTATTGGAAGTGCTTTGCAATGCCACAGGATTACAATACCAACTGTCAAAATTGTTTTTTGTGCTTTATTTGTATCTCAGATATGCTGTAATAACAAGTAACTGCTCATTAATAGGGTAAATATGTGTTGGTATTATCATTCCAAAAATTTGCAGCCTCAGATTTTGTGATTTATGGGGCATCATATTCAATGCCTGATAGCTATGACTAAGCTACTATTTTGGAATTGCTATCATGGCAAAATATCATCCACAGATATAGGCCATTCCAAAATGCATCACTAGAATTTGTCCCTTTGAGTGGTACCAATAACCCAAAAATCTGGTCTGGGCCCATGGACTATATGTAAACTTCTGGTTTCAACTGTACAGTATATATCTGGGATTTTGTTCTGGAGGACTGCAAGCAGTTTTTTGGGTATATGTACTAAGGTCCAGGAAAAAGAAGCAACTTTTTCCTGGACCTTGGGTGTCACAATGTGGGTGTCACAAGCTCTTTTAGCAGTTTTTGTTAGCACTGATGCTAACAACAGTGCAGACTGATGATATCGGCACTCTTCACATGTACAGAGTCAAATACTGTAGATGCCTAAATTGTATTCTCCAAAAGTGAAACTCACACATCTTCATTGCCCTCTGGTGGCAGGCTGCAGTCAGAGTTTAACTCCGCCCTCTACCTATTATTGTGTACACCATTTTGCTAAACTAAAAAACTATAGGTAGGTCTTATCATGCTGATTAATGTCCAGTGTTTGGTTTTTTTTTTCATATCAGTCCAGTTTAAATACGTTATTCAGTAACATAAAAAGGGGAGCGATCATGACTGAGAGTGGTTGCGATTGGTTTAGTTTGTCTGCAGCCTGCTGCATAGACTGCAATGGCAGCCATATGGTGGGAATTTAACGTTGCAGCTCTGTTTTACTGTGGCTGTTGTGCCAACTCTTTTCTTCACATGTTATCAAAAGTGTCCGATGGCAGGGCCCTAAATCCAGGAAGTAGATCTTTACTTTTCTACTGTACAGTGAAAATGAGTGATGACACATCATCCATACTGTCATGAACTGAGCCGGGTTTTTCAGGCTCGGTTCTGACTTACGGTGGCTCAGGTTACTTTTGTATTATGTTATCTTTTGTGTTTTGCTGGGTTTTTTTTTTGTTTTTTGTTTTTTTTGCCGTGACCATCCAGTCACTGTGCTGCACGTCGTCTTGTGTAAGTGAGTTAGGTGAACTGTGTTTCCTTTTTTGTCTTCATCTTGTTTTGTATTTTTTTTCTGTCGGCCACTGTGTACCATGGTCAGCCCGCTGCACGTACCCTGTGTGAGGCCTTTGGTACACCCCGTTACCTTTTTGTAAGTTTGCATTTTTGTCCTGTGTGTATGCTTTTGTTTAATAAATGTGTTTGTGGTGTAACCCAGCGCTTAAATCCATTCATTCACCTAATTCCTCGGTGCGCTGCATAAAAGTGCCCGAGGAGTTATGACACATATTTATATACAGTCTATGTATGGTACATGTTCATCTATGAATATAAGTAGGTATGTACTCAATGTATATACATACAAAGTACAGAAGCAAAAATGTAAAGGCCCTGTCACACCTTGACAATTTGGGCAGCATATTCCGACGTATCAAAATATCTCTAAAATGCTGGCATATGGTATGCATCACATGGCTTATGGCTCATGGCTTGACTTATGGATAACATAACAATGAATGCTTAGCATGTTGCCGGCATTCACCACTTATGCCCAACGATAGTCTAACTTATGCATAACTTATCCTAACTTATGCATAGCGCGGTCACGCCAAACTGCAGTCGCGTCCCGATCCATGAATCCCAGGTGCGCGAAAGCATGAAGGCTCCATCATCTCCGATGAACCGAGCTGATTCTGTCCTCCAAAGACCATCACATGGCGGGGGGCGTGACCGATCCAACAGATTTGATAGATCGACTTGACAGTCGACCACTTTTTTCATGAATGGAGACCGTGGTGTGTAAAATAGTTCCCCGAAGTCAGTAACAAGCACTAGTATCACCATGAAGTTAGGGGTAAGATGTTTAAAGTTTATGATTTTTTTTATTATCGGTGCATCAGAATCAAATGGGCTGGAGTAGTTTAGTATGTTTTGTTAAATATTTCCCACAGAATTAGTAAATTTGGGCAACATTAATAAATGAAAGCACCAAGGTGCTGATGCCTGGGTGCCTGTGGTATGGGGGGGGGGGGGGCTGTAAAAAAAGGCACACTGCTATCTCTACTGGCCTGGCATGTATTACAATACCTTTTTTCCCAGCTGCAGTGATAGTAAAGGTGAGTTAAATTAGTGTATTTTGATAACAAAGCCATATGTGGAAATTTTGCCAGACTGAGACACAAATTGAAAGGGTTTTTAAACTGTTTACTCATGATTTGAGCTTCTTATTTACAAGCAGCCTGAGGATGAGTGTTGTGCTAGAAATGACTAATAAAACCTTACAGTAAGTCCTTTTTCCCAAATCTATTGCAGTCTATTATCTTTGAATTGATAGCTGAAGCTAAAAAAAACTGGCCATTCAAATAGTAATGGACATATTTTTTTTTATCCTGTAAGACAAATATAATGCATTTTAATTATTTTCTCTCACTCGTTTCTTCAGTTTTTTTTTTTTTAAATTTGTTGTATATTTTACACAGATTTTCACCTTGAAATATTTTAAGCTTTCCATCATCATATTCAGTCCTGAAATTTTTATGTGCTAGTCTTTGAACTGTAAACATCAATAAAATAACTGATTTGTGTTCTTGGTAAACTGGATTTAGTTGAAGTATCTTTTTAATTAATTCATTTATCTGGATGGAAGTAAAATCCAAGCTTCTGATAAAATCACCAGTTTTTACCAGAAGGAGAAAAAGCTTTTTTTTAATCCTAAAGACTGCAGTGATAATTGGGGACTTCATCAAAGGAAAGAAAGCTGTTTATTAACCAATGAGTTGTTACACATGCATGAGCTAATTATTACATTTAAGAAGAATAGAAAACAGTGGGGATCTATTTTGCATAAATCACCACTGAGGTACTTTCTGCTTAGACTAAAAGCTGAAGAGTTGAACTGACATTAGCACTCATTACCTCTATGCTAACAGTCTGTGCAGTGATCTGTGGACACCAGACTTTATCAGAGAAAAAAATCAATCAGAGAACCATAGGATCAGACTTGAGACCTTTTTATCTGATGAACATCAGTCCCTCTAACTCAAAAAAAAAAAAAAAAACATCTCATTGTTAATATAAAAGATCGTTGCACATGTTAGCATCACGGCTAACGGCAGCTCTGACATTTCAATACAGACATCAGTCAGCTGTTGAAGATGTCATAAAATAAAGCAGGCAATCTCTCCTTGTTCTGACCACGTAAAATATACCACTACAGTTGGGGTGATATAATAACAAACGCCCTTACATCTGTTTTTAATTTTGGTCTAATGATTATCCATTAACCTTGTGTTTGTAAAAACTCTCCACAGTAGCTAATGCAGACCTCTGAGCACAAACCCAGAAATGTACTAACCAACCTAGTGATGTCACGGAAGTGGTCCATCATGTGTTGTAAAAAAAATCACACTGCCATCTCTAGCGGCCCGGCATAGTTATTATGATACCTTTTTTCGCTGCTGCATTGACAGAAATGGTGAGTTAAATTTGTGTTTATTTAAAAAACAAAGCCTTATCTCACAATTCTGGCAAATTAAAAGTTGAGAAAATATGGTGATACAATGATATAAACCTTTAGTTCCACTTAATTTTGACCGGGCGAGCTAAAACAGAGAGGGTGACAGACAGACGGATGGACAGATACACACAGCCACAAACAGACACACTAACTGATTACTGTATGCCTCTCAGTTTCACCCAAGGCATAATAAAATATTAGGCTACAATACTGTGCACAGTTAACAACACATTAGTGTTGCCAACTCTTTGGAAGTGAGTCTCACTCTTTCACCCTCTGTCTCACACCACAAACCTTATTTCTCACTCTAAAGTCAGGAAAATGCTGCCAATATCATGATGACTTCCTTCAGATTTTTACACAATAAGAGCTCTCAAGGCAGGGCTGCCAAGATATGGTGAAAGCTGATTGCCATGAAGAGCAGACTGAACATGTTTTGAAACGTATTCTGTGGTTAAAAAAAAAAAAGTGTACATTTTGAAAAAATAACTTTTTATGTGTATTTTCTGTATGCACACTCACTCCAAGCCTACCCCTTGTTTCTCCGTAATTAATCACAGTTGACTAGTTAGTTCTAAAAACTGTATCGTGATTAACTGCAATTCATTTTGGAAAACTGTGCAGTTAATTAGTTAACATTTTTTTAATCGATTCCCAGCACTAGTAGATAGATATGCATACACACCAATACGTTGTAGGCCTCAGCCTGACCTGATATGTCTTTAAAAAGCTAAACCGTAAGTATCTATTTCCACATTCAGCTGATATGGCACACCATTATTTTGTCTCTCCGCTCAGAGAAAAATCCAATAAACAAAATTCCCAAAGTCCTTTAGCAGCTAGTCATCCACCTTTTTCACCTCTGATTCAACCTTTCGGTGAGTGAACTCACACAAGACTCACAGCAGTGTAATACCGTCCCACATTTACCATAAGGTTGCCCTATATTAACACCTTGTGACTGCTTTCAAGTTTTATGGCAGCCTCTCAAACTGTGGCTGCCGATAGCAGGAGCCACCACACTATATCACACAGAGATTTACTGCTCATGGTACCTAGCATCCATTTATAACTGCCAAATATCGTGGGCCGTAGCCAGGCTTTTTATTTAGTCTTTATTTAGTCGTTTTTGTTCTCAAAGGCTTATTCAAACACAACTACCTTCACTTTCCTTCAGGCTTTTTACTTCATCACCCATTTCACTTATATTTTTAAAAGTAAATTTGAATTAGTACAGAACATCTTTTTTAAAAGGCTGCCTAACGTGCTCGTACCTTGATATAACAGAAGTAAGCCGGTTAACCAAGGCCATGGGTATAGTTATGTGAAGGCTTCCTGCCTTCAAACTGCAATCTGGCTGAAAGTGATCGATGGAGAGCAGAGTTGGAGGGGGGAAAAAAAGACTTGGGGACATTTTTGTGCCACCTAATCAGTCAGACTGTGCGTGCAGCAGCCAAACACATCTTCTAGTCATTAATGATCAATTAAACTAATGTAGTGTTTAGTAAAGACAGGCTCCTGCTAATTATTATTGTAATTTATGATAAGATTAGTCTCAGATTAGATTAGATTAGATTAGATTAGAACTCATTCATATGAGTGTACAAATACGTTTAAAAAAACTGGATTTTAGAAATATCAAGGTATGCAAAAAACAGTTTATTAATGATACTACAATATAATGGGGAGATATGAAGAATTATACACTTGAAAATACAGTCTGGAATAAAGAATTAGCCAATATCGAAATGATTCTTCATTGACACAGTGATAAAAGGACTTCACTACATAAAGACTAGAGCTACATTTTCTACCATTTCAGGCACAAACAAGGCCATTAGGCCACATTTATTTGCCTTTCCGGGTGTAAATTGGATGCACTGCACCAAGGCATGGTAAATGCGGGCTGTTTTTGTGTTTCACACTGAGCCATTACAGTCTGATTTGATGTTGATAATAATTTTCAGAAAGAGTCAAGGTCGAGGGCGCAGCTTCAGTGGCATACAGATACACTGTGAGAGGTGACAAACAAATGCAGAAGGTAAATATTCACTTTTGTTATTTAATACCAGCTGATATAGTCAGGAGTAGCTCATTCTGGCCTGATGAAGGCAGTCCGAGGTTGTCAAGAGCCTTTGCTTCTCTTTGTATGCATTCATCTATTAAAGGTGATACAGACAACATTCTGACTTCCTGGCCAGTAGGTGATGCACTCACCCTTGCACCAACTGGTTGGTAGAGACACATGACAAAAACCCAGTTATGCTATTGGCTGTGACCGGCTGCGACATCTTTACCAGCCATAGATATGTAACACTAGATAGAACATGGCTAGTCGCTATACACAGTTTACTTATATCATTACAATAAATACAACAAACAACTGTTTGCATATTCTGTTATCACAATGCTGAAGGTGCTGTCAACCATTACAGTTACCTACAGAATATAGATAGATAGATAGATAGATAGATAGATAGATAGATAGATGTACTTTATTGATCCCAAACTGGGAAATTACAGTGTAACAGCAACATGACAGTAGAAAACCAAATGACAGAAACCCACACATGACAAAGGGATTACCCATGGAAAGTAAAACTAACACAACTGTAAAACCTGTATACATCATGGCTTAATATATGATGGCCCGTATAAACACATGAATCAATCCACTGCACAATACAGGACTCTCAGGGGCAGAGTGAAATGTGAGGTACCAGTTAGACTGTGAGGTGCAGTGTGGCAGCATAGCTATGACCAGAATACAACATCATAGTGAGTTATGGTGCAGTGAAATGGCATGCGGCAGGAAAGATTTCCTGTATCTGGCCGTTCGACAGCGAAGCTGGAGCAGTCTACTGGAGAAAGTGCTTCGCTGTCTATCTAGTGTGTGGTGGAGGGGGTGATCAGGACTGTCCATGATGGATCGCAGTTTATTTAGTGTTCTCCTCTCCACCACAGTCTCAAAGGTCTCCGGTCGAAGACCAATTACAGAGCCAGCCCTCTTAATAATCTTGTCAAGTCTGTTGGTGTCGCTGGCCCTGATGCTGCTCCCCCAACAGACAGCAGCAAAGAAGATGGCACTGGTGACAACGGTCTGGTAGAAAAGCTCCAGCATCCTGCTACACACGTTGAAGGATCTCAGCTTCCTCAGGAAGTAGAGTCTGCTCATCCCCTTCTTGTGCACAGCATCGGTGTTGGATCTCCAGTCCAACCCGTTGCTGATCCTGACACCCAGATATTTGTACTCCTCAATTACCCCCACATCCTCCCCCCTAATCTGCAATGGCTGAGAAGGAGCCTTCCTCTTCCTGAAGTCAATCACCATCTCTCTGATCTTGCTGGCATTCAGCCTCAGGTGATTCCGCTCTGTCCACTCCACAAATCTGTCTACCAGTGCCCTGTACTCCCCCTCCTCTCCCCCCTTATACACTCCACAACAGCTGAGTCGTCAGAGAATTTCTGCAAGTGGCATGACTCTGTGTTGTACTGAAAGTCAGTGGTGTATAAGGTGAAGAGAAAAGGAGAGAGCACAGTCCCCTGTGGAGCTCCCGTATCACTAGCCACCACGCCAGACAAGACACTGTCCAGCCGGACAAACTGTGGCCTGCCTGTCAGGCAGTCAGTAATCCAGATCATAGAGCTGTCAACCCCCGTCACCTGCAGCTTCTCACCCAGCAGCAGTGGCTGGATGGTGTTAAAGGCATTGGAGAAATCAAAAAAGTGATCCTCACAGTGTCTCCTCTGCCATCCAGGTGCAGATGGGCTCGTTGCAGCAGATAGATGACAGCATCTTCAACTCCTAAATGGGGCTGATATGCAAACTGCAGAGGGTCCAGCCACGTCTTCACCTGCAGCCTCAGGTGGGCTAAGGTCATGCGGCGCTATGAAAATGTTAGTCATATCCTGTCTAGTATATTATATATCTGTGTTACCAGCCACCATAGTCTCATCATCCAACTGCTCAGGTGTAAATATTATAATTGTTTCAAACCTGTAAAATATTTTTAAAAATATTTTTTCATTGATGTTATTTTTTTTAAGAATAGAAAGACTTTAATTCTGCGCCTTTCTGAACACTTTGTTGATGTGTTTTTTTAAAACTTTGTTTTCATGAAAATGCAGTCCAGTTCACCTTTAAATCTCGGAATGCTCAAAGTTGAAATGACACATACTAATAGTTTTCAGCCTTTCACTTTGACCTTGAGCACAGCCTGGATACACTACGGTCAGTGGGTGTGGCTTTGCTGAGCATCCGGACAGTTGCCTAGGATGTGTAGCGGCTCTTGAAAACGCACGTAAGTGTCCCAATCCAATGAAATTCGACTGTGACCTTGACCCAGCATTGTGGTCTCTATCCAGATTGCACTCAAAGTCTTTGTGATCGCTGTGTGTGAATTTAATGAGCATCTGGGCAGTTCCCAATGAGCAGTAGTGATTCTTTCAAATTGCTCAAAGACAGACAGCTGGATAGACCAGCACAGCCACATGGCATTAGCTCAACAAGCTCTGTTTTGTTTTGTTTTTCCCTAAAACTATGTGCAAGAAAAGTTCTGAACTGATAGCTTGTACCAGCATGTGAATTACTCATGTTTTCATAGGAGAATGGGCCTAAATTTTGCAGACGCTGAGAGACGGGGACATTGTAAAATTTCTTTAAAAAAAAAAAATGAACACATGTTGTAAGGCAGAGGACAGGTGAGGGAGGGAGAGGTTAAGGTGGGGAGAAGAAATGAAGCGCCTTAAATGTAAAATGTAAGAATGTCAATGGGGAAGATGTCAGCAGGTGAGGAAGCAGCCAATTATCCTGACGAACTCTTGGCACAGAGCTCCCTGTTCCCATTAACAGACATAATACTGCCGTGTTAAGGAGGAGACTTAAGAGATGGCCGGGAAATGTCTGTGTCTGTGCGCGCAATAGTGTGTGTGCACGTTTCACGTTCAACCTCTGGATAAAAAGCGGTTCGAGTCATGGGTAATGAGACAACAAGCACTGGCGAGGGCTTCGATAACAAGCAATAGAGATCACAAAAGCTGGGTCATTATTACTCCGGCATCCCGGACACCGCAGCCCCTTCCTCTCATTACTCCCCGCTCTTAGCCCTCTGTCACCCCAAGGAGACGAGGTGAGAGGGAGGGAAAGGGGAGAGCAGATGGAAGAAGTGTGGGTGTGCATCTTAAGTGAGAAAGTGGTTTATTTTAGTGCAGGCTGTTCCTCCCCACCATCGATCAGGGTCTGAGAACATCAGAGGAGGTGCTCCCAGGGAGTCTGAAATTCATGCAGGTGTGTGTATATGTATTGCACTGTAAGCACAGAGTAATAGTATGTATTTTATTTTATTTAATTAAAAAAATGCTTTTTTTTTTTCTTTAAAACGATTGTGAATAGAAACTCAACATTCCAACTCACACAGACACATGTTTAGGTTTCAACAAATTCCTGATGCTCTTATCAAGGGTGTAAAAGAATTAAAAAATGATGTTTCGTTCCAAAAGTTCTAATGACTCATACAAAACAAAACAAACGGTAGTATTACTGCTGTGTGAGATATGGCTAATATCCAGGAGGTGAAAGAACACTGCATAGGTACAAATGGGAAAATAAAATTGGCCTCTGTAAATAAATAGCTTCTTACTATCTAAATTATGCAATATGATTTAAATATTGATAAATTAAATAACTGATAACTGTTTATAATCGTGTAGCAGAGTAAGTGTTCCGATTTTTTTTTTTTTGACTATCCAGAATACATACAGGTTTATTTAGAAATTGTGAATTTGTGGGAGGGGGAACGGGGAGAAAAAATGGTTTTGTGTGTAGAATCCATAACAGCTGTCTTTAGATAACATCTTGAAACGGAACTTTTTGGAAAAGCCTATAACCAGCATAGTGACTTTTTTTTTTTTTTAATCACGGAGATAACTTGTAGCTATCTGGACATACAAATCTAATCTGATCACTCTGCAAATATTATTGATTAATGAATCAAATTTATCTTCCGTCTGAGCAAAGGTCTAAGACAACTTTGGTCAATCAGACATGTCACCAAGTGGGTAAAACAATGCACGTGGCCAGGTGTTTTGCTAGGGCTGCTCGATTAACCAGAATGAAGCAAAACCGACGTTCAAACCCAAGAGCCAACATCATTTTACCCCTGGGTTTATGTTGGTTTTTCCCCGTCTGCTAACGCTCTCCCCACAGTGCGTGTTTTCATGCACCACCCGCTGGCGCGTGTGGACACTAAATAAATGCTTTGTCTGACTTTCAGCAGGAGTGCTCTTGTAACTGAGGTCATCCTGCGCAGTTCGCCCACTCGGGGACACGAACCCGCGACCTACCAGTCAACTACACAGTTCGAGCATGGGAGACACAGCACGATCGCGCTGAGCTAAAGGTCCGACCGATAGCTCAGCGCTACCGATACTGTATGAGGCTTTTCGGGAGGGAGGTTTTACTAACGTTCTACGCCGAACAGTGCTAGTTGGCATCCGTTACACTCTGTATTGTGAATAATGGAGCAAAAAGCAGGCATTTGAATCAGTCACTCCATGTAAGGAGTAGCAACAGTGACAGCAGTTCTGTTTAGCTAAAGTCACTTTTTTCCTCCGCTTTACCCTGCTAAAAAACTGATTCTAGCAGAAAATCAGCTGCAGTGATGTAGGGCTGTTTTTGTGTTAGCAATGGCTGCTTCCGTTTCAATTAATTAAATTAGCAATTATGAACTGAATGCTGCGGTTTAAAAATGACGCTAAAAGTTGCTCCCCTAACTGCAGCCAGAGGGAGAAGCCTCCAAAATAAAAGCAGAACTTTCACAATAAAAAGAAGACTTGCCAACAATAAATTTATATCATTTTCTGTCTGATGGATAAAAAATAAAGGAAAACTGAAGCAATAAATATATAAATAATTCATAAATAACTTATAACTGGTAAATGAAGATGTTTAGTGGCACGACCTCTGCATTTAAATAAATAAATAATTGTCAGGAAAAACAAAAATTGTTCAGTTAACGGTGATGTTGAATTGAGATCACACTGCCCAGTTCAGTTACATTATTCATAGTATTTTCTCTAATTTTAATATGTTTTTCACTAATATGTGCTATTACAGTCTCTTGTTGGGATGCTTTCCTCTCATTTTCTGTATTTTTAAGAATATTTATTCCATCATGACTGAATCAAGTGTACAATGCTGTAAACAAAACTGGAAAGAATGTTTTGGGGTTTTTTTTCTTTTCTGGTCAAATCCTGGTTGGGGTACCAGCTAACTGATGATGAGTAGGAATATTACTATTATAATAGTGCCATTAATTCTACATTTGAATTTAATTAAATGAGTAGATGGACATGGGTTTAACATTTCCAAACATTTAAGCACACGTGTATTTTCACAAGAGACTAAGAAGAAAAGAATTAAACGAACAATGCTTTGTGGAGGGAAAAGAATCATGATAAAAACTGTTCATACTTTGAGCAACTTCAAGCACTTTAATTAACTTTTTGCTTAGATCAGGTAGCCCTTTCAACACTGTAAAAGAAGGAAATTCCACTGTGAACATTAATGGGTTAAGCTGATAGTGAAGATAAGCACAGAGGCACTTTCCTCTTTCAACACATGAAAGTGACAACAGCCTTCAAACTGCACATTCAACATAATGAAGGTCACAGATCCGAGAGAAGTAACAAACACAAACATATCTGCAAACAAAGGAGGGCTTCAAAAGCATAAAAAGACAGATGGATTAAAAAATGAGCAAGAGTAAGAACACTTTTGTTCTTTTGGAAGTGAAAAATGATGTATTTGAGTGGCAGTTGTGTGGTTTAACTATTTATTTTCCATATGTTAAGAGTTTTAAAAACAAGTAGACATTTGCCTGTGAAATGTTTCATTTAAAGGAACTGACTTTTAATGCCCGATGAAGTGGAAATGTAGGCATGATGACCCTTGCTGTGACGCTGGAAGGGAAGCAATTTTATCAAACAAAAACACAGAAGTTGTGTTTTATTGTTAACTCACAGTTGAGGCGCACTTTAAAAAGCCAGGGATTCACAGCAAGATGACAGCCTCGTGGACCTGAGGAGCACGAGTCGGGCATTTGAGCAGAAGAATCCATGGTTAAGAGAGAGAGAAAAAACGTTTCTGTGACTGCACGGCAAGTTCACAAACACTCGCCAGGATTGTTTCATGTCAACAATTCAGAGAGGACTACAAAAGCGGAGCCTCGAAGGTTTCGCAATGAGATGCAAAACCTGAGTAAACCTCAAGAAAATGCAGCGCCACCTGCAAGCTCTCATAGGCATCTAAAGATGCCTCTGCAGGCATCTGCAGCAAAGTTCTACAAAAAAAAAAAATGCTCAAAGAATCAACCGTGAATTTAAAAAAAAAAAAAAATGGAAAGAGGAAAGTGTACTGTTCAGCATAAAGCTGGGTTATGGCTTACATGCGGACAATTCAGCAAGGGCATTTATTGCTGATTTTACTTCTAAAGGACTTAGGACCTGCATATAGGACTACAGGACAGCACTGAGGTAAGGATGTAAACTATCTACCCAGGAGTTAAAGTGACACTCCGCAAAAAAAATCATGTTTTTTCTTGTTGTCAACATGTCTGCAACATGTTTTTGTGACTTACAACTGTGTTCACAAAACAAGTTAAAGGGAACAGCCGTGGCACAGGTGTAGTGTGGCCGACTACTGATTGGAGGGTGAGGGGTTCGATTCCCACTCTGTCTGGAGTCTGCATGCTGAAGTGTCCTTGAGCAAGACACTGAACCCCAAGTTGCTCCTGGTGGGTGAGGCCAGCGCAGCTCTGCCGCCATCGGTGTGTGAACGTGCGTATGAATGGGTGGATAGCAGGATCTGTAAAGCGTTTTGGTCATCTAGAGATGAGAAAAAGCACTATATAAATGAACGCCATTTACCAAAGTGGAATGACACAGGGGATAAGTATTGAACACATGAAGAAAAAGATGTGCAAAAAGGCACAGAAAGCCAAGAAACCAGCTGAAATCCATCAGAATTTAGGAAGTCATCCTATTCCCCATCAGTACAAATTAATTTCAGCTGATTAAGTCCTGACTGATAGCCTTTTAAAAAGTTTGTGAATTGGCAATATTGCCTAAAAATAATATCACAATATTTCTGTGAATTTTTACAATAACAATATTTTCCGCAAACTCATACCGGCTCGGACGTCGCCCGGGTTAACAAGGTCAGGAGTTCCTGGCAGTGGACGGCAAAGGACAGAGCTGCGTGGAGGAATCTCATCAGATCTAAATGAAACAGTCATTGTCGCCCCCGACAGACTGCTATGATGATGATGATGATGATTGTAGAATACATGTTTTTTTTAAATTCATGCGAAAAGGACAGTTTCACAGGCCAGCATTATTTACCTTCAACATATTCAGAAAAAACAAAACAAAAACTCTCACTTCTTCCGTTTATAAACAGCAGCTCAGATTTAGTTTAAAATATATATTTTTTGTTCTGTATCAAATATTACAAGAAGATAATATAAACGGTTACAGCTTAAGTGTACACAGATGTTGGGTTTTATGCTGAATCACTTTACCTGCATTGTAACCCTCGTTGCACGGACCTCTGCTGGGGCTTTTTGGCTCTCTGAATGGATGTTTTTTTTTTTTCTCCCCATCTTCAGGTAGTTGAATAAAATAAAGATGAAGCTGCCAAAACGGAATGAAAATACAGTCTTCGAGTGGAACACTGTCCAACGTTAACACCGTTCCAGCGGTGTTGTTGATGTATGGAAAAAATGCAGGCAGATTATCCACATTGTTGCACGTTTTTTTAAACATGGTAGCAGTCTAAAAGAGAAAGTGAAACTTAAATGTTTCCACTCAACTGGATGCAAACCAAGCAGCACCTTCCTGTGCCATATTTGTTTTGCCGTTACGCGTAACTTCCGTTGGCAGCATTGTGACATCATCATGCAGCAGACCCCAAATATCATGATGTTCGTTTTTACACTGGTACCAAAATTTATACCAGTATTATCATGAACGATGTGATATGGCACACCCCTACTGTGAATATCAGATTGTCACACCACAAAGAACTCATGATGGGTAGAAGCAAAGAGCTCTCTCTAGACCTCCGCATTCCACAAACTTACTGTTGGAAAACATAATGAGGGCATTGGTTACAGGCACATTTCTAAACTGCTGAATGTACCAGTGAGCACTGTTGAAACCATCATTCGGAAGTGGACAGAACATCATAAACCAGCCACAGCCTCACAAGATTTCTGACAGAGGAGTTAAAAGAATTATCAGAAGAGTTATCCAAGAGCCAAAGACCACTTGTGGAGTGCTCCAGAAAGACCTGGAGTTAGCAGGTACTGCTGTTTCAAAGAAAACAATAAGTAATGCACTCAACCGACATGGGCTCTATGTCCGCTCACCTTGCAAGACTCCATTAGTGAAGAAAAAGCATGTTGAAGCTCATTTAAATTTACCGCACAACATTTGGGCAAGCCAGGAAAATACTGGGAGAATATAGTTTGGTCAGGTGAGGCCAAAATTTAACTTTTTGGATGCCACAGCACACAACATGTTTGGAGGAGAAATGGTATTGCATATCAGCCCAAAAACACCATAGCAACAGTGAAGTTTGAAGGTGGGAGCATCATGGTGTGGGGGTGTTTTTCAGCACATGGTACAGGCAGACTTCATATAATTGAAGGAAAGATGAATGGACAAATGAAGAGTTTGTTTGCAAAAACCGATAAACGCCACTTCCATGAAAATTTCACTCTTTACATCAAACAACTGTTAACATTACCTACTTATAGAAGTTCATATTGTTTTGTCTCAAAAGCCAATATGTCCTATGTTATAGACGCTACAAATTCATGTTTTGGTTTGGGGTTTTTTTTTCAAAAGCCGATAAATGCTGGGAGGGTTTTTTTTTTTTTTTTTTTTTTTTTTTTTTACAAAAGCAGATAAGTGATTTGTCACAGGGCAAATCAGTACTTAGTAATTGGGTCATGTGACTCATCTTGGCTGCCTTCCCGGTCTGCTCACTCTGACTGATTTCCCTGGCTGTGTTCGGAATGTTCACTCACTCACTCCCTCCCTACTCACTATATAGTGAATTTAGATATACTGGACTAAACAGTAAGCTCAATATAACAATAAAATTAACCGCTTTCGGACACTACTGGGCTTGTTTTTGTGGCACAGTTAATGATGTCATCACGTGAGACAGTAAAATGTAACAGACTAACGGTGGTAAAAAAAAATGAATATCTGTATGTAATTTGTAGTAAATATGTATTAAATCAAATCGTTTTTGCTGAATTAAATATAAATACCTTAAGGTAGTTTATGTTGTGGTGTGAAGCTCTTCTCTCACTGCTCCGTTGGCTGCGCATTCACTATATAGTACATTATGCTCAGAAGGAGTTTCTTTTCCAGCCTTATTCCTTTTCTTTTTATACTGTGCACACCAAAGGTGAGAGAGAGAAACGCCATTTCAATTATCCTGTATGTCCTGTACGTATAGTAATATTGACAATAAAATCTTTGAATCTTGAATTATAGCTTTATTATAGCTATATTATACCATTTTTACTGAGTGGATATACCTAAATCAGTGTGTCAATCATACTACATTGATGCTTATAGACATTCAAGTATGTTCCACACAAAATAGCATGGTTTGCAAAGGGCGGTGGAGTGATGATCTATGTTAATAACAACTGGTGCTGACTGGGACATATCACTGTTAAACAACAACACTGCAGCAAAGACATTGAGTTGCTAGCTGTTAGCATGCGGCCTACCTATCTCCCGAGGGAATACTCACACGTGATCTGCATTGTTATTTATGAAAATCCGACAGCGAACGCTGGGACAGCGCGTGACGTCATCCACTCAGTAACCAGCAGGCTGCAGACAGAACACCCAGATGCTGTTCTCCTCATCTCAGGCGATTTCAACCATGTTTCACTGTCTCCCATTCTACCCATGTTTACCCAGTATGTCACATGCCACACTAGAGACAATAAAACACTGGACTTATTCTACGCAAACACTAAGGAGGCGTACACCTCATCACCACTCCCCCCACTCGGGAGATCGGATCACAACTTGGTTCATCTCCGGCCGGTGTACAAACCCCTAGTGCACAGACAACCTCCGGTCATGCGCACAGTGAAGTTATGGTCTGAGGAGGCAATGGACGCTCTAAAGGACTGCTTTGAAACCACCGCCTGGGAGCAGCTCTGCGATCCACATGGTGAGGACATCGATGGCCTCACTCACACCATCACGGACTACATCAGCTTCTGTGTGGACAACACCGTACCCACCAAGACCATAAGGTGTTGCTCAAACAACAAACCCTGGATCAACCCTGAGATAAAAACACTTCTGAGGGAGAAGAAGAGGATCTTCAGGTCGGGGAACAGGGAGATGCTGAAGTCCGTAAAGAGGGAGCTGAGGAGGAAGATCAGAGAAGGCAAGGACAGCTTCAGGAAGAAGATGGAGGACAAGCTGCAACAGAGCGACATTGGTGGAATCTGGAGAAACCTTAAAACCATCTCTGGGCTCCAGAATACCTCCCCTCAGGCTACGGGGGGCAGGGAGTGGGCGAACAATCTGAATCTGTTTTTCAATAGGTTTGACCAACCGCCCTCCCCCCCGACTGCACAACAACCACTGCTGCCTCTGAAGACATCAAGTCCTGCTGCCCACTCCCCACTCCATCATCACCCCCCCACTCCCAACGCACAGCCCCCCAACCTGACCCTCACTAAGACCCAGGTGAGGACGGAGCTGAGGAAGATCAAGGCGAGGAAGGCATTGGGACCGGACGGCATCAGTGCAAAGCTCCTCAAGTCCTGTGCAGACCAGCTGTGTGGGATTGTGGAGTACATCTTCAACCTGAGCCTGAAGCTGGGGAGGGTACCACAGTTGTGGAAAACATCATGTGTGGTACCTGTACCAAAGACTTCCCACCCCAAAGATCTGAACAGCTACAGACCAGTCGCCCTGACGTCCCACATGATGAAGACCCTGGAGAGACTGCTCCTTGCTCACCTCCGCCCCCTGGTGGGAGCAGCGATGGATCCACTCCAGTTCGCCTACCAGCATGGCATTGGGGTGGAGGATGCGGTCATCTTCCTCCTTCACCGTTCTCTGTTCCACCTGGAGAAGCCCGGGAATGCGTTGAGGATCATGTTCTTTGACTTCTCCAGTGCTTTCAACACCATCCAACCGATGATCCTGAAGGACAAGCTGCTGTGCGCAGGGGTGGACCAGCACCTGTCATCATGGATCCTGGACTACCTCACTAACCGGCCACAGTTTGTGAGAACCCGGGATTGTGTGTCCGACACGATCATCGGTAGCACGGGGGCCCCCCAGGGAAGGGTTTTGGCTCCCTTCCTGTTCACCCTTTATACTGCGGACTTCTCACATAACACAACACACTGCCATCTACAGAAGTTCTCTGATGACTCTGTGATCGTTGGCCTCATCTCCAACGGAGATGAAGCTGAGTACAGAGGACTTATCCAGGACTTTGTGGACTGGTGCCATCGGAACTGCCTCCAGATCAACGCGAGGAAAACTAAGGAGCTGGTGGTGGACTGCCGCAGGCAAGGACAACCCCTCACAGCACCAGTAAATATACAGGGAACAGACATCGAGATGATGACATCCTACAAGTACCTGGGTGTTCATCTGAACAATAAACTAGACTGGTCACACAATACTGACGCACTCTACAAGAAGGGACAGCGCAGGCTGCTCCTACTGAGGAGACTCAGGTCTTTTGGTGTACAAGGGGCGCTGCTGAAGACATTCTATGACACGGTGGTGGCGTCAGCCATCACTTTTGGAGTGGTCTGCTGGGGCAGTGGCATTACAGCAGCCGATAGGAAGAGACTGAACAAACTGATCAAGAAAGCTAGCTCTGTCCTGGGGCAGCGCCTTGACCCAGTGGAGGAGATAGGAGAGAGAAGGATGGTGGCTAAACTGTCATCTCTGCTGGAGTCCAAGTTCCACCCTATGCAGGACACACTGAATGTACTAAGGAGCTCATTTAGCAGCAGACTACATCATCCTAGGTGCACAACCGAGAGGTTTCGCAGGTCCTTCCTACCTACGACTGTCAGACTGTACAACCTAAGCAGGGCTGCTCGCAGAGATAGCAAAAATATGTGACAACCTAATAGTATTGAATGCAAAAGACGCAATAGACTTACACAATGGTCCCCTCTGGTATACAACTAGGAAAAGACCGGTAGCTACGGAGGGTGACAATATGTATGGGTACATAATCATACCATGTAGGATAACTAAGTAGACGGTTATGCTGTTTCATTCCATCTAGCTACAATGCTCCGCACTGTGTGTGTTTATATATTTATATATTTATTCCATCTAGCGACAGTGCTCCACACTGTGTGTTTATATATTTACATATTTATTCCATCTAGCTACAATGCGCCGCACTGTGTGTTTATATATTTACATATTTATTCCATCTAGCTACAATGCTCCGCACTGTGTGTGTTTATATATTTACATATTTATTCCATCTAGCTACAATGCTCCACTCTGTGTTTATATATTCATATATTTATTCCATCTAGCTTCAACGCTCCACACTGTATGTGTGTTTATATATTCACATATTTATTCCATCTAGCTACAATGCTCCGCACTGTGTGTTTATATATTTATATATTTATTCCATCTAGCTACAATGCTCCGCACTGTGTGTCTATATATTTATGTTTATATGTACATATGTATACTCACTGCTCTTGTTTTTTCTTGCCTTCTGATTGTTGCTCTGAGTGTTGCTATCCCTGTGCTGTTGCAATCCTGGAATTTCCCCATTGTGGGACTAATAAAGGCTTATCTTATCTTATCTTATCTTATCTTATCTTTTCGGGACTTGTCTGTTTTTGTAAAAGAATGGCTTACTTTTTGGCAATTTATTAGTACTTTTTTTTTTTTTTGCAAAAACAGATAAGTCCACAAGCCATGATGATGATGATGATGATGATGATGATGGCTTGTGGACTTATCTGTTTTTGCAAAAAATAGTACTAATAAATTGCCAAAAAGTAACAATGAGTTGATGTTTTTGCTTTATTATGTCTGAGATACTCATATTTCAAGTGACCGTGACTTAGAAGCTGACTTGGAAATACTAATACCTATAAACCTACAGACGAAAAAGTGGTTTTTCTCATTTTGAACACAACTGGACTTATCTGTTTTTGAAAAAGAACTCTTCGAATGTACAGAGACATCCTTGATAAGAACCTGTTGCCATCTGCCAAGATGCTGAAGATGAAACGAGGGTGGACATTCAAGCTAGACAATTATCCCAAACACACAGCCAAGGAAACTCTCAACTGGCTCCAGAGAAGAGAAAATAAAGCTGCTAGAATGGTCCAGTCAGTCATCTGACCTGAATCCAATTGAAGATCTATGGAATGAACTGATGATCAGAGTTCATAGAAGACACCCATGGAACCGTCAAGATTTGAAGACAGTTTGTGTGGAAGAATAGGCTAGAATCACTCCTGAGCAATGCCTGCGCCTAGTTTCTCCCTACAGGAGGCATTTGAAAGCTGCTATTACCAACAACAGCTTTTCTACTAAATATTGAATGAATTTCACCAATTATGTTCAATACTTATTCCCTGTGCTATTCCATTTTATTAAATATAACTTGTTTTGTGAACACAGTTGCCTTGATTTCTTTGTATGTATGGATTACTTGGGTTGTTACTGATATCTAGTGAAAATCTAAAGGTCAATGGCTCCATCAGAAATATGTTTAATGAGAAAAATGTTGACAAATTCAATACTTATTTTCCTCGCTGTATCAAGAGCAAAATCAGACCCAAGTCTGTAGTTTTTCTGTTGTTATTGTCCAGTAAAGCCCCGCCCCATCCAAAAGGGTGACTTTGGACAGAGCGTTTCTAGGTATGTAAGCATTTGTGCTTTGCCTTATTGGTTCTAACATTAACCAATCAGGCTAAGCACTGGGCATGGCTAAAAACCTGAGTTCACTACCCCAGGGGAAGAGGGAGGAGCCGACGTGGCTCCATGGACAGAGGTTCACAGTCTGCCTACCACTGACCATGCTGACAGTTCCTTCCTGGGGACAGTGCAAAACTGACCACGGCCACCCGTAGTTTTCCACCGCTGGGGCTACCGTATTCCGGAACCCTGTAGTGCATGTGAGTTGCGATCAGCTTGAAGAGTGGAGTCCACCAGCTACCATGCCTGCACGTGCAGGGTCCCGCCCGGAGGCACCCACAGAGGAATGGGAGGCCCATGGTCAGAAGGCCAAATCAGAGAGAGAACATCTGCTCTGGGGGATGAAGGCGCCAAGACCGCCACCTGTCCGTTTTGCATTTGTTTGACTTGGTTTGGTGAAGGGGTTTTTGGGGGTGACAAAAAATCCCCCAGGTGCTCCTTTCCATCCCCGCCAGGGAGGACGGAGGAAGAGACATTAAACCCCCCACTCCCTCCCAAGGAGGGAGGCGAGTTAGGTAACCAGTGGGCACGTAGCACAATGGCTGGAGCAAGGCCACGCGTGCCACACTGCGGTCATGGTTCCATGGTAGCGGGCGGGTGCACCAGACCGCCAGCCAGCAAGCTGCCCAGCGGGCACCCGTGTGCCCCCAGGTGGACCAGCAAGAGCCAGCTCACTTTGGCAGGGGTCACTGGCATGTACATGTACGGCTGAATCACTCCGATGTTTTGACTAGCCATTGTTGTTTAGCGAGACAGTCTGGTGTTCTCAGGTCAAAGGACAGTGGAGGGCTGGCCTTGCAGCATCTGCTACTGGTGGACAGGAGAATGGGTGGGGCTAATTAGAAAATTCATAGAGCTGTGCATACATAAAGGAATCATTGACTCAAAAATGGTGTGTTTGTAGGTTTTAACTGTCTCAAATGTATTAACTGGTCACATAATTAGCCAAAAATTTTCCAGTCAACAATCTGAAAAAAGCACACTGCCTTTATCTTATTTTTCTCTCAAACAAACTCCCAAAAACATTTTTGACTCTTCCAGGTAAGTTTCCTACATCAAGTCTTGAAAAACTCTACCCACTGCTGTCCTAAAAACCCACCCACTGCTCTATTATTGGCCCGCCTAGATGTCTGTCATGTAGAACGAAGTGGTGGTTAAAGGTGGCCTATTAGCCCCTGATCTAGTAGCCCACAAGCTAACACTGGTACCAGGACACTGGCTGTAAGCGCGGCATATATTGTTATTTTCTTCAGATCTTAGTCACCCTAATAGTCCCTGTTACCACCTGGTTCACTTCGGCCCATCTCTGAGTGGTTTCATCGTGATTCCATGGCAGATTGCCTGCCCTGGCACACTGGTCACTTTTACAGACCAGGACCAGGGCTACTGGCCGGTGTTATGCTGAGAACTCCCCCGGATTGTCGGGGAAGTTCTCAGGATAACACCGGTATGTGCAATCTGCCGCAGAATCACGACAAAACCATTGAGAGATGGGCCTCAGTGATGGAAGGCACACCGCCAAACCAGGTGATAACAGGGATGGATATTAGGGTGACTAAGATCTGAAGAAAACAACAATATAAGCCACGCTTACAGCCAACGTCCTCGTACCAGTGTTAGCTTGTGGACTAATAGCTCAGTGGTTACCTTTACCCTTTTGCTGGCTGTGCAAGCCATAGGCCAGTACAGGCGATCGGCCGCAGAATCACGACAAAGCCTCCGCCTCCCTTCAATCAAAATGTCCTGGGACCAGATGCTGCTGGCTCGCACACCCAGCAACCCCACCGTCCTCCGTGGATCCACTCTGTTCTCGTGGGCAGCATAGTCACTCCAGCGTTCAGCTGGCTGTGAGAGCAGAGTGGAGTCCTACAAAGCAACACTGGCCTTTGAGATCCCTTGGCTCCGTAGCTCGCCTCAGGTTGCAGCAATCATCCAGCGCATGGTGCTAGTGACTTGTTGTGGAATCACGGCAAAATTATTGGGAGACAGACTGGACTGATGCGAGACACACCACTGAGTGTGGATTAGTGAACCAGAGCACTGCTCAACCAAGCTAGGAGGCTAGAAGCTAGTCAGCTATAATAGCTAACTTACGTATGAGGGAGAGCGTTGTTGAAACAGTGAAGGATGGTTCTTAAAGTGACAGGCTTTAAATCAGAGTCTTTAAAGAAAGCCATGAAAGATGAAAAAAAATTGCTTTAATAATTTTTTAAAAATATAGAAAATGTGAACAAAATATGTCACAAACATTTCATTAAAACATGTGTGAGCTATTAAAATGTGGAAAAAGTGCAGCCAGCGACCCCTTTAAGTAGGTGGAAGATGTAAAGCTCTTTCCAAGTAATTCAAAGGCAGTGAAAGTTTTTTTTTGTGGATAAAAAGCCACAATATACTATTTTTGGCAATACACATTTGTCTTTGAGGTGGTTTTAGAGCTGCCGGAGTGCGTCTTTAATGACTCGAAGAAATGCAAAATTGTTTCCAATTTCTTCAATGATTGTACAGTATGTGAATTGTCCAAGAAGGTGTCCACAATAGCCTTTAAAAAGGGAGTTTATTTCCATATAAGTATCTATTAGGATAAAGATAGTAAAACAGTTCTGAGGTGATGTGATTATTGTCAACGATGGCCCTCACGAGCCATCAATAAGACGCCGAAAGCCAGCCGATGAGTTTGCATATTTTATTAACAAAGAGACATGAATGACAAAATAACAGCCATGAGGGGCGAAAACACGACTATGACTGTGACTAAGACTATGGACACAGGATAACAGACTCTGAAGGAATACACTTACAAAGACGATGAAGAATACAAACGTAAGCCCAGTCTCAGACACAAGTTAGACGGAGGTTTGACGAGGTCGCCGCGAGGAGTAACCCTCAGCTGTTTCCTTAAATACTAATGACAACCCAATTTGACGCCTGAATTTATTTCCAACTGTGAACAAATTTTTTTTTTATTTATTTTTTTATTTTTTTCATAATTGAAAATCGTTGTTTTTTTTGTTTTTTGTTACCTCCACCAGGCCGGAGGCCAGGAGGAGGTTATGTTTTTGCCAGCGTTTGTCTGTCTGTCTGTCTGTTTGTCTGTCTGTTTGTCTGTCTGTTGGTTAGCAAGATAACTCAAAAAGTTTTGGATGGATTTCAATGAAACTTTCAGGCGTTGTTGGAAATGGTACAAGGAAGAACTGATTAAATTTTGGGGATGATCCGGATCACCGTCTGGATACAGGAATTTTTTAAAGGATTCTTTAACATTGTGAGATACGGCCATTTTCAACATGTGTGCAGGCCCAATGGAGGGCGCTGCTCGTCGTGTCTGATGAACACAAACTCCGCCTTCTTCAAACTTTTAGGCACAAAAGCACGCAGAACACAGTGGTGGGCAGGGCTTGGCAGCGTGCCTGTGTGCCTGTGTTTGCGCTACGCTGCAAAAGCTCAGACGGGCAGCTGTCCGCCGCCGGATTATTTGGCAGAAATTCCCCGGCCAGCCATAGTAGCTGCGCAAAAAGAAGCTCTCTGCCGGGGAAGTTTCCAAATCCTCTTTTGCCGCGGAGCGCAACCCCAATAAAACCCACGCCAACCTGTCTACCCAATTTGCATCCGTCAGTGAAGCCCTCAGTGCTGCTTTCAGTGATCTATGAAAACGCTCGCATAACCCATTGGCCTGTGGGTTGTACGCGGTTGTGTCATGATTTCTTTTGTTTTTTCTTTTGAATTCTTGGATGGAACATGGGTGGGCAATATAAGCTGCCAATTCAGCCATCACACATTTCGGATAACTTATGTTGAACTGTATAATCAGAGGAGTTATTGTCTAATTTGACCTTGTTGGATTTTATTACCCCCTTTGTTATATTATTCACTTTCTTTTAACCTGTACTCTTAATCTATTCAAAATAAAGATTAATTCATTCATTCATTCAATCGCAACGCCCGCAGCCTGGGAGTTTGCAGATGCAGGAGATGGACACAACACCAACACTTCAGTTTATTACCTCCGCCAAGGAGGTAATGCTTTTACTACTGAACCACAAATCCTATCATTGTCAATCCAATTGCTAGTCATATGTTTTCATGGTCAAGGAATCTGAAAACATACACACAAACACTGTATGGGGGGAGCTGTGGCGCTTGGCGGAGGTCTGCCCTCTCCGAGTGCCTTTCTAGTTTCTTTTTTTTGGATTGATGTGAATTCGCGACAATAGGCGTCAAGGAGTTAAAGGAGAAATGTAATCAGTGAGATATGATCCAGCTGTCACGGCACAGCTTGGCTCTGACAGCCGGAAGTCCCGCCGTGACGCTGTCACAATAAGAGCCCAGGACGGCCATATGGAACACAATACAGAAGAACGGGGAAAATAGTGGATGATCCGAGCGCGGACGATATCAGCGCTCAGACCATGACAATTATTTCTTGTGGTGGTGCTTTTGGGGATTCCATTTAGGTCAATTTTATTTTTAAATTATTCTAATAATAAAATAACTGTCAGGGTGGTTCATTACACTCTGAAGGTGCGTTCAGATCAAACACAAAAGCACAAATTTGGTGGGGTGCTGCAATTAAATCCATCCATCCATCCATCCATCTTCTTCCGCTTAATCCTTTTCGGGTCGCGGGGAGCTGGAGCCTATCCCAGCATCTTTGGGCGAGAGGCAAGGTACACCCTGGACAGATCACCAGTCCATCACAGGACTAACACAGAGAGAGAGACAACCAGTCACTCTCACAGTCATACCTAAGGACAATTTAGAATCCCCAGTTTTATGCCAATTGACCTAACTTGCATGTTTTTGGCATGTGGGAGGAAACCCACGCAGACACGAGGAGAACACGCAAACTCCACACAGATCACTGTACATGTTAACTCAATTTCTACCTACTGTGGAAACCCCCAAAACACTGTCATGTTTAAGTTTACAACATTATCTGGCGTTGCCTCCACCTGGGAAAATGTCACTGCCTTCACCAAAAATTGCACCTGGATTACAGTTGTTTACACTGCTAGACTGCTAGCCATCATTAGCACATCAGTAGCAGGAGTACGTGGGTGAATAAACTCCATTTCAGCGGCAGAGCTCTTGGTCCATCTGTCTGCAGGTGAGCGGCAGTCTCATTTTCAAACTAGTTTACACACCAGTGCTAATACTTTTACTCCGGTGATGGCAGAATCTCTTGGCTGATTATTAGCTGTCGCTACCAAGTCCCTTGGATGAGAATCCGCATTTATTTGCATGTTTACATTAAGTTAACATGCATTCCTCCCATGTGAAAAATTTGCTTCGTGTTTGATGTGAATGTACCTTGAGAATTGAGTTTTTATAAAGGGATGCTCATGAGTATAAATAACGTACATTTCAGAGTCACAAGTTTGTTTTTTTTAATCAAAAATACCTCATTGACGCACGAATAAAACTTCACCTTCACATGAATTCTCAGGTCTTTTTCTCTGTGTGCATGACTACTAGGATGCATACCAGTGTTTAAAATATTAATTTGACAGATGACCTCTTGGCAAACTGTTTCTTCTTCTATTCAAAATGCTTCCAAGGAAACAAACAAATATGGGTTATATATATATATATTTTTTTTAATAATTTGAACATATTTCAGATTGAGATACTTTAAAACAGTTCAATCCTGGATGGTTTCTGTAAGCTGCTGTCCATTTTAGGGCAAAATCAATACCGCACAACAGGGATATATCAGGCAGATGGCAAAAAATAAAGGCAACAAATGACAACTGAATAAGAACAACAGCTGATTCAAATGTAGCTGTCTGGCCAGCGCCGCACCTTTGCACTTTCTGCCCTATTAACTCCTTAACTTTCCTATAGGATGGACCATCCTGACTATAAGTGAACATATTTAATGACAAAGACTGATGGAAAGAAATAAACTTTTCCACGGACTTATGGAGTGGTCAGAATATTTCATTTTTCAAATTCAAAAGGTAGTAAAATGAATATTAGCAAAATATATATAAATAAAACAATCTGTAAACAAATCTGAAACAGAAATGGTTAAAATAAGCAATCCCAAATATCACATGTCGATCTTAACTGTTTGTTGATCCTTTTAAATTTTTCATAGTTTTCATTTCCCAAAACTCAGAGTATGTTTGTAACCATGGTTACAAAGGCTGTGAACAGAACCTGCTCCTGATTAGGTTATGTTCAGGTATGTTATGTTGAGATATTTTTTGAGTATTTAAACTTAAGAGGAACCAAATCCACAAATAGAAATGTGATGGCAGAGAATCAAAGAACTAATCACTCTAAATCACTTTTAATAAAACGCACCATTGTGATGGTACGGGTGGGGGATTCTCCACCCAGAGAAGGCAGCTGGGGAAGGGGGGAACAATGGACCGAAGGAGGAAGTGTCACTGGGGGGGTATCAGACGGCACAGTAAGGACTATGCGCCCCCCGGGGAGAGGAGGAACCGCCGGAGCCACTGGAAGTGGAAAGGGTGAGAGAGCGGTGCCGGCGTTATATCATGTTAATGTGCCACACAGGTCTTTGCTCCAAACAACGTATTATGGACGGAAGTTCCGGGTCTCAATGCATGGAATTAAAGGTATAAAAGAGGAATGTACAGAGACCCGGGAGCTCTTTTACTGTATTTGATGTTGGAGAAAGAATAAAGTTCATGTGTTGTCAAACTCACTGCCTCGCCTGTTTCCTTTCTTGACATTGGTGACCCCAATATGTGCCATGGAAAGCGAGCCGAGCACAGCCTCGGAGACTACCTGGAGGGAGAGCACCAGCGCCGCGTGCGCTGTCTCAGTCAAGCTCCCAGACTTCTGGCTTCACAACCCGACCGTGTGGTTCTTGCACATAGAAGCCCAGTTAGCACTCCACAGGATAACAACGGACGATACCAAGTATTACTACATGGTCGCCGCACTGGATGTGCGCGCTATGCAACAGGTGACAAGCCTGCTCCAGGAGCCACCAGCCCAGGGGAAATATGAAGCGCTTAAGAGGATGCTTCTCCAGCGCTATACCCTTTCTGACAGTGAGAGGGCAGAGAGACTCCTAACACATTCGGAGTTAGGTGACAGCTCAGCAGTGGAGCTCATTGAGAGCATGTTGGTGCTGACAGGGAAGGATGATGAATCTTTTTTTTTCACCCACTTGTTCCTCAGGAACCTACCAGCTATGGCGAGGGCGATCCTGGCCAACTCGCCGCAGCTGGTTGCCAAAGACTACTGCGCCCTAGCGCAGGAAGCGGACCACATCATTTTGACAACCAGAACTCTCAGCGTGCAGACAGTGGCACTGGCATCCATGAGGGACTCCAGTGAGGTCAAGGAGCCGTTGGTAGTAGCCAGGACAGACACCAGGAGACGAAGGAGCGGGGCAATCTGTTTTTATCATTGCCGTTTTGGCTCGAATGCCCAGCGCTGCCTGTCGCCATGCCAATTCAAGAAGCCGGGAAGATGGCATGCTCGGCATTCAGTTGCAGCTGCAACTGCTGGCGACAGGAACAAACTGCTTTATGTCACGGACACACATTCGGGGAGAGGGATTTTGGTGTCTCCCAGAAAAGCCTCATTCTGCCGGTCAACGCAGACAGGTTGGCAGGAGGCAGCGGTCCCAAGCTCAAGGCCACCAACGGATCCACTATCGGGACGTTTGGTGAATGGACACTGACGATATGCTTGCACGGACGCAATTTCTAGTGGGACTTTGTGATAGCTGCATATGCTGCCTCCATTTTAGACGCAGACTTTCTATGTGCTTATGGGTTGTTATTCGATGTTGCTAATAGGCAATTAGTGGATGCTGTCTCTTTTTCCTCACTCCCCTGCACAGCTCGAGGAGCTGGGTTGACAACACTGGCTAACATTATAGCTCCAGGGGGTAAGTACCAACATTTACTCTCACAGTTCCCAGCACTCACGGTCCCGACGTTTTCGGCTACGATAACAAAACACGGAGTCAAACATTTCATAACTACAAAAGGCCCGCTGGTGTTCGCTCGTCCTCGGCGCCTGGACACAGCTAAGCTGGCCAGCGTGTGAGGAGTTTGCCAGATTAGAGCAGTTGGGCATCGTCAGGCACTCCAACAGCCTGTGGGCATCCCCGCTTCACATGGTGCCTAAAGCTGACGGGTCGTGGTGACCGTGCGCCAATTTCCAGCGCTTGAACAACGCCACAGAACACGATCATTATCCTATTCCACACATCTAAGATTTTTCCGTGCACCTGGCCGTGGCGCGTGTTTTTTCAAAAGTGGATCTGGTCCACGGACACCATCGGGTCCCACTGCACGCGAAAGATGTTTTGAAAACTGCGGTAATAACTCCTTTCAGCCTTTACAAGTTTTTACGCATGCCGTTCGGATTAAAAGCCGTGGCGCAGACTTTTCAGAGGATGATGGACGCAGTGCTTCGCAACTTGTCCTTCGTTTTTGTCTACTTAGACAACATTCTGGTGGCTACCGTGTCAGAGGAGGAGCACATCACCAATCTCAAGACGGTTTTCCAGAGGTTGGAAGCGCACGGACTTATAGTAAACCTGGCGAAGTGCCAGTTCAGTGTGCCAGTGATTGACTTTTTGGGCCATCGCATTTCACCGGAGGGTGCGATTCCGCTACCGGATAAGGTTCGTGCCGTGCTGGACATTCCGCGTCCACAGATCGTGAGACCCCTGCAGGAGTTTTTGGGAAAGGTCAATTTTAATAACTGTTTTCTTCCCCGGGCAGCCCAGCTGATGCAGCCGTTGTATGCCGCACTGAAAAAAAGAAGCCTGCGGAAAACATCAACTGGACTCCCGAGTGAGTCCAGGCTTTCATGGACGCCAAAACAGCACTGGCAGATGCCGTGTTGCTAGCCCATCCGGATCCATCGGCATGGATAGCGCTCACTACAGACGCATCTGATGTTGCCATAGGAGCAGTGGTGGAGCAGTACGTCTCCGGTTCGTGGCAGCCGCTCGCATTTTTTAGTCGAATTTTTCGCGACAACGAACGCAAATACAGCACGTTCGACAAAGAGTTGTTGGCTCTACACCTGGCGACACACCATTTCGTTTTGGCTAGAAGGGCGTGAGTTCACCGCATTCGTGGACCATAAGCCGCTGACGTACGCAATGTCCAAGGTTTCAGAACCGTGGTCGGCCTGGTAGCAATGGCATTTGGTCACGATCTCGGAGTTTACGACCGACATTCAACACGTTGCCGGTAAGCTCAACGTCGTGGCCGAGTGTCTGTCGTGCATGCTAGTCTCCCCGGTCTACATGGGAATAGATTTCCCTGCTATGGCCGCAGAGCAAGCCGGAGACACGGACATTTCCGCATTCCAGTCGGCACCTGCTGGGTTAAGGCTGGAGAGCAGGGTGGTGCAAGAAGGGTGCCCTCCCTTTCTCCACGATGTTTCCACCGGCCGCCCGTGCCTGGTGGTTCCAAGCTCTTGGCGCTGCCGCATTTGTGAGTCAGTCCACTCCCTTTTGCATCCGGGAATGCGTGCTTCGGTGAAGCTAGTGGGGCAAAATTTGTCTGGCTGCGCTTGCACAAGGACATGCGCTGCAGCTTGCGCTGTGTACCAGTGGGCCAAAGTGCACAAGCACACCAGAGCCCCCCTTGAGCCCTTCCAAATCCCGACCAGGAGGTTCAACCACATCCACATGGATTTGGTGGGACCCCTCCCACCGTCACAAGGTTTCACGCACCTTTTAACAATCGTGGACCGCACCACGTGCTGGCCTGAAGTGGTTCCGCTGGCTTCTACCATGTCCGCGGAAGTAGCTCGCACTTTTTTGTCGGCTTGGGTTGCACGGTTTGGATCCCCGTCGGACATCACTTCTGACAGGGGTCCGCAATTCGTTTCGGGACTCTGGTCCGCAATGGCCCAGCGCCTGGGGGTCAAAATTCACCACACTACCGCGTACAACCCCCAAGCTTATGCAAGTGTTTTCATTAGTCGCTTAAAGCAGCGCTAAGAGCTTCGCTCACGAACACAAATTGGGTTGACCGCCTGCCCTGGGTTCTTTTAGGGTTGCGCTCTGCACCTAAGGAGGACTTGGCAGCCTCGCCAGCAGAACTTGTTTTTTCTCAGCCACTGCGGATCCCCGGAGAGTTTTTGCCAGAAAACTCCATGCCCGAGGCTGATCTGCTCGCGCAATTTTTGCACAGCACAGAGGCTTTTAACGTACCGGGCCAGGCCCACCATTGTCTTCCCCGCACTTTTGTCCCCAAGAGTTTACAGAACGCCAGCTTTGTTTTTTGTCAGGCACAATGTGCACTGGACCCTGCTGTGCCCACCGTATGACAGACCGTTCAGGGTGTTGGAATCTGAGGCAAAACATTTTGTGTTAGACTTGGAGGGGCGTAGGGAGACCGTCTGCATCAACAGGCTGAAGCCCACTTTTGTGTTGGCAGATGAGCAGGTGGTGTTGGCCCAAGCTCCCCAGCACGGACGCCCACCGTTGGCAGCTCCACAAGTTGTTGTTCCCTCGGTAGAGACCTGCACCTGTGAAGCTGATGTGTTTCCCCCCTCCCTTTTTCCCTCCACAGACTGACGTGCCCTCCTGTACACCTCGCCAGCTGGGTGTTTCGACTGGATCGGCAACCCCCCGCTACAACTGCTATGGGCACCAGCTCAAGCCCAAAGGACGGGGGGTTAGTGCCCCTTCTGGGTGTTCGGGGGGGGCTGTGTGGTGGTACGGGTGGGGGATTCTCCCCCCAGAGAAGGCAGCTGGGGAAGGGGGGAACAATGGACCGAAGGAGGAAGTGTCACCGGGGGGTATCAGACGGCACAGTAAGGACTATGCGCCCCCCGGGGAGAGGAGGAAATGCCAAAGCCGCAGGAAGAGGAAAGGGTGTGAGAGCAGTGCCAGCATTATGTCATGTTAATGTGTCACACGGGTCTTTGTTCCAAACAATGTATTATGGTCGGAAGTTCCAGGTCTCAATGCATGGAATTAAAGGTATAAAAGAGGAATGCACAAAGAGTCGGGAGCTCTTTTACTGTATGTGATGTTGGAGAAAGAATAAACTTCATGTGTTGTCAAGCTCGCTGCCTCGCCTGTTTCCTTTCTCTGCACCATCACTAATTTGTTTTTAACCTGTCCTCTTTGTTTCTTGAACAGCCATCATTTTCCCTCTGTCTTTACATGCAGACTTTTCATCTCCAAATCTATTTTAAGATTTTTATCTATTGAGATAAATTCTGTACAGATCCTTTGCTGACAGCTACAATGAAATTCTTAAATTTAGTAACCTTAACGGTACAATATCCAGTTCTATTTAGCAGTAATGTGTCTTACATCAGAATTAATAGAATCACTTTCTTATATTGTCAAATTAGTGCATAGAGGTTGATGGATAATCCATCACACTGCACTTTTCAGCCTCTTATGGAACAAAAATAAGTTCTGCTGCAAAGCCTCCAGTCTTTAAACACCATAGTTCGATATTGTATGGTTTATTTTCACCCTGACCATTTCTGTAACAGCTGATGCAGTCTTATTCTCTTGAGCCTTTTAACTGTATTAATAATCATACAGCCTTTGGTCTGACTAGACACCATCTTGGACTGTGAAGGTGATAAGATGATAAAAGTGTAAAGATCAAAAGCCCACATTCAATCAATAAAAACAAGATGGGCTTGTGAGTGAAATGGGTTGAATAGAAAAACCCCTTAAAGGTTGGTATAAGTTGACATTAAGGCTTGCATATATGATTACAGCAGGGGAAATAAGTATTGAACATGTCAGCATGTTTCTCATTAAACATATTTCTGATGGAGACATTGACCTGAGATTTTCACCAGATATCAGTAACAACCCAAGAAATCCATACATACATACAAAGAAATCAAGGCAACTGTGTTCACAAAACATGTTATATTTAATAAAATGGGATGACACAAAGATAAAGTATTGAACACACTTGGTGACATTCATTTAATATTTAGTAGAAAAGCCTTTGTTGGTAATAAAAGCTTCCAGATGCCTCCTGCATGGAGAAACCATGGGCCCAGAGTGATTTTAGCCTATTCTTCCAAACAAATCTTGAAGGTTCCGTGGGTGTCTTCTATGAACTCCGGTCTTCAGTTTGTTCCATAGGTTTTCAATTGGATTCAGGTCAGGTGACTGACTGGGCCATTCTAGCAGCTTTATTTTCCTTCTCTGGAGCCAGTTGAGTTTCCTTGGCTATGTGTTTGGCAGTCTCTCCAGGATTTCGAGATGTTGTGATTGCGTCAATTCACGCGAAATCAGTGATTGGCCATGTCTTTTGCACAACCTTGCAACTTTGTCCAATCACCGCAACTTTCCTGCAATTTTGGCCAATCTTCATCAACTTTCACCAAATTTGTCCCTGAGTGGTGCTTAAACACTCAGTCTAACCAATCAAATTTGTCGCTGCACCACGCTCACTTCCGTGTTTACAGAAAGTGTTAACGAAACACATAAGCAAAAAACAGTGTGTGTGATTTTAAAAAAAACCCCACTCACCCACGAGGTTTACATCTCACCACATCTCCCTCCTGACCAGGTGTACGAAGTGCTGGGTTTGTGTTGAAAAACATCTGCCTGCCTGAAAACCACACCATCACGGGAGCACGCGTAAGGAGAGACACCGTAAAAACAAGCAAATATAACACTACAGCCAGTATTGTAACATTTTATTCATCTTTAAAGGTAAAATCATTACTACATCTTGTCAATGAGCTTTAAAACTGTGAATCTCTGGTCTGGACAAGGACCAAGGTGCATAACCCCCCCGCCTTCCCCAGGACTCCCGGTAAATGAAAGATCAGTATCTGATGAGACAGGTGTGTGTCAACAAGTGCAGCAGACAGGCAGACAAGTAGGAGTTAGGTACGGAAAGAGAGAATATTTTCAGAAAAACACAGGCTCCAATAGACATACAGAGCATACAGAATAAATTATTTCTTTTTACCTCTGTGCTCGGTACTGAGTGGGTGGGGACTGCTGTGGTTTTCAAATGAAGGTGCTGCCAATAATTTCCAAATTTCTACTCTTTAACATGTATTCAATGCAATTTAGCTGTTGTAATTAATATTGTATTAAAGTCTGTATTTACTGTTGCACAAGTTTTTTTGTATAGCAGAAGTTTCTGCTTAATTTACAAATCACTGTTTAATAGGAATTTTTGTGGTGTTATATAGAATATCACTAAAGTAAACTACGGAAAAAAGCATCTGCTTTAAAATTTGTAATTCTTCCCACAACTTTTAGGGGAAAAAAATTCTCAAAACATCACAACTTTTATTGCAACTTTTTAAAAAAGCTCCTCCGAATTCAGGCTTTTTGGCCTGCAACAATCATAAAAACATCCCACGAGATCCTAGAGGGACTGGTTTGGGATCACTGTCTTGCTGAAATATCCACCCTCGTTTCATCTTCATCATCTTGGCAAATGACAACAGGTTCTTATCAAGGATGTCTCTGTACATTTGTCCATTCATCTTTCCTTCAATTATATGAAGTCTGCCTGTACCATGTGCTGAAAAACACCCCCACATCATGATGGGATGTGCAGTGCCATTTCTCATCCAAACATGTTGTGTGTTGTGGCACCCAAAAAGTTCAATTTTGGTCTCATCTGACCAGATTACATTCTCCCAATATTTTACTGACTTGCCCAAATGTTGTGCAGCAAACTTTAAACAAGCTTCAATATGCTTTTTCTTCAGCAATGGAGTCTTACTCATAGGCCAACGGAGTGGTGGCCTAGTTGCTAGAGCATCCACCCCATAACCGGGAGGTTGGGGGTTCAAGTCCCGGCCAGGTCATAAAGACCATATATGAATGGTACTTCCCGCCTTCTAGCTTGGTGCTCAGTGTAACAGAATGGGGGAAGAAGCTGTTTATGGTAGTGCCTTGCAGGGCAGTGACCCCTGTGATTAACATTGTAGATAAAAGAAATGCAATTTTGTTCTACTGTACATGATCGACTGAATGACATTAGAAATTTCTTCTTATGTGGTGAGCGGGCATAAAGCCCATATCGGTTGAGTGCATTACTTATTGTTTTCTTTGAAACAGCAGTATCTGCTAACTCCAGGTCTTTCTGGAGCTCTCCATGAGTGGTCTTTGGCTCTTGGATAACTCTTCTGATAATTCTTTTGACTCCTCTGTCAGAAATATTGTGAGGAGCTCCTGGTCGTGGCCAGTTCCTGGTAAAATGATGTTCTTCCTACTTCTGAATGATGGCTCTAACAGTGCTTACTGGAACACTCAGCAGTTTAAAAATGCTTGTAACCAATGCCATCATTATGTTTTCCAACAATCAGGCTGTGAAAGTCTAGTGAGAGCTGTTTGCTTCTACCCATCATGAGTTCTTTGCGGAGTGACAATCTGATATTCACAGACCTTTTCAAAAGCTATCAGTCAGGATTTCACCAGCTGAAATGAATTTGCACTGATGGGGGATGGGATGGCTTCCAAAATTAATAAAATGGATTCCAGTTGGTTTCTTGGCTTTCTATGCCTTTTTGCACCTCTTTTTCTTCATGTGTTCAATACTTATTTCCTGTGTCATTCCACTTTATTAAATATAACTTGTGTGTGAACACAGTTGCCTTGATTTCTTTGTATGTATGGATTGGGTTGTTGGGTTGTTATTGATATCTGGTAAAAACTTCAGGTCACTGTCTCCATCAGAAATATGTTTAATGAGAAAAATGTTGATGTGTTCAATACTTATTTTCCCTGCTGTATATGGTGGTCACACACTATTTTTTTTATTCCATGCACACTCTCATTTTAATTGCGGACTTACCGTTGGAGTCTATAGATTAAGCATTAATATAGGATTTTTTTAAGGGAATGAATGAGCGAAAGGATATGCGCCCCGGGTTTCCAGCCCCCCAAGCTCCCTGACAGCCACCCGTCAGCCCCCAGCAGAAGCTGCCGAGAATGGGCTCGCTTCGTGACTGGGGGCAGCGGCAGACCGGAAGCCACACCAGATTGTCTTCTTCCCTCCTACCCAGGAGGGATAGGGAGAGATCCTCGGTCAATGAAAGCAAGAGGAGAGAGAGCACGCCATCTCAGAGCAACTTCCACGCCATTGTTAATTAAAGTTTATGAAAGTTTGCACAGGCATCATCTTCTTTTCCTTAAGTGTCAAACCCATTCATGTCTGCGTGTTGCATCCGTGCGCACAACATTAAACCATTCAGATTATATTTCAGCACATTCTTACCCTTTTGTTCTTTCTAACATAACTAACTCGGCATCAACTGTGATTGATGTCTTCCTTATTACCAGGCAGCATTACTATCGCGTGCATTTTGGCTCACACACAGGCTTTGGTCAGCGCACAACCCATGTTAAACCGTCATGATCACAATTCACTTTAGATCAGGGATGCTCAACCTGGGGCTCCTGGAATGTTCAGGTTTCTATGGGAAATTTTGTCATTTCACTTCTTAATTGGTCCAAAGATTTGCAAATAATTTGTTGGTGTGCATGTGTTCTGTACGCACCCTTGCACCCATGCACAACAACAGCAGGTACCCCTGCTTTAGATAATGTGCCTCTTTGCATTAAAGGGATGGGAAGGAGCGCTTTGGATTGAATTATCCAAAACACACCTCTGAAAGATTAGACCAGCCTCTTTGCATCATGCGCCGGCAGAAAGTTTGTTTTTACACCGTTGTGATTACGAAATGAACTTGGAAACATCCATAAACGCGTTCTGCATCACTGACAACTGACTAACTGACCCCGTCATTGTAATACAGCCAATAGTCTCTCCAGTGTATCCTGGGTCTGCCCCAGGGTTTCCTCCCAGTGGGACATGCCCAAAACACTGTGTGCGAAGTGTCCAGAAGGCATCCTGATCAGATGCCTAAACCACCTCAACTGGCTCATTTCCATGTGGAGTCAGGAGGGGCTCTACTCTGAACCCCTCCTGAATAACTGAGCTCCTCACCCTGACCCACTTTCTCTTGAGATTCAGTTCATGGACAGATGTTCTGATATTTTCCTTTAGTATTTGCTGGTATAATTCAGAATTCATTGTTCCATCAATGATGGCAAGCTGTCCTGACCCAGATGCGCCAAAACAATCCCAAACCATGACACTACCACCACGTTTCACAGATGGGACAAGGTTCTTATGCTGGAATTCTCTGTCTTCCTTTCTCCAAGTGTAATGCTTCTCATTGAAACCATGAAGTTCTATTTTAGTCTCAGCCGTCCATAAGACATTTTTCCAATAGCCTTCAGGTTTGTCCATGTGATCTTTAGCAAACTGCAGATAAGCAGCAATGTTCTTTTTTGAGAACAGTGGCTTTCTCCTTGCAACCCTGCCATGCACACCATTGTTGTTCAGTGTTCTCCTGATGGTGGACTCATGAACACTAACATTAGCCAATGCGAGAAAGGCCTTCAGTTGCTTAGAAGTTACCCTGGGGTCCTTTGTGACCTCGCCGACTAAACATGCCTTGCTTTTGGAGTCATTTTAGTTGGTTGACCACTCTTGGGGAGGGTAGCAATGCTCTTAAATTTCCTCCATTTGTACACAATCTGTCTTACTGTGGATTGGTGGAGTCCAAACTCTTTAGAGACGGTTTTTTAACCTTTTCCAGCCTGATGAGCATCAACACCCTTTTTCTGAGGTCCTCAGAAATCTCCTTTGTTTGTGCCATGATACACTTCCACAAACATGTTTTGACACATTGATAGATCCTTAAATAAAAAAATTGTTTAAAATAAAACAGGTGCCCACTCACACCTGATCGTCATCTCATTGATTGAAAACACTTGACTCTAATTTCACCTTCAAATTGTCTGCTTATCCTGGAGGTTCACAAACTGTTGCCACTCAGAGATATGCAATATTGGATCATTTTCCTCAATAAATATATGGCAAAGTAAAGTATTTTGTCTCATTTATTCAACTGGGTTCTCTTTATCTACATACTTTTAGGGCTTGTGCAAAAATCTGATGATGTTTTAGGTCATATTTATGCAGAAATGTAGAACATTCTAAAGGGTTCATAAATTTTCAAGCACCACCGTATCTCTAAGAGTGAGTCCAGGTACTTTACAGAAAAAAACTCATCTGAGCCGCTTGTATCCATGATCTCATTCTTTCAATCATTACCCAAAGACCATTATTACAGGAGCGTAGATTGACCGGTAAATCGGCAGCTTTGATTTGAGCGCTTCTCCCTCTTCACCCCAACAGACCAGTACAATGTCTGTCTGATTTGTCTATCAATCTCCCATTCCATTCTCCCCCCTCTCATGAATAAGATTCTGAGATACTTGAACTCCTCCACTTGTCTACCAGTTGTGTGCTTTAATTTTGATGGAGAATTTGGAGAGAAATCTTCAATTAAACCAGGAGCACAATAACTACCTCTGTCTTCTTTGCTTTGGGGGAATTTCCACACGCCTGCTTTAAACAATGCCACTAAACTGGATACAATAGACCTATTTGTGCACTCACAGACTGCCTGAACAGTCAAGGGAACTCTAGATATCAGTCCAGCACTGCAGTAACCCGCAAGCTTTTATATTTAAACACATGAATCTTTCACGATGCCCCAGTGGAACTGGGACAAGCATGTTTGGTTGGTGAGGTCATCACCCAGGCAAACAGCCTCTGCAACTGACCGCTCGACTGAGAAACATCCCCTGCCTTGAGTCCACTTCCATCTGGTCCCCAAGGATGCTTGAGCCTGACTGGGAGTTTCTTAAGAGTTGTAATGGAAATGAAAAGCCTGTGTCCCAATGGCTGCTTTTAGCGGCAGTCACTTGTAAATCCTGCAAGTCACGAAAAAAACGTAATGAAGAAAGGCATCTTTCGGCTTGTGCTAACTTCTAATTGTTTTAATTTTTAATCATCAGTTTGGCAAGTAGAACCAAGTTTATACTCCACTCCCATACCGCTAATCATGTTCTGTCCTTCAACTTTCACATTTTTGCTCATATTGATCCTTTTGTTAGCAGTTGATTGTATGGGCTCAGCAGTTTATTTTGCCTTGGGCTGTGTGAGGGTAACATTTCTATTTTTTTTTCTCAACAAAATAGTCTGTTTGCTTGACTCACAACACCCAGGCAAGAACTGCCTCTCTCAAATCTCTGTGGTGGTCTACAGTTTTTTTTTTCTTTTCAAATTTGTCCCAGGATATGAAAATGTCCACTTCAGCTGTAAAATGTGTGCTTTGGCCAGCGTAAGGTGGAATAATTACCAGCTTGCCAAAGATATCTGCACTATTTTCCTACTATTCATTTTTAATTTCATGCATTTTATGCACTTTCAAGGGCAGTTTCTGACCCAGCTTCTGTCCTGTCTCTACCTTACTTTCATCTTTTCTGAATCCACCTGTTTCATATTCCCCACCAGCACCTTACTGAGAGAGAAACAAGAAAGCAGGAGGGGGGGGGGGGGAGAAAGACGGGATGGCAGACAGTCAGAAACAGATGAAAGACAGATAAAGATAGACGCTGGCCTGGCTCCAGAAAATAAAAAGCCTTCTGCTTGCTCTCACCAGATTTCTCTGCCTGCCTTTCCAGAATCCCTAATTTGGCCTGTTAACAACCAGTCGATAGGGTGGTTGTCCTCATGAATAAGGATACGGGGAGTGGAGCGTGGCCCTGAAAACATGACAACCGGCGTTCCCATGGAGCAGAGAGCCGACCCGTAACGCATCCCGGGGGGTCTCCTCCGAGTCAGTCCATCACTTAGCCCTCTTTTCCACATCTTAAAATGTCACCACCTTCAGTCGACAGCCTTATGATCATTAAATAACAGCGACAGGTAGCAAACGGGTGGAGAGCTGGAAGCCAGTGAGGCGAGTGTCAAAGATGGGTGGGCTGATCCAGAAGAAGAATGAGTATTTCACTGTCAATTCTGCAATAAAGTTAGAGCCAGAATCTTATTCATTTAGAGGAAGGGTCTGCAACCTGCGGCTCTGGACCGTTTTTCCCCATAACGGGATAGTCAAAAGATTATAGTATATTAAAAAAATTACGGCGACTGAACATTACTGAAGTGAAGAAGATTTGGGAATGCTGAATGAATGGTGAATCCTGATAAAAGAGTATTTGGTAGGGACCTTTAAATAGAGTCCACTTTTCATGAAATTTCAGAAACATGTTCAGTGTGTTTCTAGAAATGGGGGCAGCTTGTGAAGCCACAAAAAATGTATAACAGAAATTTTTGGATGACCCCAGTAACCAGTGGCTGCCTATAGCTTCAACAACAAGAAAATACTGCAAAATTATAAGAAAATGTTACATATTTAAACGTTTGAAGTCTTAAATTTATAAAATAAAGTCCAAAATTTTACAGAAAAACAGCCGATTTAAGGTAAATGCTGCAAATTTGCAAAAATATAGTAAGTTTTAGGAAAATGGGAAGTAGATTTAATAGAAAAATGTTGCTAATTTAGGAGAAAAACTTACACATTTACAGGAAAAAAAAGTTGCAAATTTATAAGAAACAATTTCAGAATTTACAAGAAACAAGTCCCAAATTTATGACAGAAAGTCATGTAGGTCACATAATAAAGCGAATACTAACAGGCCAGTTTACACTTAACCCAAACCTTCATTTTAAGGGTTCAAAAAGTTTTGCAGCTCCATGCAGATTTTTCTGGGGGTTTGGGGCAAAAATGAATGACTCTCTCCCTGTAGTAGAGACTGCCGACCCCTGATTCACACTTTAAGCTGATGTGGCAGAAAAGATTTTCCACCCACAAGAGAAGACTGACAAATGACAAAACGGACCCAGCAGTCTGAATAGCGCAGGTCATAAATGCACAAGCCCCATTCATAAACTCAGCGGCAACAACATGGGCCCGCAGGCCCTGAAAACCCGCCTCTACGGGATTACACCACTTAGGCCTCCGGAGGCACGCCGCGCTGACGACGCGCTCCACTTACTGTCACAGGCTGTTTCTGCCACCATCCTCTGCCCCCCCCCACCCCCAACTCCCCCTCCTCTGAGTCGCTCAAGCCGCCTGCTGAGCTGCGTGCATGCGTGTGAGCCTCACGTTTGACAGGGTGACTGTGGCGACGCTGAACACCCCCGGGCATCAGTTACTCCAGCGCCGCGTATACAGCGGTGCAGGGGGGCACCCAGTGACACAGTGGAGCCGGCTCCACCCTCTCCGCGTCTCCTCGCCGCCAAGCACGCGTCTCTTTGCGACGCCTCATGCATTATTGAAGACACTTTTCCTAAAAAGGCTGCCAGCACATTATTCTGTGAGCCTCTGTGACATGTCGGCGCGCTAGAAAACTGTCCGCTTCGGCTCTAAAGGAGCACGCTCGCCCAGGTAGCTCCCTCAAAGCTGACAGCACGGTGAAAAGGCCGTGGAGCAATCACATGGTTTAGAGACAGCCGCTTTAAGCACACGGGAGATGACTCATTATTAAACGACATGAACTCATTGTGAGTGAAAGGATAAAAACAGACCGCGGCCACAGTTGCAAAGAGTTCAGAATGGAAACACAGAACAGTTCATTTGAACTTTAAGTGTAATATATGGACAGCTGTGGAGTGGTTTTCGACGTCCACAAAGGGTTCCGTCAGTCAGAATTTGGATCGTCCCTGACGCGATGACGGCCAGCATCATGTCCATAAAAAAGTATTAACAAACAGGTGATTCCAAGACAAAATAAAATCATGCGGATCTTATAAAAATCATAAACTGCATTACAGTTGAAGAGCATGCACAGGTACAGATGAGGATAATTAAAGATCTGCTTCATTGCTCTGTATAAAAGCCTCATAAATGTGAACCAAAAATGAAACCATGCAGCAGCACAGCCAGGATGACAGGCTGCTAATATAGTGACGTATCAAAGGTGGGCCAATTGGCTGCAGCGTGGCACGGATGTAATTATGCATGATAAATAGGCAGCGATTTGGTAATAATTTCCACAAGGGGGCGCTTCTTAAAAAATGACCCGAGGAGATAGTGGATGTGTTCAAGGTCGCCTCATTTTCAGTCTTTCTCTGTGATTCGGATTGACTTTAAAAGTTGTCATTATGAGAAGAGATTTAACAGCCAGTAACTCGTTGCAGCCAAACTAGCAACGACTAACTTCTGAGAAATGGCCACTTCTCAGGTGCGTTTTTTAATGCACAGGAGGGGGGGGGGGGAAGTACTTTAGTGCAAGCAAATGGAACTCCACAAGCAAATGGAAAACTTACATATCCCGAAAGCCTCTCAGAGCGGATATCCCCCGTTTCCCCTGCTCTTTAAACGTCGTTCAACAAGTTCAGAGCAGCAGAATGGACGTGAGCGAAGAACGGCGCTCTTTAAGGCGCGCTCCTTAACGGCAACGTGATGAGTGCGCACGTCAGTCTCCGTGGGATCGCTGCGCGCACCATAGCGCTCACTCTCGCTTCAATCAAGGCGAGGATTTTCCTGCCACTTCAAAACCAATGACTGATCGTCGTCCTGGGGGGCTCGGTCAGCAGCGCCGCGCCTGCCGGAAATAACGGGAGGGTTTGCGAGCGGGAGCCCCGGTGCCAAAGTGTCCATCATCCTCTCTCTCTCCAAGTGTCATTCCATCGCGGCGTCCGCCTGAGACGCGGCGATGCCCCGCCGTGAAATAAAGCGGGGAAAGCTCCACAACTGCAAAAGCCAAACTTTGACCCGGCGGCGCGCTTTGCTCCTCTTTCCAGTCTGTTGGCTCCGTTTCCAAAAGAGGGTCCCCGGTCTCACGCGCGGATCCCCGTCTGCACTCCTGCTCCTCCCCGGCTATGAATAGGTTTCAGCCACTCAACCGGGGGACGCGAATCAAGCCAATTAGTCTCGGCTGCCGAGAATATCCGCTGGCGTCAACGCGTCCTTTCCCCGGCCGTTTCCCCGTGCACAGCGCGGCACCAACCGCACAGACCGGAGATGGCGGGGACGATAACGCGCTCCGAGACGCACACTCGGCTTGGTCTCCCCCCCCCCCCCCTCACTCACCACGCATACCTATGGTTGGTTACTCCCCCCACCCCCCCAGCCTCTCTCCACCTCGCCTCCTGCGTCCCGCACCTCCACCCCCTCCGCAGACGCGCTCCATCCTCTTTCGGGACCCGCTTGGGAACCCGGGAGGGAGGGGGCTCGCCTGGAGTTGAACCCCGATCGCTGGAGAAGCCTGATCGCTGCTAAATTAGCCAACAAACGCGGCCGTTCACGGGGCCACAGAGGAACTGATGTCACCCTTGAAAGAGGGAAAAAGGGGAGAAAACGGAGAATTAAAGTGGAGGTGTGTTTGCGAGCCTGATACCGCGCAAGTGGATGAAATGTGAAATTAGATCTGTTGGTGCGTAATTGTTTCTAAAAATGCCTATAGCAGAAATAAAAATAGGAGTGCACTGGGTTTAGATGAGCTAGTGCAGTAAAATGAGTAGTTAACATCAGTAAGATGGAGATCAGGATTAAAAAAAAGGTGCGTGCGTTAAAGGATAATTCATGGATAACCAAGGAAGGAAGGGAAACGCTTCTCTGTTTCAATATAAGGAACAAACGAGGTGACTGACAATGAGGCTTAAATCAATTCCACCTGTGCCATCCAATGACAACATGCAAAGAGATTCTTTTTTTTTCTCTTCTCACACCTTAATTGATTAGAGAGACGAAAGAGGGAGGCAGACTCGGAGCGGAGTGAATGTGTCCAATTTGTCCCGCACCCTCTGCAGACCAACTCAGGGCCCCACAGGGCGCAAATATTCTGGGGTACTGTCAGCAAGGGGGGAAAGTGCACCCCCCCCCCCCCTTCTAGATCACAACACTAATGGTTTAGATGTGAGGACGAAGCAACCAATTACACAAACTGATTTATTTGCGTAAATGTCAGGAGATAAATGCAAAACCACACTGGAGCACTGGAATTCCTGTAGTTCTGTGCGCCCGCTGACATTTTTTTTTCTTCTGAGAGCGCAAATGAAGAGCGCAGCTGCGCCTTTGGTGCGCGGAGGCGCACCGATCTCCTCTGGGTCGCTGCTGTTAACGCCGACGTCTCCGTAAAGAAAAGGGTCACAATGTGAAGCGAGCAACACGGACAAAGAAGCACCTCGCTCTCAAAGCACTCCGCTTACTTTCCGTTACCGCAACGCACGTTTTTTTTTTTTTCCGGCCACCCACTCGGGCGCGCGTCTCCAAAAGTTTACGCGCCCCGCCGTCCGTCCCGGCGGATGCGATCAAGCAGAAAGCGGCTGCCCGAGCCTCTCACCTCGGCGTCCCTCTGCCTCAACGCCGTCGGTCACTGCCACGCACGTCGCCGCAGTCGGGATAAATCCGCTTCGAGACGGGACGTCTCCATGTCTCCACTCCGTGTGCGCGCAGGGGCGACCAGCTCGTCTCCGCCGCCGCTCCCGGGGAATGGAGGACAGCCCCCGGTAACCTATTGACCACTCCTGTTAGAGCCGAGGCAAAGGTTTTACTGCACGAAAATATTCATGGCGGGGTTAGAAAAGTTTGCCAGTATAAAGCAGTTGGTGAAAACGAGTAAAAAACAAAAAAAAGACGCAGCAGACTCACAGCTTCAGACACAATGAGGCTGTCAGGATCTGGCAACCGGCTCTCACCTGAAGTTTAATTCTGTGGAGCCAGAGAACAATAGTGGAGTGCAGCCATGAAACCAGAAATCTGCTTCTCTCATTTTACGGGTAGCATGACTAAAAAGAGGGTTATTACCTGCAGGTGAAAGCCACTGACACGCTCTGCCGCACGCATGATCGCGCCAAAACATGGGGCAGCAACAGGCGTGGATGAAGGCGCAGCTGGCCGGGTTTGGTGCACGAGATACAGCTGGCAGCAAAGACAGATGAATTAGAAAATATTAATTTTCCTGAGATACTGGCATCTCTGGAGGTGGATAACGTGCTTTCACGTTTCCAAGTTGTTTTTTCCCCTTGGGAAGTGAAACAAAGATTTATCTCAGCTCCTGGATTTTTGGAGGATTTAAAAAAAAAATAGAGAGAAATTGTAGCGTCTAACAGAAACATGCAGGGGAAGCAGGAAACACGGTCAGTCAATAACCTGAGCAGTTATACTAGTGCCAACATGTTTAATTCAATATGTGATTAGTGCTAAACGCTCAGAGTAGAGCAAAACTAGGTTTGACATTAGTTGAGGTTTAAAATTAAGCCAAAATCAGTTGCACCATTTAGAATTAAGCTTGGTTTAGTGGGGCACCATGACCAGTGCTTCACACAGAAATTGCCACAGAACTCTTGATGGTTTCAGTTTTTCCTCCTCCGAGTCAGACCGGTTGTCTGAATTAATGGACACTTGTTGTCGGGATTTATCTGCTGTGAGGCTTCAGCCAGGAGCAGCAGGAGAACAGGGCGACCCTACCTGACTCACCTGGACACTTTGGTCTCACAGTAGAAGACTGAAAAGCAACTACAGATGCCTTGCTGCAGATAGAAGAACACAAACAAAAATGATAATTTAAAAAAGATCCTTACCAGAGAGATTCACAGTGGATTCACCCTTTAAATGAACAGACTTGAGTAATTTCCTCCACTGTTTTAAAACAAAAGTGGTTAAAACTTCAATGGCTGCACTCCATCCATCTAAAAAAAAAAAACAGCCACTGAAAAACATACTTTTTTTGGTGTAAAAGAATTAAGTTTAATGTTGGTTTATGTAAGAATTAAACAGGTTTAAATTTAACTGACTACTTTGTAAGGAGGTGCTCCCCCAAATAGACTTGTGGTGCAAAGCCAAGATCATTAATACCAAAAGTGAGAAGGCAGCACACACCGAACTTCACAACTTGACTGTTTTCCAACTTCACCAGTTTATTTTGGCACTCTGCTCTGATGAAGACCAGTAGGCCGAAACATTAGCATGTTTTCTTCACAGTGGCCAAAATAAACTTGCTGCGAAGGTCCACAAAACCCATTTGAGCTTTGAAAGTAAAGTAAAACAGCAGTGTTAAAAACTGCCCTGTCAGTGTGTAGGAGCATCCCCCGAAATGGGATTTTTCTTGGAAATGTTTATTATTGTTCCAGAAGCCGGGGGTGGGACCGCCAAGGTCTCTGCCTTCGGCTGCTGTAGCACCAGACCCTATGATCCCACCTGTAGGTGGTGAGCCCACTGGACAGCAGACCCATGTGGCTCGTTCGTGCTGAGCCCGATGGGGTCCCATGAGCAGAAACCAGGCCAACATTCAAGCCCTTCCCCCCAGTCTGGCTCCAGGGCAGGACCCCGGGAACCCCATACTGGGTGGGGTACAGTGACTCCTTGACTGAACATCCATCATGGGAGTCTATTGGATCTCTCAGTCTGGCCCTTTTGTCCTGGGAGACCCTACTAGGGGACGAATTGCCCCTGTCAAACATACAGCCCGCGGGCCAAAACTGTCCTGTTTGTTTGTATGGCGTGGTGAGTCTGATCACGTGGTTAGGACTGATTAAGATTGATGACTGATGTGGACATGTATGTAAGTATGTACAGTGGTGTGAAAAAGTGTCTGCCCCCTTCCTGATTTCTCATTTTTTGTATGTTTGTCACACTTAAATGTTTCAGATCATCAAACTAATTTAAATATGACACAAAGATAACAAGTAAACACAAAACACAGTTTTTAAATGAAGGTGTTTATTATTAAGGGGAAAAAAATCCAAACCTGCATGGCGCTGTGTGAAAAAGTGATTGCCCCACCTTGTTAAAACATAAATTAACTGTGGTTTATCACATCTTTGGAAAGCTGAGTTCAGTTTCTCTAGCCACACCCAGGCCTGACTACTGCCACACCTGATCTCAATCAAGAAATCACTTATATAGGACCTGCCTGACAAAGTGAAGTAGACCAAAAGATCCTCAAAAGCCAGACATCATCCAAAGAATTCAGGAACAACTGAGAAATAAAGTAATTGTAAATAAATAAAGTAATTGTAAAATTGTAAATTGTAAATAAAGTAACTGCCATCTATCAGTCTGGAAAAGGTTTTTCTATAACTTCGCAACATTCTTTTTTTTTTCCACAATATTTTTTACTGAACCTTTTTACAAACATAGCACACACAGTCAGACACTAACACAAAAGTAATTTAAAAATTAAAAAGAACAATAACAAAATTAAAAAAAAAATGTAATAAAAACAACAACCATTAACAAAAACAAGTCAACAACAATGCTCCTCTGTTTAGTCTAGGTAATCTATTACATAAAAATACATAATATACATTCACCAGCTTGGAATTTGCAAGGTCCACACATATCATTCACCTTCTTCTTCAGAAGTTATGTTTAATTTCTTTACATAATCAATGAAAGGTCTCCATATACAGTGGGGAAAAAAAGTATTTAGTCAGCCACCAATTGTGCAAGTTTTCCCACTTAAAAGATGAGAGAGGTCTCCAATTTTCATCATAGGTATACCTCAACTATGAGAGACAAAATGAGAAAAAAAAATCCAGAAAATCACATTGAAGGATTTTTAATTAATTAATTGGTAAATTCCTCGGTAAAATAAGTATTTGGTCAATAACAAAAGTTCATCTCAATACTTTGTTATATACCCTTTGTTGGCAATGACAGAGGTCAAACGTTTTCTGTAAGTTTTCACAAGGTTTTCACATGCTGTTGGTGGTATTTTGGCCCATTCCTCCATGCAGATCTCCTCTAGAGCAGTGATGTTTTGGGGCTGTCGCTGGGCAACACGGACTTTCAACTCCCTCCAAAGATTTTCTATGGGGTCGAGATCTGGAGACTGGCTAGGCCACTCCAGGACCTTGAAATGCTTCTTACGAAGCCACTCCTTCGTTGCCCGGGCGGTGTGTTTGGGATCATTGTCATGCTGAAAGACCCAGCCACGTTTCATCTTCAATGCCCTTGCTGATGGAAGGAGGTTTTCACTCAAAATCTCACGATACATGGCCCCATTCATTCTTTCCTTTACACGGATCAGTCGTCCTGTTCCCTTTGCAGAAAAACAGCCCCAAAGCATGATGTTTCCACCCCCATGCTTCACAGTAGGTATGGTGTTCTTTCTCCTCCAAACACGACAAGTTGAGTTTTTACCAAAAAGTTCTATTTTGGTTTCATCTGACCATATGACATTCTCCCAGTCCTCTTCTGGATCATTCAAATGCTCTCTAGCAAACTTCAGACAGGCCTGGACATGTACTGGCTTAAGCAGGGGGACATGTCTGGCACTGCAGGATTTGAGTCCCTGGCGGCGTAGTGTGTTACTGATGGTAGCCTTTGTTACTTTGGTCCCAGCTCTCTGCAGGTCATTCACTAGGTCCCCCCATGTGGTTCTGGGATTTTTGCTCACCGTTCTCGTGATCATTTTGACCCCACAGGGTGAGATCGTGCGTGGAGCCCCAGATTGAGGGAGATTATCAGTGGTCTTGTATGTCTTCCGTTTTCTAATAATTGCTCCCACAGTTGATTTCTTCACACCAAGCTGCTTACCTATTGCAGATTCAGTCTTCCCAGCCTGGTACAGGTCTACAATTTTGTTTCTGGTGTCCTTTGACAGCTCTTTGGTCTTGGCCATGGTGGAGTTTGGAGTCTGACTGTTTGAGGTTGTGGACAGGTGTCTTTTATACTGATAACAAGTTCAAACAGGTGCCATTAATACAGATAACGAGTGGAGGACAGAGGAGCCTCTTAAAGAAGAAGTTACAGGTCTGTGAGAGCCAGAAATCTTGCTTGTTTGTAGGTGACCAAATACTTACTTTACTGAGGAATTTACCAATTAATTCATTAAAAATCCTTCAATGTGATTTTCTGGATTTTTTTTTCTTTCTCATTTTGTCTCTCATAGTTGAGGTATACCTATGATGAAAACTGGAGACCTCTCTCATCTTTTAAGTGGGAGAACGTGCACAATTGGTGGCTGACAAAATACTTTTTTTCCCCCCACTGTATTCTCAAACACATTTTGCTTTGATTTCAGTATATATGTTATTCTTTCTAGTGGAAGGTTTGTTAACATCTGTCTTAACCACTGAGTCACATCTGGTCTATGAGTCTTTTTCCACAGTAGTGCAATACATTTTTTGGCATTAAGCAAACTGAGGTCTATGAATGCTCTTTCACTCTTATTAAAGTTATGTTTTTCTGGATACAGACCCAACAAAAACAGTTTAGGGTTCAATGTGAATTGTTTTGAAATTATTTTTTCAATTGTTACCCTCACCTCTTCCCAAAACATTCTGATTTTTCTACATTCCCATAAACAGTGAAATAGTGTTCCTTTACTTTCCATACATTTTGTGCATGTATCTGGTATGTTTTTGTTATATCTATTTAACTCCACTTGTGTAACATACATCCGCATTAACCATTTAAAATGTATCAATTTAAGACGTACATTTATTGATTTGGTTTGAGCTTCTGTACAAGCCAATTCCCATTGTTCCTCTGAAATTTCAATTTGCAGGTCTTCTTTCCAATAATTCAGTCTTTTCTGTGAGTTTTCACTTGAGAATAGTGTCAATGAGTTATAAAACTCTGAAATAATACCCTTTTTCTTACTATCTTTCATCAAAATTTTTTCCAAGGATGAATAAGTAGGTCGGGTGAGAGCATTATTTTGATTTGATTGAATAAAATTTCTAAGCTGAAGATATTTTAAAAAAAAATGTGTTCTATTAAGATTGAATTTAATCCTCAGTTCTTCAAAAGACATTATGTTATCTGAGCGTGACAAATATAAGTCTTGAATCTTTTGAATCCCTTTTAAATTCCATACTTTAAATACAGCATCCGCTCTCCCTGGTGTAAAATATTGATTACCCCATATTGGGCTAAATTGTGACAGTAAGTGTGGTTCTTTTAAATATTTTTTGGTTTCACACCATATTTTGATTATATGCTTTACAGTTGGATTTTTAACTTGTTTCTGTAATTTTTTAGCCTAGTCTGAATATATGAATAAGGGAAGAGGTAAAGGTAAATTGTATGATTCCATTTCAGTCCAGTGAGGGAGATCATTTGATGAAAAATAATATGTCATAGACCTCAGTTGTGATGATCAGTAATACAACATAAAGTTTGGACATTTCAGACCTCCACGATCAAATGGTAAATATAGTAAGGACAAACATAATCTAGCCTTCCTATTGTTCCATATAAATTCCACTAACTTTTTTTTAATTCTTGAGAATAGATCTGAAGGTAGTGGTAAAGGAATGTTTTGAAATAAATAAAGTATTTTTGGTAAGATATTACTTTTAAGTATATTAATTCTCCCGATCATCGACATTGGTAGTGACATCCATCTCTGAAGCAACTCATTAATATTTGTCATTAAGGCTTCATAGTTGGCATTGGCGACCGATTCTAGCTTAGGCAAAATTTGAATTCCTAAATATTTAAACTGATTTACAACATTGAATTAGTTTACCTCAGGAGATGGATGATTTCTCTGGGTCTCATTTAACATTAATATTTAAGATTTTGTTTTGTTTATTTTATATCCTGATATATCCCCGAAGTTCTTTATTAAATTTAACAAGGTCAGGATTGATTTTTTAAAATTCGACATAAACAAAATTATATCATCAGCATACAGGGAGATTTTATGTTCTGTTGGTCCTACTTTAATTCCATATATTTGTGGATGTAAATGTACTGCCATTGCTAAAGGTTCAATTGCCATAGTAAACAATATGTCATGGCGGCCTCTGGGCCGTCATTAGTGTCATTAGCCCCAGCTGCGCACAGACCAACAGGTGTGAATCAACGGCTGTTAAAAGCCAGTGTCGCTGACAGCCCGGGACGGAGTCGTCTGTCTTCCTCAACGGAGAATGAATCTGCACTCCGCTCTCTGGTCTCGTCAAGAATATCTCTTGTCTCGTCTGGAACTTTGTCTGTCTCGTCAAGAACTTTGTCTGTCTCGTCAGGAACTTTGTCTGTCTCGTCTGGAACCTCGTTTGTCTCGTCAAGAGCTTCACTTGCTGCATCCAGGAACTCTTCCCAGCGTCAAGCAAGTAAGCGCACCATTTGCTACTCAACGCCAAACCTTTACCCCTGTGCACAGGTGGACCACCTTGGCGGCGGACCTGCGTCCCCAGCTGACGGGGTAACGCCATCACGTCTTCGTAGCGGCTCGCTACCACCACGCCTACCGGTACGTCTTGCTCCTCAATTGCCAGAACTATTATTGTATCAATTACAGGAGTATTGGCCAACGTTATCGGTGGAATCACTGTCATCAGCATCAGCTGTGTCGTCATTGCCACTGTGTGTGGAGTTACTAACCTCGTCTCTGTCTGCATCATCATCTGTGTCATCGCCATCCCGGTCTGTGGAGTCACAGCCAGCGTCATCGTCAGGATCATCGTCATCCTGGTCTGTGGAGTCACAGCCGGTGTCATCGTCAGGGCTGTCATTGTCACAGCCGGCGTCATCGTCAGGGCTGTCATTGTCACAGCCGGTGTCATCGTCAGGACTGTCATTGTCACAGCCACGGGTGGTAACCCCAGCACGGTCACGGACGCCTTCACCTCCACGCTGCCCGGCCGCTGGAACTCAGCAGAGCGAAGCCAGTGCTGCTCTCAAGTAAGCCTTGTTATCTGCAGCTCTTTGCTAGTGTGGAGCATTAGTAATTTGTCTCTGCTTATCTGTTCCAGGGTTGCCGGGTCTCCGTCCAGGTCGCTCAGCTCCAGTGACCAGAACGATATCCTCGCACTCACACTCGCATTACACTCACTCACGATTAAATAAAGATTATTGTCACTATCTGCTCGTGTCAGTGTCTGTCTCCTGGGTCCTGAAACATGTCACAATAAAGGTGAAAGTGGACAGCCTTGTCGACATCCTCTATTGATTTTTATTGATTTTGAGATATTGCTGTTTGTTAGAATTTCTGCTGTAGCATTATTGTATATTATCTGGATCCATTTTATGAAATTATTTCCAAGTCCAAACCTTTGTAGTACTTCAAAAAGATAGGGTCATTCGACCCTATCAAAGGCCTTTTTGCTGTCCAGTGATAGGAGAGCTGTATCTGGTGCTTCTTTATTAGAATACATAATATTAAATAGTCTTCTTACATTATGGAAGCCTTGTCTTCCCACTATAAAGCCATTCTGATCTTGGTTAATAATATTTGATAATATTTCTTGTAGTCGTTTTGCTAAAATTTTACAGATTATTTTAAGATCAGCATTTAATAGGCTTATTGGTCTCATATTTTCACATTTATTAGAGGGTTTACCTGGTTTTGGCAACAGTATAATTAAGGCATTATTCATGTATGATGGTAAATTACCATTTTGAAATGCTTCTAAAACCATTTCCAAAAGTGGTTTTATTAATTTATTCTTAAATTTTTTATAGAGTTCGACTGGAAGACCATCTGGTCCTGCTCTTTTCCCTGATTTCATATCATCAATGGCTTGCCCAACTTCTTCTTGACTAATTTTAGGCTCCAGTATCTCCCTGTTTTCATTTGGAATACCTGGTATGGATAATCCACCCAAAAACCCATTTAGTTTTGTTAAGTCAGTTTCATTTTTTGTATCATATAATTTTTCATAATAATCTCTAAAGGCACTATTAATTTCTAAAGGATCTATAACTACCTGTCCGTTACTTATAATACTGGTAATTGGTGTTTTAGATTCTAATTGTTTAATCTGCCATGCCAATAATTTTCCTGATTTTTCACCTTGTTCATAAAAAGTTTGCTTCAATCTTAGAAGACTCGAGGCAGCTCTATTCGCTGATTTTTTGTCATATTCAGCTCTCAGAATCAGTAATTCCTTCTCTAACTGCGGGTTACTTCCTGCATACACCTTTTCTTGAAGAATTTTTATTTTACGTTCCAATTTGACTCTCTCCTCTCGAGTCTTCTTAGATTTTGAACCTGTATAACTAATAATATGCCCCCTAATAAAAGCTTTGAAAGCCTCCCACTTTATACATGCCCTTGATTGTGTAGTATTGATATCAAAGAACTCATCTGTTTTTCTATGTACTTAACAAATTCCTCATCCTGAAGCCATTTATGTTGAAAATGTCACCTAACTGGGCTCTTTGTCAATTTCTTATCTACATATACTAGACAGCAGGGTGCATGATCAGAGATCACAATGTTATCATAGAAACAGTTTTGAATCTTGGACCTTAATTCTGTAGAGATCAAAAAGTAGTCAATATGTGAGAATGTCTTATAGGTATTAGAATAACAAGAATAGGCTTTGACTTGTGGTTTCATTTCTCTCCATATATCTAGCAATCTCAATTCTTTCATAAAATGATTAATGGTCATCCTACATCCATTGTGCGTACAGTCCAGTCCTGTTGATCTATCTATACTGGGATTCAATGTACAATTAAAATCCCCTGCTATTATATGTTGCCCTGTAAGTGATGATAAAGTGAGGAATAAATTAACAAAGAAGTTTTGATCATTAATATTGGGGCCGTATAAATTCACCAGATTTATATTTTCTAATAACAAAGATCCTTGGATAATTAGATATCTTCCAAATTTGTCTCTAATTACATTTTTCATTTGAAATGGGACTGTTTTATGTATGAGAATCCTAACTCCCCTAGCTCGGGATGAAAATGATGAGGTGAACACGTTACCTTGCCATCTTCTCCTAATTCTTTTTACATCCTCCTCTAATAGATGAGTTTCTTGTAAAAATACAATTTTTGAATCCATGTCTTTTATTTTATTCATGACTTAAGTTTTTTAAATTTTGTAGACCTCTGCAATTCCATGAAGTTAAATTAAGATTAACGCTTTGATCTATGATCAATAAGGAGTTTGAGATTACCTTCCAATATGAACATACTCTTAAAGAGAAGCAAAAACATGGATGATGGAACATTCATCCTCCAAACTAAACAAAAACAGATTCCCTTTCCCCACCATCGTGGTGATCCCCCCAAAATCAAAAAAATTCCATCTCCCGTTATAGCTAGTGACTGTTCCACACCTGCGAGGATCAGTCAAACCACTCTCTCTTTCTCCTCTCAATCACTCTGACTCTGCTATTATTCTTATGACATTAACTCTCTTCTGTAATTTTTTCAACATAACTTCAAAGTTTTATAGCAACGTTGTACAGCATAACTTTTTTTTTTTTTTTTTACAATCTGTATTTTGTAGACATGTTTATGTTTCAGATCAATCAGATGTCTGTACATATGCTTAAATGTTCTACCTTCGTCATGTTCATGCTTAGCTCCCACCAGTCTCCTTTTGAATCTGCTTGATGAGCTCCTGCGCCTCTTGAGGGGTCTTGAATGTGTGGGTTCTCCCCTTATATGTGACCAGCAGTCTTGCCGGATGAATCACTCCGTGACGAATCCCTAGGTTGCGCAGCTCTTTGCGGGCGGGGTCGAACTGCCTCCTTAATTGTTGTATTCCTGCAGCCAAATCCGGATAGAACCGCACCTGTTGGTCCTGGTATTTAATTTCCCCTTTAGCTCGCGCCACATTGGTGACTGTCATCTTGTCTCTGTAGTTGAGGAACTTCATAATCAGCGTCCTCGGTGGTGTCTTATTATCTCTCGGTGGGCCAATTCGGTGAGCTCTCTCTAAAATGACCGATGACTGCAGATCTGCGTTGTTCAGCGTTTCTGGAATCCACTTTTCCAAAAAGGAACATGGGTCCCATCCCTTCGCTCCCTCTGGGAGGCCCACCAGCCTCAAATTATTCCATTGCGAGCGGGATTCCAAGTCTAAGACGTTATCTTCCAGACGTTTACATTTTAATTCCAGTGTTTGCAGATTAGTTTGGAGGCTGGTGACGTCATCTTCAGCGCTTTAAATTTGGAGCTCCACCTGCGACATTCGCTCCATACAGTCGTTTATTTCTTTCCTCATACCTTCTATCGCTGTTATAATCCCGTCAAATTTAGATGAAAACTCTGTTCTCATGGAGTTGATGGCAGTGAGCACTGCGTTTGTCCCCTCTTCAGCAGTTCCCGCTCCGCCGCTGGCTCCATCCTCCGCCATTGTTTCTGGAATTTTCTCTGTTTCGCCTCGAGTGTGGAAGTCCGTTAGCTTGGGTTGTTTTGTCGAGTTACCTTTTCCTCCGCCTGATTTTCCAGCCGTAGTCTTTACCATATCCGCGCCAAAATGCTAGGATGGGTTTTTGTTCCAATTAAGAGAGTTTTAGTAATTGTTTTTTATTTTCAAGAGCAGAGCAGTGTGAAACACGTCTTCCTACGTGGCCGCCATAACCGGAAGTCCACTTCGCAACATTCTGAATGGAAATGTTTAACTTTTTCTCGTAAATGTTAAATTATTCTTATAAATTCAAAATTCTTCAAAAGCTAAAATTCATCACTAAAATTCAGTGTTTTTAAGAGGCTTGTGGTGACCCAGTACACTGCAGATTGACACGATTTCACACTCAGCAGGGCTGGAGGAAATGGAGGACAATTTACATACAGACAGAGAGCCCCTGGGGGCAATCAGAACAATGGACTGTTGTGTATACATCCCTGGATGAGGGAGAGGACATCCGGGCGCCAGTTGGTCACGCTAATGATATGTATTGACTGATATGCTAATGTGCCATGCATTCTCTCTGTCTGTATCACTGTATAAAAGAGCTTGTGTGACATGCCTCAGCAGCACAGTAGCTCACTTAGCTACAATGTGTGTCTCATTATGTTGGAGGAAATAAAACCCTGCAACCTTCCAGCTCGTCGCATCTCACCTGATCTTTTACCTCCACATTGGTGACCCCGACGTGTCATGGTGACGCCGGCATCCTCTTCATCCACACAAGAGCGCGCTCTCCAGAGTGGGCAGCGCTGGGACCGACACGCACCATGAACGGCGACACGAGCAAACCGAAGGAAGCAGCCTGAATGGGGAAAATCACTGGCACCATATGCGTTGATTTCCACCAAGCTCCCCGACCCTGACTCATTCCAGACAGCGGACCTCCCACACACAGTAGCCCCACACGCACACCGCAGGATTACGAGGACAGCGCAACTTCCAGCTATGTGGTCACTGTGCCAAGTGCACGCTACGCACAAGGACAAACCAGCTCCACAGGCTGATACATCATCCTCCGCCGCTGCACATGCCCGAGAAACACGGCTGACCACCATCCTCGGAACCTTCAGGGCTGCTCACGCACCTGAAGCAGACACGCAGCCCGCACACAGGACTTTGTATGGGTTTCTTGGCCACGGCGCACACGGGGAATTTAGCCGATTGCTGTCCCCGATGGCTTTAGGGCTGCTTCCGCACCTAAAAGCCAAACCGCCAAGTCCCTCACACAGCTGCAGTTGTTTCACAGCCGCTACACATCCTCGGGAAACTTGGCCATTCGCCTTCCCCACATCCTCACTGGACCGAGCTACGAGAGGAGTCAGAGACTTAATTTTTTCACAGCCACTGCAGATCACCGCCAGGTTGACCGGGAAAGTCCTTCACCATCGCGGATCCACACGCAATTTTTGCACGGCCCAGACACCTTTGACGTCCCGGGCCGGCAGTCACTTACTCCCACGCGCCCCCCCCTCCTCCTCCACAGCGCTCTTCCCGCACCTCACTCCCTAAATTCAGCCGATTGCCGGTTGGTTCCATTACGCACGACGCGCACCGACCCCGTGCGCCCATGATCCATGGCCGTTCAACGTGCTGGGACCCGGAGCGGAGCACACTGTCTTTTCCACCCCTCCCCCGTCCCCCCAACGGACTGACATGTCCTCCGACACTCCTCTACAGCAGGACAGTTCTACCAGAGCTGGAGCCCAAACGACCGGGGGAGGGGGGTCACAGCCCCTTCTGTGAGTTCTGGGGGGGAGCCGTGTGGTGACCCAGCACACTGCAGATTGACATGATTTCACACTCAGCAGGGCGGGAGGAAACGGAGGACAATTTACATACGGACAGAGAGCCCCTGGGGGCAATCAGAACAATGGACTGTTGTGTATACATCCCCTGGATGAGGGAGAGGACATCCGGGCACCAGTTGGTCACACTAATGATATGTATTGACTGATATGCTAATGTGCCATGCATTCTCTCTGTCTGTATCACTGTTTAAAAGAGCTTGTGTGACATGCCTCAGCAGCACAGTAGCTCACTTAGCTACAATGTGTGTCTCATTATGTTGGAGGAAATAAAACCCTGCAACCTTCCAGCTCGTCGCATCTTGCCTGATCTTTTACCTCTACAGGCTTTTATTTTGTCAAAGCCATGCTGAGACAATGACTGTGTGCAAATGAGCCACACACAATCTGAGGGGAGAGAAATTGAACTTTTCTTCTCTTTTGAAACAAAGGGCTAGGGCCTTAGACTTCAAAGGATTAATAAATAAAGCTCAAAATACAAGGTTCTTTCCGGCACATGCACAGATAGACCCCAGGTGGTGCTCTAGCGCCTGCCCCTTTGCTCTCTGTCCTCCCCTTCAGGACAGAGTTGTTTTTTTAAGATATTATAGATTTAGATTTTCATCTCTGGAGACACCATCTGAAAATCTATTGTGTTTTAATGTCCAGTAACCATATTTTGATGTCCATTTCAGCTCGCTGCACGCACCTCTCTGTCACACAGCAGCTGCAGCATTTCTGGGACTTCTGTTTCTGCTAAAACTCAGCATTTTTTGTTATTGTTGTCAAAGTACACGCCTCAACATCTCCATACAGACAGTCTCACGTCATTAATAAAACAAGGGTCTTAGCTTAAAAACAGGCTATAACAAGACTGAACTAAGAAGATAATCATGGCAAGCAGAAATAGAAATGGCAAATTGAAAGGGACATAAATAGGGACATGATCACAAAAATAAACACAACTAGAGGGCACTCAAAGAGTGGATACCTCCGCCAAGGCTCTGTCCCTCCCTCCCTTTGTCCTCCCCTTCGTCCCTGTGTCCATCCATATCGCCATCCATCTGTACATTGCGAGATAGGGCCTTGGTGGAGGTATGAACTCACCAATCACCTCCAACATCTAATGAGTTCATCTTTGGGCCAAGGGCTATACATTGACTATCGACTGGGGCTGGGCAATTCTACCTTAAATCAGCATCATGGTTTATTGAATCTTTCTGGTCCGTTTTCTTTTTTTTCCTCCTCTCTTCTCCATTACAGTTCATAATTATTAAGCAATATTACACAACAGTGCGGTATCATACAATTTTTTTTGCAGTTATCAACTACAAATTCACATAGTATCCATATTACAAATGCACATTACAAACACTCACCTGGCACGCCGACAGATGCAGACATGTTCCTCCAAGCATTTGCTTTCAAATTTTGATCATGATATCCTTTTAGTGTCAGATCAAAGAGTACCGGGTTGTTTGATGCATCAAAGTTCAGCCTCTCCACCATCCGTCACCTATCGTTCTCATCTTCCTGTACTGGTGTCCTATGTCCCGCCTTTCCTTAATTCTGATTGGCTGCTTAGAAAAGTCTGACATTGACGAGTGTAGCTGTACAGTAGTCTGAAAAACTGGACTTTTTCAGCCCTGAGCACTGTTATGTCTGTAATCAGAGACTGGATTTGTCTTATGCCAAGCAGTGAACAGCAACACTTTATTGAGGGAACACAGAACTATATATACTGACAGCAGCCCGCTTGACATCACACCGCAGGGCAGATACGGCAAGCACCAAGGACCAAGCACACACACATAACATCCACACAACGTTCTCCCCCCTTTAGAAATGTCCAAAACCACACACACAATTGAAAACCTCCCAAATTTAGGACCCGAATCATGCACTAAAATAATGGGGAACAATGTATCACACTGGCCAAACACATTCACACAAAACATAACTAAAATAGAGTTGGTGGGTGGACAGCCACACAACCCGCACGGCACAGTGGATTATTCTGCCATTTATTAAAGTAAAAGAAGTCCATTGATAAACTAAAATAACTGCCATGTTCCTACTCTAAACAAAACATATAAAATAATCCCCAAACACACACATTTCACATTCATATATACATCCAAAAACACTGTCTTTTATTCAAAACACATGTAAACATACACTACCGTTCAAAAGTTTGGGGTCACCCAGACAATAATTTTGTGTTTTCCATGAAAAGTCACACTTATTTACCACCATGAGTTGTAAAATGAATAGAAAATATAGTCAAGACATTGACAAGGTTAGAAATAATGATTTGTATTTGAAATAATAATTTTTTCCAGATACTCAACCTGCTCAAAGGAAGGTCAGTTTTTTAGCTTCTCTAACCAGCTAAACTGTTTTCAGCTGTGCTAACATGATTGCACAAGGGTTTTCTAATCATCCATTAGCCTTCTGACGCAATGAGCAAACACATTGTACCATTAGAACACTGGAGTGATAGTTGCTGGAAATGGGCCTCTATACACCTATGTAGATATTGCACCAAAAACCAGACATTTGCAGCTAGAATAGTCACTTACCACATTAGCAATGTATATTAGATATTAGAGTGTATTTCTAATTAATTTAAAGTTATCTTCATTGAAAAAAACAGTGCTTTTCTTTCAAAAATAAGGAAATTTCTAAGTGACCCCAAACTTTTGAACAGTAGTGTATATACACATTCCTTATTATTGTTAAACACCACATGCACAAGTGAACATATTTCCACTGGAGTTCTTCAAGTTATACCACTGTTCTCAGGCAGCCAAAGGTAGAGCCGGCTCGGGGGCCCAGAGCAGCTCCTCGGTATGCGCACCCCTGGAAGCAGCCTGCCCCCAGGGTCAAAGCCGACCCCACAGGCCTTCTCTCCATCATCGATCGCTTCTCTCGTCCGGCCCCGCCATCCGGCCCCTCCTGCCAGGCACACCACAGCTCGTTGGTGTACCTCCTCGAGCTGTCCGACCACTGAAAACAAGCTGCACCTCGTTTCGTCTGCCTTCGCCGTTGTTTCTCGGCACGCGGTCTCTCTGTGCCTGTCGGTCTGTCCGCTTTCAAACCCGCGGCAGCTGTCGCTGTTGCAGCCCCAGACTCTCCGCCCTCCTGAGGCCAAACTCTGGGGAAAACTGAAGCTCACTCGTCAGCGTCACTCATCGACCCAGGCACCTCGCCGTTACGCCCAGCACCCTCGTCCAAGGCACTCCACTGCACTACCTCTGCGCCCAGCTGTTGCTGCTGTTTCCCTGGGCTCTCAGCTCTTGTAGCTTGTTTTTGGTGTGCACCTAGCTTCATGGCTAACTTTGCTATTGCAACTTACTGAGCCTTTAGCTTCCCCAAGCTAGCTAGCTTAGCTCCTTTTGACACCAACAGCTTCACCACCCACAGCTTTGTGCTTCTCGTATGTTCAGCAAAATATACGCCCAGCCGCCTGATAGCATCCACATAAGACTCCATCTCTCCCAACATGCAGAGAATTTTCTGACCTTCTACGCCAAGATGGTGGGCCAGGAGTGCTTGTCTCCATGTTCCGTCGAGTCTACTGAGGCGCAACACCGCAGTGTATCCCTCAAACATGGCCAACCAGTTAGGCCACATGATCACTGGCTCTCCCGAGTACTGTAGAAACGGTGGTAGAGGTGGAGGTAGCCCATACGCCTCCATAGTTTCTCCTCGTCGGCAAAATGTTATGTCTGTAATCAGAGACTGGAGCCATCTTATGCCAAGCAGTGAACAGCAACACTTTATTGAGGGAACATAGAACTACACGGTGGTGTGAAAAAGTGTTTGCCCCCTTCCTGATTTCTCATTTTTTTGTATGGTTGTCACATTTACATTACCGTTCAAAAGTTTGGGGTCACTTAGAAATTTCCTTATTTTTGAAAGAAAAGCACTGTTTTTTTCAATGAAGATAACTTTAAACTAATCAGAAATACACTCTAATATCTAATATACATTGCTAATGTGGTAAATGACTATTCTAGCTGCAAATGTCTGGTTTTTGGTGCAATATCTACAGGGGTGTATAGAGGCCCATTTCCAGCAACTATCACTCCAGTGTTCTAATGGTACAATGTGTTTGCTCATTGTGTCAGAAGGCTAATGGATGATTAGAAAACCCTTGTGCAATCATGTTAGCACAGCTGAAAACAGTTTAGCTGGTTAAAGAAGCTATAAAACTGACCTTCCTTTGAGCAGGTTGAGTATCTGGAAAAAATTATTATTTCAAATACAAATCATTATTTCTAACCTCGTCAATGTCTTGACTATATTTTCTATTCATTTTACAACTCATGGTGGTAAATAAGTGTGACTTTTCATGGAAAACACAAAATTATTGTCTGGGTGACTCCAAACTTTTGAACGGTAGTGTAAATGTTTCAGATCATCAAACAAATTTAAATATTAGACAAAGATAACACAAGTAAACACAAAAATGCAGTTTTTAAAAGAAGATGTTTATTATTAAGGGGGAAAAAAAAGTCCAAACCTACATGGCCCTGTGTGAAAAAGTGACCCCCCCCCCCCACATTATAACAAATTAAGTGTGGTTTATCACATCTTTGGAAAGCTGAGTTCAATTTCTCTAGCCACACCCAGGCCTGATTACTGTCACACCTGTTCTCAATCAAGAAATCACTTAAATAGGACCTGCCTGACAAAGTGAAGTATACCAAAAAGATCCTCAAAAGCTAGACATCATGCTGTGATCCAAAGAAATTCAGGAACAAATGAGAAACAAAGTAATTGAGATCTATCAGTCTGGAAAAGGTTATAAAGCCATTTCAAAAGTTTTGGGACTCCAGCGAACACAGTGAAAGCCATTATCCACATATGGTGAAAATATGGAACAGTGGTGAACCTTCCCAGGAGTGGCCGGCCAACCAAAATTACCCCAAGAGCACAGTGATGACTCATCCAAGAGGTCACAAAAGACCCCACAACAACATCCAAAGAACTGCAGGCCTCACTTGCCTCAGTTAAGGTCAGTATTCATGACTTCACCATAAGAGACTGGGCAAAAAAAATGGCCTGCATAGCAGAGTTCCAAGACGAGAACCACTGCTGAGTAAAAAGAACATATAGTCTTGTCTCAGTTTTGCCAGAAAACATCTTGATGATCCCCAAGACTTTTGGCAACATACTCTGTGGAATGACGAGACAAAAGTTGAACTTTTTGGAAGGTGTGTGTCCCATTACATTTGGTGTAAAAGTAATACAGCATTTCAGAAAAGGAACATCACACCAACAGTAAAATATGGTGGTGGTAGTGTGATGGTCTGGGGCTGTTTTGCTGCCTCAGGACCTGGAAGACTTGCTGTGGCAAATGGAACCATGAATTCTGTTGTCTACCAAAAATACCTGAAGGAGAATGTCCGGCCATCTGTGTGTGGCCTCAAGCTGAAGCGCACTTGGGTTCTGCAGCAGGACAATGATCCAAAATACACCAGCAAGTCCACCTCTGAATGGCTTAAGAAAAACAAAATGAAGACTTTGGAGTAGCCTAGTCAAAGTCCTGACCTGAATCCGATTGAGATGCTGTGGAATGACCTTAAAAAGCAGTTCATGCTCGAAAACCTTCCAAAGTGGCTGAATTACAACAATTCTGCAAAGATGAGTTGGCCAAAGTTCCTCCACAGCGCTGTAAAAGACTCATTGCCAGTTATCACAAACGCTTGATTGCAATTGTTGCTGTTAAGAGTGGCCCAACCAGTTATTAAGTTTAGGGGGCAATCACTTTTTCACACAGGGCCATGTAGGTTTGGATTTTTTTTTACCTATTAATAATAAACACCTTCATTTAAATATTGCATTTTGTGTTTACTTGTATTATCTTTGTCTAATATTTAAATTTGTTTGATGATCTGAAACATTTAAGTGTGACAAACATACAAAAAAAATGAGAAATCAGGAAGGGGGTAAACACTTTTTCACACCACTGTATATACTGACCGCAGCCCACCTGACATCACACCCCAGGGTGGATATGGCAAATGCCAAAGGCCAAGCACACACACATGACATCCACACAACAAGCACCACAACAAAATGTGGCCACCGCTCAAACTGTTTCAGCGCAGAATACACTGGACTACTTAGAGAATGAATGAAAAATAGTTGTTCACAGCAGGAAAGAGTTTGGTGGATATGCCCCCTAATATTTTTTCTGCAGTGTTTGGCTTCTGGGTTGCTGAGGCGCTTAGGCTCATGGCGTGACCATGCATGTAACTGAGTGGACACGTCTTAAAGGGGCAGTACGTGAAAAGTGCCAGATTAATACAAAAAATAATATTCCAAAAATTCCTGCATCCACATCGTGATGCAAATCACCACCAAAATCTAATCATCTGTTCCCCGTGCCAATACACACCTTTCCTGAAATTTTCATCAAAATCCATTTATAACTTTTTGAACTAGAAAAGCACTCATAGAGCGCATACCTCCGCCAAGGCTCCTTCCGTTTCTCATGGATCACCTCCAAAATGTAATGGGCTTTTGTGTAGGCCTATAGCCACTTGTGGTGAAAATTGCATCAAAGTCTGTCCATCAGTTTTGGAGTATTGTTGCTAACACACTGTGAGAAGATAAGAGCCTTGGCTGAGGTATGCATTCTCAGATCATCACCAAAATATAATGGGTTCCTCTCTAGCCCAAGAAGCACCTCTGGTGAAAATTTCATCCAAATCCATCCAGTAGTTTTTGTGTAATCCTGCCGCACAAATACAAACAAAGCCCTTGGTGGAGGTATGCACTCTCAGATCATCACCAAAATCTAATCATCTGTTCCCCGTGGCATTACAAATCTTTTCTGAAAATTTCATCAAAATCCGTTCATAACTTTTTGAGTTATGTTGGTAACAGACAGACGCCAGTAAAAACATAACCTCCTCGGTGGAGGTAATTATGTTGGTAACAGACAAACCAACCAACGCCACTAAAAACATTACCTCTGTCCTCCCTTGGCAGAGGTAATAACTTAAAAGCACTGAGAGAAAATGAGAAAACTCTGATAGGTTGTAGTACAATAGTCTCTGTCAGTTGAACAATGACTCTAATAAAAATGCATTACGTGGCTAACAATCTATGTAACCGTTGTTAAGAGGTGCTAAAAGGCTGTGATGTGAATATATCTGATGGTATAATACATGTTCTATCTACCAAATGTAAAAATTTCTGCTACTGTATGTAACTTTACTTTATTTCAGCGTTTAGCAGTGCATCCTTTTTTGTTGCCGAGTACCTGCCCTCCAGAACGCCTGTGCATGTCATTGGGTTATTTTGTTTAATGGGAACAATCTCTCCCTTAACTCCAACCTAAAGTTCATTTGTGTCACAGTGAAGAGGTTTCGGATACAGTGGCGACTGCCTCTCAGCTGTGCAGGCAGCTCTTCACACAGCTGCCTCCCTCTCCTCCGTCAGCCCAAGGGCAGCTTGCCTGACACGGACCGCGTTTTTTTTTTTTTTTTTTTTTTTTTTTTTGTAATTCACACAGTGACAAGAGAGGAGAGCACAGTGGAAAGCTACCAAAGAGCACTTTTAATTCCTGCTTGACTCAATACAAAAGACGGCGTATAAAATGTGCACTCACAATACGGTTCTGGAGCTCATCTGCGGACCGTTAAGCTCTTTTTCTGTCCTTTCTTCAAGGGCTGAAAACACTAAGCTCATGCAGGCTGGGCTGGAATGGGGACCCTGTCAATGAGGCTGGGCACCAATAAAAGGCTAAAGCACTCAGGCACCCACAGACAGCCCCTGCGTGTGAGCCTGTTAGGGTTGGAACGTGTCAAGCTGAACATGCAAAAGGTCAAGGAAGACAAGGAAATGAGAATGTGTCTGGAAAAATGAATTAGTCCAATTCCTGTGTATTCAACGAGAAAATGACCATGAACATTTAGATGCAGCAGTGGGTTCAAAGAGGACTCTTACTGACAGAACCGTAATGATGTGGCCCTGTCTTTCCGTGTCACCTCCAGGAACTCTTAATTTCTATCATTTTTTCCCTCCTACTTTTAGTATTACATGATGATTATTAGAAAATTGATGGTTAAAGCTGTTTTTTGCACATCCGTGTCTGGCAGACTCCAGGCAGAGAGGTATTGAATTTTTTTTTTTTTTTTTTGAGCCTGTTCAATGAAGTGTAATGTTGCCTTTATCTGGAGGAGTGTGTTTGTTAGTCGAGGAGGTGGAAGCAGAGAGGCCAGGGGGTTATTCATAAAGGAAATACTGCACTGAAGGTTGGGGTTTGACAAACATGTGTGGTAAAATACGGCGGTGTCATCGAGGACGCAAGAGGCTGAGGCTGAAAGATACAAATTCAGAGCTGAGGGAGATAACTTGCTGTGGTGAAAGAAGTTTCCAGTGACAATAAAAGGAAGAAAAAAGAAAACAGGAAGAGTTCTGCATGTATTAGACACACAATTTAATAACATTTTGGACTTTTTTTTCTTGTTCCTGGATGGAAACTGTTATTTCTCACTTCCATCCATTTATTCATCCATCCATCCATCCATCCATCCATCCATCCATCCACTACCATTTATCTAGAAGTCCAGATTGCAGGGGCAGCCATCTAAGCAGACAAGCCCAGACAGCTGCCCAGTTCACTTACTACCATAAGCCCCATGATCTGTAGGTGGTGAGCCACCTGGAGGGCAGACCCATGCGGCTTGGTCTGGTAGACTGGGTCCTTGATGTAACATATTTCATATGGATCTACTGGACCCCTCTTGGTCTGGCCCCTCACCTGGACCAATTTGTCTTGCAGGATCCTACTGGGGGGGCAACCTAGCCATACAAGGCAATTTCACATCCAGGAATAAAATTACTGTTACATTGTGCATTAATAGTAAAATTACTTAAGTCATCACAAGATATTAATACTGAAGTATGTGGTTGGGAAATGTGATGACATATAATGCTGTATGAAATAATAAGGCAATTATTAAGCAAAAGCGTAATAGTTCTTATTCTTCATTTTAACTTCATTTTAACCGGAGTGGTGGCTCAGTACCGGAGTGGTGGCTCAGTTGGTAGAGCATCCGCCCCACACCCGGGAGGCAGGGGTTCAAATCCTGGCTGGGTCATGCCGAAGACCTTATAAAAGTGGAACTTCCTGCCGTCCAGCTTGGTGCTCAGCAATAAATGGAATGGAGGAGGGAACTCTGTGGCGGCGCCTTGCATGGCAGCGGCCCTCTGATTCTGCACTTGGGATGTGTATGATTAACACAGCAGATAGGTAAAACACAATCTCGTTCTACTGTACATGATTGGTTGTACGGTTGAATGACAATAAGGGTGATTTGACTTGATTTGATTTTAACTCATACAAAGAATAGTAAACATAAAAGTGTATATAAAATGTTCAAAACAATACATGCTTTGAACGTGGCACTTTCTGGTGAGGTCCTTCCAAACATCTTGGAGATTCTGTCACAGTTCCCTGGTTAATCATTAGCTTTTACATCTTTGTGTATTAACTGACTGACTCCATGATGCTGAGATCGGGGCCCTGTGGGGGGGATACCATAAGCTGCAACAATGTTTGTCAGTTACTGAAAATTAATTATTTTCAAATCTGCCATTCATCATCATAAATTTAAAACCAACCATTAATTTATGTCAAACCATTTAACCCTATAGCTCCCAGCTATTATATCTAATGATCAAACGTGGACATGTGTGCTATTTACAAAAAGATGCAAATGATATGAAATAAATCATACAGTTTTTTTACACTTTGCTATGGATACATGTCAAATACTTTCAAAAATGTTTTATGGCCTAATTAAATATTAATAATTTTACAGTTTGAGAAAACATGCTCTACTAAAGTGATTTACAATATACATAGTATATCTACACAATGATGCACTGTCTGGAAAATGATTAAAGCAGATGTTATTCTTTTGTTTGTTAATCCAGTGATTAATTTATTAGATTAATAATAAACTATTTGTTCTAAAAATTAAAACATAGCAAGTCACTTACCCCAGGCCATTTTTGTGCTGACTTTGTTTTCAGGATGCCATCGTGCATCTGGCCAGAGACAACAGATGAAAATTAGCTTCCAAGCTAACTCTGTCTCAGTTAAAGAATTGTGCTTCTGTTAATGCATGAGCGAAGTTCATTCATTCATTCATCTTCTTCCACTTAATCCTTTTCGGGTCGTGGGGGGGCTGGAGCCTATCCCAGCATCTTTGGGCGAGAGGCAGGGTACACCCTGGACAGATCGCCAGTCCATCGCAGGGCCAACACAGAGAGACAGACAACCATTCACTCTCACAGTCATGCCTAAGGACAATTTAGAATCCCCAGTTTGATGCCAATTAACCTAACTTGCATGTTTTTGGCATGTGGGAGGAAACCGGAGAAATCCCGGAGTAAACCCACGCAGACACGGGGAGAACATGCAAACTCCACACAGATCACTGTTGGTCGGGGGCTGGGATCGAACCCAGGATCCTCCGGCCAAGGGTGAGTTGCTGTGCTGCTGCAGTGCTAACCACTCTGCCACCGCGCCGCCCGCATGAGCAAAGTCTCTTTAAATAAACAAATAAATTAAATTAAATTTCACCAGTGGTGACTTAATTTAAATAAATTAGATTTAAATTAAAAAAAGACATGAAATACCAAATTTATCCTTGTTTAAGTCAATGCTTTTGAGAATCTAAGACTCACGGTGATTCAATGAATTTAGAAAGGAGAAATTAAATTTATTTTCTTTGCATTTGTTTACATGGACTTTGGCTTGGATGCCTTCATCTTCTCGCACAAGCTGGAGAAGACATTTGCAAAGTGCTAAAATAGGGAGTTCACAGTGGAAAGACAGAATGAATTCAGTCAGACCACCTTTGTGCACCCGCTCCATTTGGACTTCATGATAGAGGTTTATCCTGTTTCTTTGAGCTCAGTGCTAACCCATCACTCCAATCTGCTGCCTGCAGACCTCTGCTGCTTATCCAATCTTGCATGGTGTCCTAAACCCATGACCCAACTTGCCCAAATTGAAATATCATATTAAGTTATAAAACAATACCTGAGAAGAATTACATAGGGGCATAATCCAGAAACTGCATGATTGAAAATGGATTAGTGGGGAGCAGGAGAGGGAGGAGGCCTAGCAGCCCAGTTAGGTGGATTTGTACTTTGCTCGCAGGCTGAGAGGCGTCTGCCTCAGGCTGATTGTGAATCGGGGCCATCACGTCCAGATTTACGTGCCCCTGCGAGTGATTTGGGATTTACTTTCTTAACAGGCGCCATCCAGATCTGTCCTTGTTGTACTGTGTGTGTGCCCGTCCATGAAGTCACGCCTCACTGCTTTCAGCTGGATGCTTTTCTGATAGGCAGTGGCTTTCTCTGTGGAGATTTGGCGCTTGGGGGTAGAATAAATACTGTTATTCATTGAAATAAGTGTACAGTTTTATTACTGTTTAGAAAAAAATATATATAGGGACAGCCAGCGGGGAAGAGTTATTTTGGGGTTTAGCAGTAGGCACGCGGGTCAGTTCCTGTTGCTAATGATAATGATGACAAATGGTCTGGCCTGCTGGGCCCCAGAGAAATGAAGTCCACCACTCTGAGGGCTGTGGCACCAAATTAGCCTTTGTCAATACTATGTTCCCAATTTATCTTCACAGGATATGCTGACAGGAATATTGGTTACAGTAAGCCATTGTGGGAATTGAATCCTATTGGCTTGTTCATGGTGTCATTAGCATACAAGGATGAATGAGCAGCTATGACTAGACACTGACACCTGTGAAAGGCAGTGTTTTTGACTTTTTTGTTGAGGATACATACTTAACTACTCTGTTTTTGATCTGCATATTAATCTGGTCACTAAAACACCAACATCAGTAAATTACCGTTGCTGCAACTGAAGTGGGGTTTTAACAAGGCAGACAATTATTCCAAACTAAATCACAGATTTTACGTAGACTTTTTTCCTTCTTACTTTTTTTTAGAATGTATAATTCATGGATTTTGGTGCTGAGGATGTTGAGCATGAATACAGTGATATGTTGATTGTGGAGGTGATATAACCCAGTGTCCGACTCTATTCAAAGAGTATAATGGATTTTAAATGTGCATTGGTTTACAAATTTCCATTTTCTGATATAAGGACAAAAGGAATGTAAGGTTTTATTTTGAAAAGCTGTGGTGTCAAAGTATGATCTGAATTTCAAAGAAATAAGAGCCTTGCAAAATGAGCTGAATGGCTGTAGTGAGCAGAGATGAGGAGCTGCACACTCTGTTCCTATCTCTCTAGAGGCTGACAACTCAAGGGCAAACCCATAAGACCAGTATCGCATGAAAAACCCTAAACTGGTAATGTTCGTTTGACTTGTAACACACAGTAAGGCTTGCTGAGTTGTAATTAGTACTTCAGAACCTCTTTGGTCAATAGTTTTATATGTACAGTAGCTTTGAAGGATAGTACACAAATTAAATGCCATCCATCCATCCATCCTCTAGAGCAGAGATGTCAAACTCACTCCGTGAGCCAAGACCCTGCAGGTTTTTACCTCCAACCAGTGCCTTCAACAGGTGGTTTCACTGAATTTCTTCCCACTGATTGCTGATCAGTGAAAACAGACTGGGTGGAAGAGAAAACATGTAGGGTCTTGGCCCTCCATGGAATGAGTGTGACATCTCTGCCCCAGAGCCTATACATTCTCTTCTTTGGCCACCACCTTCAGTTTGTCCCCTAGAAATTAGATCTCATATACTGTATGTCTTTGTAAAAGAAGCCCTCTAGTGGTTGTGAAAAATCTTACATACAGTGAGATAAAAGATGGAGAGAGCTGCAGTATGGATGAGATTTGTAAGATGAGAGAGGTTTATTGCCTGATCCTTACTTATTTCCCTTTTTACCTCTGCCAAGGGGGTCATGTGATTGAGGCTGTTTGTTTGTTAGCACGAAAAGAAAAACAACAAAAAAAAACTACTGGACGGATTTTGATTAAAATTTCACCAGAGGTGGCCCTTGCTATGGATGAACTCATTAGATTCCATTTTGCAAAGGCCCTATTGTGCCATGTTAAACAAAGTGAAAAAGTGATCTAGAACCTGACCCGGGTCACCTCCAAAATCTATTGGGTTCATCTGTAGCCCAAGGGCCACCTGGTGAAAATTTCATCAAAATCCATCCAGTTGCTTTTTCATAATCACAGACACCTTGGTAGAGGTATGCACCCTCTTAGTGCCCTCTAGTTCATTGTTTGCAGTAGTAAATCCTAACAATAACTATAAAGTTAAGATAAATAAATTACTGAGTAAAAGAAGTGAATCAGGAAGTGAAACTTAAGGTTTGCAGCTGGACTTTAACTATGGTCACCTGGTTAGAAAGGGATTGTTTTTAGCACCACCAACCCCAGCCTACCTCAATGTCCAGATTTTATGGCTTCTGAAAGAAAATGTAGCAACTTTTTTGTGTGTCATATGGCACATTTAGAAGAGAGTATGCTCACTTTATTTGCCCAAGATACAGATCTGGTGATGATGTTGGGAGGGGAGGGTATACACATGAATAAATTTAATCAGGATTTATAATGTGAATTATTATTATTATCAATACTTGCTGTTATGTGTGGGATTTGACTCTTGGGGCTTGCCGTAGCCTGGCTGAGGGGGTTGGGGTAATGACGTCAGGTGGGCTATGGCTGGAGAGTATATTGTGTTGTTCTCGATAATAAAGTCAGTTCAGTGTTCAGCTGAGAGCGGATCCAGTCTCATGTTATTCGGACATAACATTTGGCGACAAGGATAAACCATGGGAGCATGTATCAGACAACCACCTTCATTTTTACAATCTCTGGGCGCACCAGCTATACCATGGGACCGCTGGAGGGAGACGTTCAATGTGTATGTGGCTGCGGCCGGCCTGAGCGGCGTCGATGAGGAGAGACGGCGGAGCCTAATGGTCCACTACCTCAGTGAGGAAGGCCAGCGGATGTCTTTTGGGCTGTGTGGCAGCAGCTCACTGAAAGACGGTTTGGAATTAATGGACTGTGTTTTTGGAGACCATTCCACCGTCACGGTGTGGAGAGATGAGTTTTTTGACCGCCAACAGCAAGCGGGTGAGTCCACTCAGTCCTTTATTACAGAGCTCCGTAGCCTAGCAAGAGAATGCGCCTTCGGGCCTATCTAGGAAGAGCTGGTCCGAGATAAGCTGGCCCACAGTACTAACAACGTGTGGCTGAAGAGCAAGCTAAAACTAACTAAAGATACTCTCTCATTAGAAAAGGTGTTTGAACTGGTCAGGCAGATTGAGTCCACAGTTCAGCTGAATCCGCCAGTGTTGGCTAGAAGGAGTGTAGCCACCCATGCTTTCCCGCCAAGCACAGCCATTAGCAAGGTAGCTAATTCTCCGGGGCGGATTACCAGGAGGCGGTGGACTGTGGCGCGGGACAGGGCCTACACTATCACTGCTGAGCCATAGGTGGCGGAGTCAAGAGACACAACACGGGTGTGTGTGGCACACGTGAAGAAGGGACCGTTGAAATGGTATGTGCTAAAACTCGACGGAGTCGACGTGCTGCTTATGGTGGACTCAGGGGCCAGTAGGTCTATACTGAGTATGGCTACTTTGAAGAGACTTTTCCTAAATAAAACCATCAATGCTGGAGCAGTGAAAATGTTTGGATATGGCCACGCCGAAATTGAAATGGCGGGCACGGTCAACTTTTCAGTGAAATGTGGGTTGAAGACGGTTGCCACGTTCACTTTCCAAATTTTGCGCCAGAGGGCGGATTTGCTAGGGATAGATCTACTGGTTGAACTGGGATTCTCCATCAAGGACCCAGAGGGCTCGATGGTAGCTCACTCTTGCCGCTACCCTTCTGTCACAAATCACCCCTGGCACTCGTCTCCACCCACTCCACCCTGCCTGCATTCTCTTTTTCACTTCACTAGTGCATTTTCCATTGCTTTGGATGGTTGACCCCAGGTATTTGAACTGATCTACTTTTACTACGGCTTCTCCTTCCATCTTCACCATTGCACCTGCACAGTGTACCCTGAATGGCATGTCCACTGGCCGGCGCTGTTCAGAGGCCTGGGATGCATCAGCGTGTTCCACCACTGCCCGCTTATAGATCCAAGTGTGATGCCGAAAATTCAACCACTCCGGCGGCTTCCCCTCGCCCTACTGGATGATGTCACGGTGGAGCTGAACAAACTGCTGGAAGCAGGGATCATCGAGAGAGTGGATGCTTCACCCTGGATATCAAATATCATGTGGCCAAGAAAAAATCGGTGGCATCCGACCGTGTATTGATCTTAGGATGGTGAATAAAGCGATCATCCCGGACAAGTATCCACTCCCCACGATGGAGGAACTTACCGCAACATTCAGCGGTTCAAAGCTATTCACGAAGCTGGATCTTCGCCAGGGTTACCTGCAGGTGCCCCTCCACCCAGCCAGCAGGAACCTGACAGTGTTCATGACCCACATGGGTGTGTTCAGGTACACCCACATGCCTTTTGATCTGAGCTAAGCACCCAGCTGTTTTCAGAAAATAATGTCCACAATTCTGGCCGGCCTCAAGGGTGTGGTGGCATACCTGGATGACATCGTGGTCCATGGCACATCAAGGGAGGAACACGATGATCGGTTGGGACAGGTGCTGATAGTACTACAGGAACGCAGAGTCTTCTTAAACGGGGAAAGGTGCATCTTGGCAGTGGACTCCATTGAGTTTGTGGGGTTCCGGTTGACAGCAGGAGGCGGGGGGGGCGGCTGAGGTCCCTGCATTCGAACGTGGAGGCAGTCCTGTGCCTCCCAGAACCATCAACACCTACACAGATTTCCTCATTTCTGGGTATGGTGAACTTTTATGGGCGTTTTATTCCCCGCTACTTGAAAATGACTGGACCCCTCCGAGCCCTGTTGAAACAGGATGCGCTGTGGCAATGGACCCCAGCCTGCTCAGCGGCGGTTGATAAGCTGAAGTTTCAACTCCCCTCCCTTCCAGTGTTGGCCCATTTTGATCCAAAGCGGCCAACCATTGTGACCTGTGACGCATCTGGCTTGGTGGTGGGGGCGGTTATGTCCAAGGTGCAAGACAGTATGGAATGCCCGGTGGCGTTCGCATCGAGGTCTCTCTTAGCAACTGAACAAAAATACGCCGTGGGTGAGACGGAGGCGCTCGCCTGCATCTGGGTGTGTGAACAGTGGCATATCTTCCTCTATGGGCACCATTTTACTCTGCGGACAGACCACCGAGTGCTGACAACACTACTGGAGACATTGGGTTCAGGACACAGACCTTTGCAGATCCACAGGTGAATGGAGCGGCTGAGGGCCTACAATTTTACCACCCAGTTCACTCCTGGTAAGGAGAACATAGTGGCGGATCTCCTGTTCCATGCCATGGCCAAAACCATACAATTGGGACGATGATCCAACGGAGGCGGTTCTGGTCAATACATTGCATGGGGCCCTCCGGGATATAGTATTCCTCAAAGAACTTTGGGTGGAGCTGGAACGAGACCCTGTGCTGTCACAACTGTGCTCGGTGATTAGGAAGGGTTGGCCCACAAAGGTGCAGGGCAGGCTGGCACCCTTCCACCGGTTTAAAGACGAACTGAGCTGTTGGAATGAGGTGTGTGTGGCAAGGGGACACTGCACGCTAATCCCGGTGTCTGAGATCACGTGTTCTAGCAATGCTCCATGAGGGCCACCTGGGCATGGTCAGGGTAAAACAGTGCTGCAGGGATTCAGTTTGGTGGACGGGTATTGGCAAGGACATTGAAGCTATGGTGAAAAACTGTGTTCCGTGCTTGGAGAGCAGGAAGACCAGTGGACCACCCCCTCCACCCCTGCGGTCGTTATCGTACCCGGAAGGCCCTTGGAAACACATCCAGTTGGACATCTGCGGCAAACTACATACAGCACCCCCAGACAGCCGGTTCCTGCTTGTGGTCTACGACCTGTTCTCAAAGTGGCCGGAAGTGTTACCCACTAATTCAGTTATGACAGATGTTGTTACGGGTTTCCTCTCGTCACTGTTCACTAGGTGGGTTGTCCCAAACGTAATCACGACTGACAATGGCCCGCAGTTTACCTCTGGGGCATTTGAAGAGTTCTTGAGCGCTAGGGGCGTGGAACACATTAAAACCGTGTTCTACCATCCCCAGGCCAATGGGGGCATTGAATGTTTTAACAAGACCCTGAAAAATGGACTGAGAGCCCACTTGGCAGACGGCTTTGTATTTCCGTACGCCCTCCAGAGCACACTCCTCCCCTACAGGACAACAGCCCATGCTATGACAGGATGCTCCCAGGCAGTTTGCTGGGGCGCAAACTAAATCTGTCTTTGGATCGACTAAGACTGCCTACGACTCCTCATCCAAGGAATATGGAATCTCCACAGGACCGGGTCACTGCGCAACAGCGTAAGATGAAGTGACGATTTGACGGGAAGCACAGGGCGAGAGCCCACGGACTGAAGGTGTCAGATCAAGTTTGGATCAAACACCCTAACCACATGCATAAGCTGCAGCCATTCTGGACAGAGCCCCTGTGGATCACGAGGCGACGGGGCCAGGAAAGGTTCGAGCTTGCCGATGGGTCGTGGTGGCACTCCGGTAGACTCAGGAAGTCACCACCAGAATAGTGGACTAGAGCTAGGGCGGGACAACCTGGTGTAAAATGGGACTTGTTGGACTGGGGTGGTGAGAACTCACAAGTGCGGCCGACGGTGCCTGGTGCAGAGTCCCCGCCTAGGGGATGCCCGGCTAGAATTCGTCAGAGGCCCTGGTACCTGGAAGACTATGTATTGAAGACAGTACTAGCTAATGCGTGTTAGGACTAAGCGGCAGAATAACCCGCTCCAACATGGTGGGGCGTTCTGGTAGTCTATCCAGACACCCGTTTGGTTGGCTGATTTTTGCCTACTTAGTTTAAAAAAAAAAAGAGCGACAGCTCTGTGTTTGTTTTTTTCTGTTCGGGGGGGGGGGGGTCTTTGACTTTGTTGGGGGGGATATTATGTGTGGGATTTGACTCTCGGGGCTTGCTGTAACCTGGCCGTGGGGGTTGGAGTAATGACATCGGGCAGGCTACGGCTGGAGTGTATATTGTGTTGTTCTCGATAATAAAGCCAGTTCAGTGTTCAGTTGAGAGTGGTTACAGTCTCATGTTATTCGGACATACACTACCGTTCAAAAGTTTGGGGTCACTTAGAAATTTCCTTATTTTTGAAAGAAAAGCACTGTTTTTTTCAATGAAGATAACTTTAAACTAATCAGAAATACACTCTATACATTGCTAATGTGGTAAATGACTATTCTAGCTGCAAATGTCTGGTTTTTGGTGCAATATCTACATAGGTGTATAGAGGCCCATTTCCAGCAACTATCACTCCAGTGTTCTAATGGTACAATGTGTTTGCTCATTGCATCAGAAGGCTAATGGATGATTAGGAAACCCTTGTGCAATCATGTTAGCACAGCTGAAAACAGTTTAGCTGGTTAGAGAAGCTATAAAACTGACCTTCCTTTGAGCAGGTTGAGTATCTGGAGCATCACATTTGTGGGGTCGATTAAACGCTCAAAATGGCCAGAAAAAGAGAACTTTCAAGTGAAACTTGACAGTCTATTCTTGTTCTTAGAAATGAAGGCTATTCCATGCGAGAAATTGCCAAGAAACTGAAGATTTCCTACAACGGTGTGTACTACTCCCTTCAGAGAACAGCACAAACAGTCTCTAACCAGAGTAGAAAGAGAAGTGGGAGGCTCCGCTGCACAACTGAGCAAGAAGATAAGTACATCAGAGTCTCTAGTTTGAGAAATAGACGCCTCACAGGTCCTCAACTGACAGCTTCATTAAATAGTACCCGCAAAATGCCAGTGCCAACATCTACAGTGAAGAGGCGACTCCGGTATGCTGGCCTTCAGGGCAGAGTGGCAAAGAAAAAGCCATATCTGAGACTGGCCAATAAAAGAAAAAGATTAATATGGGCAAAAGAACACAGACATTGGACAGAGGAAGATTGGAAAAAAGTGTTATGGATGGACAAATCGAAGTTTGAGGTGTTTGGATCACACAGAAGAACATTTGTGAGACGCAGAACAACTGAAAAGATGCTGGAAGAGTGCCTGACGCCATCTGTCAAGCAAGGTGGGGTAACGTGATGGTCTGGGGTTGCTTTGGTGCTGGTAAGGTGGGAGATTTGTTCAGGGTAAAAGGGATTTTGAATAAGGAAGGCTATCACTCCATTTTGCAACGTCATGCCATACCCTGTGGACAGTGCTTGATTGGAGCCAATTTCATCCTACAACAGGACAATGACCCAAAGCACACCTCCAAACTGTGCAAGAACTATTTAGAGAAGAAGCTGGCAGCTGGTATTCTATCTGTAATGGAGTGGCCAGCGCAGTCACCAGATCTTAACCCCATTGAGCTGTTGTGGGAGCAGCTTGACCGTATGGTACGCAAGAAGTGCCCATCCAGCCAATCCAACTTTGGGAGGGGCTTCTAGAAGCGTGGGGTGAAATTTCTTCAGATTACCTCAACAAATTAATAGCTAGAATGCCAAAGGTCTGCAATGCTGTAATTGCTGCAAATGGAGGATTCTTTGACGAAAGCAAAGTTTGAAGGAAAAAATTATTTCAAATACAAATCATTATTTCTAACCTTGTCAATGTCTTGACTATATTTTCTATTCCTTTTACAACTCATGGTGGTAAATAAAAGTGTGACTTTTCATGGAAAACACAAAATTGTCTGGGTGACCCCAAACTTTGGAACGGTAGTGTACTTGCCTGCCAGATGCACGCGGAGTAAGCCCACATCTGGCCAGGTGTGATGAACACATTCATGCCATTCACTCCTGCATTTGGCGTGACTCTGGCCTTCTGACCAGCTAGATTTGGGCCAGATTCGGGCCAAAACATTTTGGCAACCTGGGGAGAGTCATTTAATGCTTCATAACTCCTTAGACTAGCTAGTAGCACTACTGGTCTTTGTGTTAACCTGAAACACTTCATTGGCTATAACAGTGAGTGACTCTAAAACTAGCCAATCAAATTTAGATGTGCAGTGACGGTGTAGGGCTGTTCTATTGTGAAGTGCATGAAGGGTCACCTGCAGAGTTTTTGGTCTTTCACCGTTATTTTCTGTAAGTCTTTATCTGAGGGAATTGCTCACACAGAGCCATGATGTATCTAAAAGGGAAAGCTGACTGATCACCAGCTAAAGTTGTGAAACTTTGACTTATTCTTTTGCTTGTATTTGCAGCTTTAATACTGTTAACTTGCATTTTTGATTCAGAAAACCCAACTGCATGCTACTGGTCTAAGGTTAATCTCTTCATCCTAGTTTTAAGCCTGATCTGTTGGTCTGCTTTACTGGCATAGAAATTATTAATTTGTTAAAGACCTTATACAACACATGCTGTACAATGACAAGAATTTTAGTGATCTCAGTAATAACCACAGCACTACTTTTAGATAATTTAAAACTTTGTTCAGATCAACTCAAAGCAGAAGTTGAATTTTAGAGATTTTTTTTTTTTAAATCAATGCTTCAAATGCAAATCCCTGAGTTTGTAGGAGTACAGTTGGCCTTCTCTATACAGTTAGGACCACTCTGCAAAACTGTAAGTCAACTTGCAACATTGGTGTTCTTCATATAATGACATAGATCTGTTTTTCTGGCATGAGCTGCAAGAGTTTTGGCAACAGCAGGAGGATGGAGCTGAAGCCAAAAAAATCAGACTGGGTGTTAGAACATGACCTCAGGCATGAAGCCTGGCCAAATCAGCACCAGAAGAGCTACAAAACAGCAATCTGTGTTTGAATCTCTCAAGAAAATTAGTAATGATAGATTGTTTTTGATTACAAATGTTTTCTGGCCTTACTAAATGACCTTAAGATTTGAGCCAACCAAAAATAAATGAAGACACCCAAATTGATGGGGTGTCCAAAATGATATAGCTAAGTTTTAATGTGGCTGACTTAGTTCTCGTTTTCAAAAATATTTTGAGGAAATTGTACTTATTCATTGCATACTGCACACTGCAATAATACAGCTTTATTAATCTTGATTACTGTGTCAGAATTCTTGAACAGTTTTGTTATTAATCACTTGACTCTGACCCAAAGCCTCTCCTTAGTTTTTATTTTCTGTCCAAAATTGTGCTTAAATGATTCCTGAATGATTTTTTTAATACTTAATTTTACAGCCACTAAAATATCCAACTCATTGTTGAAACACTGCTATATCTCCAGTTGAGAGAGTCCCTGACTGCGCCGCTTCAGTCTCATCCTCCACTGAACAATGAGTCTTGAAATCAGTTAGATTAAGCACATTGTCTATTGATTGGCTCCTAAATTGCTTCACGATACAACCCAAATAATCCCATTTCAAGTTTCAACACTTGTTTCTAATGGTTTCCAAATCATTTCAGGCAGGGATGGATCACAATTAGTTTAGCATTTAGCAGCTGCGAGTGGCCATGCATGCCTGAGTGTAATTCTGGGCTGAGCACGGTGCCAGCCTGGACCACGTTTGACATTTCCATTCTCTGGACACCCTCCTTTGTTTTGCCTGCAGGCCTTTTTTTAGCAACCTGTGGAAGCCAAGAAGATATCCAGACAGGTTTGGAGCACATAAGGCCAGCTGCAACTGAGGTCTAATTTAATAGGAAAGTAACTGGATGTTCTGCTGATTTTTAAAGACAAACATGCAGCAAAAATGCAAATGAATTACTTTGGGAATCATCTGACAGAACAATGGTTGCTTCCATGTTCTTCATACTCCTACATGCTGCCTTAGATGTGCAGCATAGACTGTGTTAACCCAAACTACACAGCAATACAGTATGTGCAGTACACCTTTAAGTTTACACTCTAGGGCAGGGGTGTCCAACCTGGGGCTCCTGGAACATACAGGTTTCTGTGTGAAATTTTCTAATTTCACTTCTTAATTGGTCCAGAGATTTGCAAATAATTTGTTGTTGTTGTCCATGTGTTCTGTAGGCCCTCTTGCACCCATGCACAACATCAGCAAATTATTTGCAAATCTTTGGACCAATTAAGGAGTGAAATTAGAAAATTTCCCACAGAAACCTGAACGTTCCAGGAGCCCCAGGTAGGAGACCCCTGCTCTAGGGACTCAGGTGTGTTGGGCAGTTAAATATTTGAAAGAACTCAAGCTGGCAGGTTAGACAGCCCTAACAGCATTCACACTCAGAGTTAAATAGTCCAGAAGCTTAGATTTCTATTTGCAGTATTGTCACTGTTTTGTATCATCAGGCACTCCAGTTAAAATGCTGTCAAATTTTCTTCTAATAATTTACCACTCATGCTGTTGCGGATCTGGGTGAGCACTACAGCATCTTGCCATATTCTAGTCTCTATGTGATTATGCAGCTCTCTGATCAGGAGCCAGGGAGGTTAATTCGTAGCAGCTGGTGAGACTCCTGCTCTCAGCTGATTGCTGATGTCTTTTTAAGACACTCTCAGTGTGTGGACCGTCATGTTGTTGAACGTACTCCTTGTGATCAGTAAGTCATTGCAGACCCTCTGCTCTGACTCCTGCTCCTTATTAAACTCTCTTTGTGATCTTCAGGTTGCCACCCTGCCATTGAATTCTCCCACTGGCTTGCTGTCCTATGTATGACCTGCTGGTTGAAGACCCCAACTGTTTCCCACTGCTAAAACCTAACTGGTTGTTTCCCGTCACAACAAGCCATCTCTTAATTATTCGTCATGCTTACGATTGCCATTCACCCTTCTCCTTTCTGTCTTGACAGAAATCTATTCTCCCCCATGCAGCGGGAAACAGTTCCAGTAGCTTAATTAACACAGTCATTCACTTGTCTCATCATCTGTCTCTGTGTTACGTTCTGCTGTTGGGTCCAAATCTTGCTGAACCATGACACATGTGATTAAAACCTATCATCGGCTTGTAGTTCTTCATCTATAAATTTGTTACAATTTGTCGCATTGCCTTTCAAGCTAGTCCTTCCCATTTCCATTTCATTGGGGTCATCCTGGGCACCTCTACAAGTCTCCATCAACCATCCGCTCTACAACCATCAGCGTCTAGACTCTGGGAAGTTGGCTTACTGTCTCCTACCTTCATCTTTGATTCAACTTTTAGAAGTAAAATCCTGCCAGGCTAACTTCCATATATTTGCCCCAAATCTGCATATTCACTTTACAATATTTTGCTATCCTCACTGAGCCATCCGTGCTTGATATTTCCACTTTCTAAATCTGGATTTAAAATGCAAATATGTCTATGTTTGCAGAAAAGTGTATGTCAAGACAAAACATGCACTTTAAATAGATTGAAAACAAAACTTGTGTTTCATATTTAATTTTCCTAAAAGTAGATAAAGCCAACCCACTGTAGTCAGTCAGTTAGAACTGGTAATTTACTGGATTTATTGAATAAATTATCCAGTATCTCAAAATGAATGGGGAATCTCATGGAGGAGAAGGTATTTTTCAACTGAAATAAAACTCAATGGGCTGACAATTAGAAGCAAAGATGAAAGATTCATAAGCATATTCTAAATAGTTTGAAGAAGCCAATGCTGGCACATAAAAAGGAAATTTGTGAGGATTTCACAGGCTGGAAAATGAAACAAAGCAGTAACTATAGAGGCTAGATTCATTTGATCCACATGCTGATAGAAGTTTGAACAAAGAAAAATACAGTACTTCAGCATAACCTCATCGTATATGTGAAGCATGGTGGCGGAAGCATTTTGGTTTGTTGACGTTTTGCTGAATGTGGTCCAGACAGGCTAGCTCTCATTGATGAAACAATAACAGCTAATTTAAAAAGGATATATGGATATCTGTCTGTGAATTTCACAAAAAAGTTGGATGAGCAACTAGGAAATAGACATCAACCATTTTACCAAAAAGAGAAAAAACAAGTCAAAGAACAGTAAGGACAATGCTTTAAATAATCAAGTAAAAATATTGATCAGTATCTGACAACTGCATGAAAATATCAGAAATCTATCAGCAGGAATAATTATTGTTGTTCAAGAGGTTCACATGATCCTTCCCCCTCAGTGATATTTACAGTATAACCTTCTCAAAGTAAATAAATCATCGAGCCGAACAGTTTAATTATGCTTTTAAAAAGTCTGTTGATGAAAATGTAACCCACACTTTTAAATCTGATCATGTTAAAGTGATATCTCAGAAAATTAAGGTACATCTTGATGAAGCAAGTAAACTTCTAAATTTAAATACTAATTTTTATATATGAAGTTTTAAATTGAATGCTACAAATTCAGCTTCATGGTCCCTTGCAAGTCGAGAGCCATTTTTTTTTAATTTTATTTTTGTGTGACCAAAATAAATAAATGAAAAAATCAGCCAGTGACCAGGGTAGAAATAAGAGACCATAGCACATATGAATGATGCTCATTAATGATTTCCCCTGACTCATTTTCCATGGACTAAGAGGAACCAAACTTGGCACAGTTGTTTGTTTTTCTCTACATACAGTAGGTACCACCAAGGGTCACACACTTCTCCCATCTCTTTACGCAGCTGTGGAGACCTCACCTGCAGAAGTCTGCTGGTTGTGTCAGAAGCCATGACTTGATCCCAGAAGTCAGTGTTTCATTGTCTTGGTAGTGCTTGACCTTCATTAACCTCTTGCACTCCGTTGTACCGCGGACGGGCAAGTCTCTGCGTCCCAGAGCGCACGAGGGCGCTCTCGTGCGCCCTCGTGCGCTGTAGGACGCATGATGGAGATGGAGATGGTGATGGCGTCCAAGCGCGCACTGAAAATAAAAGCTGCAGACACAGCCGCGAACAGATTAGTTCATCTGATTGACCTCTCATTCGACTAATAAGAGCCTTGAATTGGGTTTCTGAAACCTTGAAGAACCAATGACTGAAAACCTAGCAAGAAGGACCCGCCTACCAACACTGTGAATGCAGTGAGCCAGTTGAAGCAGAGAAGTTCGCGAGCTGTTTTTTTTAAGGCTGGGTGAAGACTGACTGCTGCAGCGGATCAAAAAAGGACCCGCAGGAAGAACCGTCACAGACCCAGCAGCACGGAGACCACCCACAAATGCAACCTGTGTGACAGCGACTGCCATTCGCGCATCGGCATGTTCGGCCACAGGCGGTGCTTATTTTGTTTTTGTTCCAGCAGAGTAGACGTTACGATTTCTTCCATGGTCATAGACCGATGGAGCCCGACGACGAAGGCTGAGTGACACACACGCCTTCGCCAGTCTTTTTTAATTACTACTGTTATTTGTTTTGAAAAATCGTTCGCCAAAAACCGCAATCATGGAAGCACAAAACCGCAATAATGGAATTATGTTTTGATCGGGTCGCGAGACCAGAACCACGAGCGGACCAGCGTCGTGTTCGTCTGACAATGAGGAAGAGAAGTTCGCCAGGACTCTGCTGCTGTGAAGAGGTAAGGTGTTATAAGCTAAATTATTCTTTATCCCTGAAAATTGTAATCCAAAATGACTTTTGACTGATCGGTAAATTACAACTGTGCGGCGCACGAAGTCTGAAGTTAGTGCGCCGCGGTACAAGGGGTCGTTCGCCACGTCCAGACCGTGAACGCCGCCCCCCCCCGCTATTCTTCTGTAGCGGGGGGTGGGGAAGCCGCGGTGACTGCGCTGCTGTCCCACATCGCCACATGAGGCTAATCCGTCATGTAGCGATGACCGATGTCCATCCTCTGTAGCGGGGGCGGGGGAGAGGACAACCCCCCTCACACACACACACACAGACACAGCCCTGAGTGTGACCTTTTATTAGAGCTCAAAATGAAGCTTCTACATTGAATCATTCAAAAGTTACAGACATTTTTCCAAACTGTGCCATTTGGCATAATTTGGCACAGTTCCAAAACACCTGGGAACTACCTGAGGAAAAAGCTGTGCAATATATTCATTTTTTGTGGTATTGTTACAAAATTTGGACCTCAGCTGGATAACACTTGGTTCTACATTTCTGTTGCATTTTCCAACCCGGATCTTAAGCTGTGTGTTATTTGCAAGCATTTGTATCCAAAAAAACACCTAGGCCAAATTTATTTTCTTCAAGTTCACTATGTTTAGATGACTGTAACTCAGTGGCCGGAGCACTTAGAGAGATTATGACTGTTTTGCCAAAAAATTCAAAAGTGTTTTCTTTTAAATGAGACAAACCCCATGAAGATGCTGCAAAGGGTTGAAGAACAGCTTTGGATTTAATTTGGGCACGTTAATTTTTGGCGTTTTTAGGGAAATTGACCGGAGTGCAAGGGGTTAATGACTTCATGGTTGGACAGACGTGAAAGTCAGATGGTGCGAGGTTGGGAGAGTAACGGGGGCGAGGAAGGATTTCATAGTCACAGGACCATTCTTCCGTCTGGGCAACATGTGAGTTGTGAACCAGGTGCTGTCTTGCAGGAGGCGCACACCTTTGGTCAGCATGCCATGCCTCTCGGTTTTGATGGCCTTATGTAATTTCTGCGTCAGTGAAACATAGTAAGTCCCGGTTATTGTGGTACCATTGGCTAAAAAAATCCTTTGTCAATATTCTACGCTGGTCCCAAAAGACAAGTGAGCATGACCTTTCCCTTGGATGACTGGACGTGTGATGTACCTTCTTCAGAGGTGGTGAGTAATAATGCTTCCATTGCTTCAACTGGGTTTTAGTCTATGGATTATAGTGATGGACCTATGTTTCATCCTGCATGATTAGTCTGTCATAGAAGTCCCCCTGGTTTTCTCGGCACATGGCCAAAAGAGCCTGGGAGCATGTGACTTATTCCTGCATCTGGAAAGATGTGAGCAACTGGGGAATCGATCATGCAGACAACCTCCCCATGCGCAAATAGTGGAGGATGATTTTTTTCCACAGACCCTACATTGATCTTGACATGTTGGGTTAATTGGCAGACAGTTATGTGGTGATCCTCCAAAATGGTGACCTTCGCTTGCTGGATGGTGTCTTCGTCAAAGGGGCCCTGTCGCCTGGGAATGGGTGCCATTTCCACCAATGTCTGACCACACTTGAACTGTCGATGCCAGTCCTTTACTACACCATACGATGGGGCATCCTCACCGTAAGTCTCTTTCATCTCATCGGACGTTTCCCGTGGTGTGTGGTCTTTGAAGTATTGGAACCTGGTGACCACTCTGCATTCAACTGGCTCCATTATCACACCTTTCCTCTTAGGAATTCAGAGCTTAGCGCTTTCTGCCGTTAACCGCGATCACAAAATTTGTCGCCATTAACGGGGGCAAAGTGTTAACGGGCGATTAACACGACGACGACAACACCACACACACACACACGCACCCCCCATGAAATGTTCACACATCTATGTCTAACCTTGTTTTTGTTTTTATTTGCATTTTTAAAAAAATATTTTAGCCATTTTAATCAGGAATGAATGTGGGGCTGTCCTAATTTATTCCTCACTATTTGTTTAGAATTACATTTTACAGAAAATTTGAAAAAGAGTCTTTAATTCATTTTTAATTATTTAGTTGTATTACATGAATCTCCCAGTATTTTTAACACTGATATTAAATATCCATATGTCCAAATATGTAAAAAAAAACACACAGGCTTATACAGGGTGTCCTATTTTTTCACAACTGTGTATATGTATATATCATCATCATCATCATCATAGCAGTCTGCTGTGGGCAACAATGACTGTTTCATTTAGGTCTGACCAGATTCCCCCACACAGCTCTGTCCTCCACACAGCTCTGTCCGCGGATACAAGCGGCTGAAATGAGCTTTCTCCGTAGGATTGCTGGACTCACCCTCAGAGATAAGGTGAGGAGCTCAGTCATCCGGGAGAGGCTCAGAGTAGAACCGCTGCTCCTCCACATTGAAAGGAGTCAGTTGAGGTGGTATGGGCATCTGATTAGGATGCCTCCTGGACGCCTCCCACTTGAGGTGTTTCAGGTACGTCCCACTGGGAGGAGACCCCGGGGCAGACCCAGGACTCGGTGGAGAGACTATGTCTCCCAGCTGGTCTGGGAACGCCTTGGTATCCCCTCTGAAGAGCTGGAGCAGGTGGCTGGGGAGAGGGAAGTCTGGGCTTCTCTGCTTGAACTGCTGCCTCCGCGACCCGGACCTCCGGAAAAGCGGTAGAAGATGGATGGATGGATGGATATATATATACTGTATATATATAATAGCAATATAAGAAAATCATCTTTTCTGAGAGCATTATGACGCTTGATAAAATGTGACCTTTTAAACTTTAAAAAAATAAATAGGATTATTTCAAAATAATTCATAAATTCTGAATGAATTTCAGACATTTTCCCAGTATTTGAAAGTTCAACATTTCTATATATTTGTATTTTTTAAAACTCTGTAGCCTTTTATGCTGCTCATAAGCATCTACATTTTTTCAACATTAAACTCTCGGTGCATAAAACCTAAAAAATTGCTTTAATTCCAAAAAACAAACATAGCAAGTGACACTGCTGTACATTTTCCCCCACAATCCTAAAGCAGAACTATAAGTTTTCATTAAGCTGGTGTTTTCTGTCAACAGATGACAGTCTATCCTCATTTTTTAGCTAAATAATGAATGAGCCAGTTTGGTACTTCATTAAAAACAAGGTGAAGATCAGCCGAAGTCCTGCATGGTGCCGCCTCTTGCCTGACTGCAGATGGTCTAAGCCAATATATTGATCAAATACTCATTTATATGCAGCATTTTGATGAGGTTCGTCATGATATAAATGACTGATTCATAAGATGTCTGCATCACCGGGTCAGATGTATTCCACAATCACAACGATTACAAAAGAAGAAAAAAACACATATATATGTATACAGTATATATACATCAAAACTTCCAAGTTCATTTTTGTAGCACAAGCGATGTGTTTAGAGTAAGCACGATACCAAGTATAAGTGTAATTAATTTTAAAAAGAAGCACACACAAATTCAGAATAATATAAACTTTATTTGGTTCACGTCAAACCTACAGTAGAATCAGTCTTCTATGGAAATATGCCTGACAATTATTGTCAAAAAAAGTTAATTTGTAGCTTTTTTGCTTCTAAATGTTCTATTCTTTTTAAAATGTAAATTATTTCTTACAGGCAAGAATGCAAAATCCCCCCCCCCCCCCATTCCCATTAAGGTATTTTTAAATTGGCGTTATTTAACTGGGGTAGGGTGCCCAGACTGTTGCACATGTCGCAATGGTCTATTTATTCATTTGTATAAAACTCATGAAATAAAAACTTACTATGCACTCATTTTTCCTGGTAATAATCAAATCAATTCAACTTTATTTATATAGTGCCATTTCCCAACAACAGTCATAGCGCTTTTAAACCATAGAAAACCCTGAGATGTTTTTTTCCCCACTACAAATAAATCTAATCTAAGGGGTGGTGGCCACATTTTTGCACACAACTGTAAATTTCCAATTTGCCCCTCCTGAATTTGTTACTTTTCTGGTGTTTTTTTGCAAATTTATTTTTCTTTATATTTGAAAATGTAAGGGTTACCACCTGAAAACTTTCTCAGGTTTGTGATTTTATATTTCTGTCAAATGTATAATATGACTAAAATGATGTTACCAGCAAAGATTAATGCAGTTACTTTTTATTTTATTAAATACATATGCAGTTGTGAACGTAGAAAACCCTGTGCACACGTAATTGACTATGCCAGGTTAGAAAAAGTTAATATGCCATTGGTCAAGGGGTGGCAAACTTTTTTTTTTTTCCTACAGCTGTGTGTGAGGCTCTAGTGTGGTTTATACGCGCATCTGTGGACAAAGCGTCATCTCATTTTAATCCTATAAATACCTAAAGATAAAAAACCCTAAAAATATCAGCCTCCCTTCCACGGGGGTGAGGACCAGCTAGTGAGCGCCAGTTGAACAGGAACGTGTGCACTGGTTTAACTGGTGTCGATGCCGCACTGCGCCTGCGCGTCGGCGCTCCAGTCTGGGATGGAGAAGGTCTTGGACCGTTTTTTCTGCCCCCCTACACAGTACTCCACGCGGATGCACACGTGTCTGGAGCTTTCCTCCGACGGGTACATGCAGACTTCCCCGCTAACCGGCGTGTCCTGCTCCACTTCCGCCGGGGCGTCCAGGTAGAGCACCGCCTGCTTCCAGTGCGTCTCCGGCTTGAACGGGGACGTGGACAGCACCAGGGTCTGCGCCTTGTTGTCCGGGCAGGGGAAGAGCACCGTGAAGTAGACGCAGAAGGCGTTCACCGCCGCCGAGCCGAAACACGCGCACGCGAAGCGACCTCTCAGCGACCGCAGCTCCTCCGCCGTCACCGACCCCAGGTCCAGCTCCGCGAAGCGGGCCGGGTGCGCGAGCACGTCCTCCACGTGCACGGAGCTCACCGTGATGTCCGAGTTCACGATGCACTTCCGGGCGAAGTCGGACATGCAGGACATGTCCACGCCATACTGGTCTTTAACGGTGTACCAGAAGTGTAAGCGGTCCTCCACCACTGGGTCGCTGACGGGCGCGATGTAGAGCTCGGCTCTGCTGGGCAGGATGAGGCCGCCGGGCTTCAGCCACTTGTCCCGGGCGTGGATCACCGAGTTGAGCATGGACTCGTGCAGGAGCGCGTAGCCCATCCACTCGCTCACGATCACCTCCACTTGCTGGGGCAGCTCCACCTCCTCCACCGTGCCCCGGATCACCTCCACCCGGTCTTCCATGTGGTTGTGTCGGACTATACGCTCCGCCTGCTCCGCTATCGAGCTCGCTTCAACGGCGTACACCTTCTTAGCTCCCGCCTGAGCGCAGAAGATGCTCAGCACGCCGGTCCCCGCACCCACGTCCAGGACCACCTTGTCCCGCAGAGCCTCGCTGCTCCTCAGGATGGCCGCCCGGTACGTGCTGGTGCGCACGCGGTCTGCTATCATTTCCTCGTGGATGGTGACATCGGAGTAGCTGTCAAAATAAAGACTGTCCTGTCGGCTTTTGTCCAACTTTCTCTTCTTAGCGGCATGAGACATCTTCTGGGATGTAGTGTTGCAGTGTTCTGTCTCTACTTCCGCCTTGACTATGCAAGTGAATATGGAGCTTGTAGTTTGCTTGGCACGTAACAGAATAGCGAGTCAAGCGACTTGGACTACAAATCCCATAAGCACACCGTTTCTACGAACGCTAATGCTTTTTTTTTTTCAGGGCCATGAGTAAAAAATAAATTAACACTAAAGCTATCTATCTATCTATCTATCTATCTATCGGATATTCCTGTCTTCATTGTCTGTGGAGATAAAAACACAACATTAAATAAATATTTATTATTGTTAATACTAAATATTTATTGTTAAATATAAATATTTTATTTTACAAAAAGTCTTTTACATAAAGCAAAAAAAAAAAGTCAGTTGCAAGTTTTAATGATTTCTAATTGATATTGTCCATTATCTCAAGACTATAAAAAGCAAGAAATGTCTTCTAGTATTTAATATTTATTATTAAATATTTGTAAAAAAAAAATATTTCTTTCTATTACTTAAATTGTGAGATTTTTGCAAAAATTTTAGGTGAAATTCTTGGTCTCCTTTAAACACATTATTATTGATGCACATATGTGTTGTGTCAGCTGATATTCACCTTGTTGACTGATATCAACAAGTGGGCAAACACCATAATCCTCACTAATGGCAGTGGCTGATATTTAGTATCTGGCATGTCCCAGTTGTATACACTACCGTTCAAAAGTTTGGGGTCACTTAGAAATTTCCTTATTTTTGAAAGAAAAGCACTTTTTTTCAATGAAGATAACTTTAAACTAATCAGAAATACACTCTATACATTGCTAATGTGGTAAATGACTATTCTAGCTGCAAATGTCTGTTTTTTGGTGCAATATCTACATAGGTGTATAGAGGCCCATTTCTAGCAACTATCACTCCGGTGTTCTAATGGTATAATGTGTTTGCTCATTGCGTCAGAAGGCTAATGGATGATTAGAAAACCCTTGTGCAATCATGTTAGGTCTGCAATGCTGTAATTGCTGCAAATGGAGGATTCTTTGACAAAAGCAAAGTTTGAAGGAAAAATTATTATTTCAAATACAAATCATTATTTCTAACCTTGTCAATGTCTTGACTATATTTTCTATTCATTTTACAACTCACGGTGGTAAATAAGTGTGAGTTTTCATGGAAAACACAAAATAATTGTCTGGGTGACCCCAAACTTTTGAACGGTAGTGTATATCAAGTCTTGGAAGATGATGAAGGATTCCAGTGGGGGTGAATAGAATTTATAGAGAACAGTTGTCGAAACAAATTGTATCAACAGTTAAGCAAACGCTAGGTGGAGTGTTGGTCCCGTGACCAATGCTGATCGATCACCTAGCCAAGTTCATGGTAACAGAGCTCAGTGTAGCATCACTGCAAAAATATAACAAAATAAGCTAGCATAGAATGAGATATACACTCCTCACAAAAATTTAGGGATATTCGGCTTTCAGGTGAAATTTCAGGATGCACCTAAAATGCACTATAACCTTGACAGATTCAAGGATTCAAAGGCTTTATTATCATGTGCACAGTTAAGAAATGCAATATTTGTCTGTATCTGTATATATATATATATATATATATATATATATACTGTATATATATACAGTATATATACAGTATATATATTGTGGCGGATGCAATAAGAGGACCCTGGTGTAGAGGCACGGAATAAGTGCAGGCATGGCAAACTGAAGTCTAAAAGGGTGTTATTCATCCACCATCACAGGACTCACTCCAGCACTGTGTAAAGCGCGCTGGAGCGAGCCATCAGCAAACAGGCAATGCGTGTGATCAAAACAGCAGTAGTAAGAGAGAGAGAGCAAGCGATATGGTTGGCTTATATACCCAGCTAGACAATGCATGCATGGCGCATTAACATCACAGTAAACTGCAGGGAGGCATGGACATTTACATGAGAGTCATGCATATCAATAGCAGGATTACTGGCAGGAAGGAGAGGCTGCCTATTGATATCAGTACATACATCTCACTGTTATGCTAATTGCTTCAGCTGAGCGCTCTGCTTGTCCGTAGGCTGTGGGGGTCACCCCCCCCCCCCGAGGGCTCAGCTGGGGGCTGAGGCGTCGATCGTCCGGCTTTGGGAGCGAGCTGCGGGAAAAGTTCTGTGCCGGAGGAGGGGGCGGGAGGAGGGTGGGGGTAGCGAGTGCCGGCCCGGGACGGCAAAGTTATCGGGGCCGCGCAAAAATTGCATGTGGACCCACAATGTTGAGGGGCTGTCCCGTTGAACGTGGCGGAGGTCCACAGCGGCTGTGAGAAGAAACATTTGTCTCTGACTCTCCTCGCGGTTAAGTCCAGCGAGGATTTGTAGCGGCCATGAAGAAAAAAAAAAAAACAGGAGCTGCAGCTGTGTGAGGGACTTGGCGTGTTGGCTTTAGGTGCGCGCGCAGCCCTAAAGCCCTCGGGGACAGCTGACGGCTGGATTCCCATTGTGCGCCGTGGCTGAGACCCATACAAAATCCTGTGTGCGGGCTGCATGTGTGCTTCAGGTGTGTGAGCAGCCCTGAAGGTTCCGATGTGCAGCGGCGGAGGACGATGGCGGTCTGTGGAGCCGTTATTGTCCCGTGCGCGGTGCGCTGTCCTCGTAACCCTCCGGTGTGCGTGCGGGGGTTCGGTGCATGGCAGGTCCGGTGTCGAGGCAAGTCAGGGTCAGGGAGCTTGCTGGAGATTAGCGTCGTCGGCGCCGATGGTCATCCCTGTTCAGGCTGTTGCTGTCGTTCGCTCGTGCCGGGTCATGGTGCGTTCTGGTCCACGCGCTGCGTTCTCCGTCGGCCCTGGAGGTCGCCGTCGTGGAGAGAGGACGAGGTGCGTGCGCGCTCGTGTAGATGCGGAGGAGCGGTGAGAGGGAGTAGACGCTCTTTGTCCCTCGGCCGGTCCCAGCGTGGATGTCCCGATCTCAGGCGAGGGTCGCACCATGACGCTTTCTGCAGCCTTCCCGGTCATGGATGATCTCCGGAGAGTTCGCCTGGTGTTGGCTCTGCGTCGAGGTCTCCCGTGTGGCAGAAGGGAGGGCAGTCCGTTTGCGTCAGGCAGCTGCGTTTGCTTGTCGTCGGAGATACTGTCGGGGCTGCGTTCGTTCGTCGTCAGCGTGTTCTTGTCTTCGGACGGGGTCACCAGTGTGGCGGATGAGGTAAGGGAACCCCGAAGAAGGCACTGAATAAGTGCAGGCACGGCGAACTGAAGTTTAAAAGGGTGTTTTATTCATCCACCATCACAGGACTCACTCCAGCGCTGTGTAAAGCACGCTGGAGCGAGCCATCAGCAAACAGGCAATGTGTGTGATCAAAACAGCAGTAGTAAGAGAGAGAGAGAGCAAGCAATATGGTTGGCTTATATACCCAGCTAGACAATGCATGCATGGCACATTAACATCACAGTAAACTGCAGGGAGGCATGGACATTTACATGAGAGTCACGCATATCAATAGCAGGATTACTGGCAGGAAGGAGAGGCTGCCTATTGATATCAGTACATACATCTCACTGTTATGCTAATTGCTCCAGCTGAGCGCTCTGCTTGTCCGTAGGCTTTGGGGGTCACCCACAAAATATATATATATATATACCAAATCCCGGCCAGGTCATGCCAAAGACCATATAAAAGTGGAACTTCCTGCCGTCCAGCTTGGTGCTCAGCAATAAATGGAATGGAGGAGGGAACTCTGTGGCGGCGCCTTGCATGGCAGCGGCCCTCTGATTCTGCACTTGGGGTGTGTGTGATTTACACAGTAGATAGGTAAAGCACAATCTCGTTCTGCTGTACATGATTGGTTGCACAGTTGAATGACAATAAGGGTGATTTTTTTTATATATATATATACAGTATATATCTGTAATTTCCCAGTTTGGGATCAATAAAGTACATCTATCTATCTATCTATCTATCTATCTATCTATCTATCTATCTATCTATCTATCTATCTATTTCCTGAGCAATGAAATTCTTTCTCTGCTGTCTGCAACAAATGCCAAGGTAATAAATACACATCAGTACTAATACTCATCATCATCATCATCATCATCATCATAGCAGTCTGTCGGGGGCAACAATGACTGTTTCATTTTGGTCTCATCAGCTTCCTCCACACAGCTCTGTCCTTTGCCCTCCGCTGCCAGGAGCTCCTGACCTTGTTAACCCAGGCGATGTCCAAGCCGGTATGAGTTGCTTTCTGACTGACCATTTCATGAAACTGCTTGCAAAGTATTTGAGTACCGCTAGCTTTTGCTGGACTAGCGGCACATTCTTGGCAGATAGAGGTATTATCAGTGGCAAGGACAGGCTGAGACAAACTGACTCCAGTATCTGTTGCAGTGACTGACCAGATGATAGGTTTGTTTATCTCTGCTCTTTGTGTAGTGCATGTCACGATGCACTGACTGGCTAAAGTCCACCACAGACCTTGTGACAGATGTGCTTATCTACCAGGATGTCCAGTCTCACCCCATGTAACTGGGAGTGGCCCACCACAGACCTGCTACAGATATTGTTTTTAGTTCTGCCAGGATGCCCAGTTTCACCTTTCACACCCTCGAAAGGGTGGGGTTACTGGTTGAGTTGCCGATGCCCCGACCCATGAGACAGGTAGTACTGGTTTTCATGGTTATCCGGTAGCAAACAAACCAATGCCTGACCTAACATGAATGCGCATGTACTAGTAATACTACTACTACTACTAATGATAATAATAATAATAATAATAATAATAATAATAAAAAGACTGTCCTAATTGTATTGACCATACATCAGGGCTGGGCAATTCTATCTTAAATCAACATCATTGTTTATTGAATCATTCAGGTCGGTTTTCTTTTTTATTCCTCCTCTCTTCTCCATTACAGTTTACTGACAAGGGTCATAATTATTAAGCAATATAACAACAGTGTGGTATCATACCATTTTTTTGCTGTTAACAGCAAATTTACATTGTTTGATGCAGCAAAGTTCAGCCTCCACCTCCTCCTCACCTCCCGTTCTCGTCTTCCTGTACCGGCGTCCTATGTCCCGCCTTTCCTTAATTTTGATTGGCTGCTTCGAAAGGTCTGACATTGATGAGTGCAGCTGCAGAGTAGTCTGACAAGTTGAACTTTTTTCAGCCCTGAGCACCGCAACAAAAAGTGGCCACTGCTCAAAGTCTTTCAGCACCGAGGGCGCTCAGCGCTGTAAACGCTGGACTATATAAGTAATTTATAGAAAATAGTCTCCCACAGCAGAAAAAATGAGTTTGGTGGACACGCCTTCTAATACTTTTTCTGCAGTGTTTGGCTTCTGGGTTGCCGAGGCGCATGACCCTATGGCATGACCACACACATAACTGAGTGGACACATCTTAAAGAGGCAGTACGTGAAAAGCGACAGATTAATATATAAAATATTTTAAAAATTCCTGCATCCATATTGTGCTCCAAATCACCACCAAAATCTAATCATCTGTTCCCCAAGCCATTACACACCTTTCCTGAAAATTTCATCAAAATCTGTTTACAACTTTTTGAGTTATGTTGCCAACAGACAAACCAACCAACCAACCAACCGACAGACAAACCAACGCCACTAAAAACATTACCCCCGTCCTCCCATGGCGGAGGTAAAAATCGATTCTTAATTTTTATGACTCGGTACTGGATCCAGGGTGGGTTTCCTCTGGTAACATTTCACGATGGCGGCCCACCACGCTTGTAAATTTCCCGCCATTCCTATGAGGAAATATAAATTTAAGAAAAAAATATGAAGGAATTAGGGTCCGCAAGTGTGCACACAAACAAGGCAATAAACACACCTTAATACTAATACTAATAAATACTAATAAATACACATTAAAAGCAATTAGGACAGTTAAAGCAGTTAAGACTAGAGGAAACAAGAAGAATGAAAATTCACTGGGTGACTTTAACACGTCCCTGAGTAAAATAAAAATTCACTGACTGAGTATAACTTGTCTCTGATAATACCCAATAGACTGTATAATGGTAATTTTTAATATCAGAGATGATATAAACGTGAGATGGCATGAAACTGTGTACAATGTGCAAATGAGCAATGTACAAATTATCATCCAGTGTGAGAATTCCTCTGTATAAAGCCGTGTGCCCTGATAATACCCAGTAGACTGTACAATGATAATTTAGCAGCAGAGATGATATGGATGTGAGACGGGATGAGACTATGTACAATATGCAAATGAACAATGTGCAAATTTAACATCCAGTGTGTGAATTCCTATTGCAAAGCTGTGTCTGGAATTATGCTATTTGTTCAGGAGTCTGATGGCAGTGGGAAAGAAGGAGTTTTTTAGTCTGGATGTCCTGCATTTCACATTTCTGTACCTCCGGCCTGACGGTAGAAGTGTGAACATTCTGTGCTGAGGGTGGGTGAGATCCTGGAGGATGGAGGCAGCTCTCCTTTGGACTCTGCAGTCTTCACTTCCGCCCTCCCAAGAGAGTAGACGCTTTTTTCTTCTCTCCTGCTGACTTTTCCTCCCCTCCTACTACTGGATCCCAGCTTGCTGTTGTCTGTCTGCGTCTAACTGCGACCGCCGAAAAGAAATTATGGAGTTAATAAGCTGGGCTTTGAACACAATTGACACTATTTTTTCAACAAGGAAAAGTGCTCCGGGGGAAGCTGTCTGCCCCGCTGGAACGGCTCCAGTGGGCTATTTATGTGACACAGGTAATTGGAAAATGCTGTGTCTCTCTAATCTCTCTATCGAAGATATTGAAGATTTGTTTATCTTCGTAATCTTGGTGATTGGGATAATTCTGATTGGGACGGGAATTGTCTTGGTTTACCGCAAATTGCTGAAGATGGATTCAACCTATCAAAATGCTGGCCAGGCGAGGTGCATCCAACAAATTGAAAAACTGGAGAAGACCCTGATAGCGACTACTGGAGAACTGTCTCGTAAGGTGGATTACATCATGGGTTCGCTCAGGTCTTTCCACGACGAATTCAAAGCTGCGCAATGAAGGATTAATGTACTGAATCTACAGAAGAAATACAAGTCTTCTCTGTGATCAGTCCTATTTGGCATTATTATTCCCCATGAAAATTCCTCCTGGCTGTCTGCAGACTGTGTTTTTTCAAAATCATGAGCACAAGGCCTTGGACAGCCAGCTGCAGCGCCAGATAAGACTGGGCGCCAGACAGACAAAACATCTTCTGCCAAGGGTCCTTGGGTCTCTCTTATTATCATCAACACTGCTCAACACCGCACACACATTGATTCATGAACTGAATAAAGATATACTGTACACTGCTCTCTTGTGTCTTGTGAAATTCTGAGTGTAGCGAATGTATGTGCATTGAGAGCTTTTTTTTTTCTTGAACTCTTAATATTGATTAAGTATGTAACCAGTATTTTGAATCAATGTTTTTTTTTGCTCCTTCCCATTGTATTATCTTTATGCTTCCTGTATCCTCCTGCTGATAGGCGCGTTTCAGATGCGCCGCGGCACGGAAATGCAGGTCATTACTGTGTCAAGTCAAATTCTCTCGTATGTTATCAGTGTTCTGTTAATGTACTTGGCAATAAATCCTTTTCTGATTCTGATTCTGATTCTGAGATGCTCTGCAGAGAGGGGAGTGGAGTCCTGATGATCTTCTCAGCTGTCTTTACCACTCTCTGCAGGCGTCAAAGTCAAGATGCTTTTTAGAGGTGAACTTAATTTGACCTTGTCTAACCTTGTGAACGTACATGTCCAACTGTTCAGTGTTTCAGTACTTTTTGCATAACTTGCTGTTCTCTGACAAGTTACTGAACAACAAAATTCACAATAGGTATTTGATCCCTGAATCGACCAAGCAATTTTCTGGTTCACTTAGAATTGGTTTTTAAACATTCCTCTTCATCATCTTGTTCGCATTTTGACATCGTGAGACCAAGACGACACCTAACAATTGATCAACAGTACCTCGCCATTGCGAGGCTTCAAACAGGATGTTCTCAGAGGGAAGTGGCCACTGAGCTTAGAGTGTCACAGAGTGTCATCAGCAGGTTGCAACAGAGATATAGAGAGACTGGAAGAGTCACAGAAAGGCATAGAAGTGGACGTCCTTTGGCCACATCCCACAGTGAAGACCGCTTCATTGTGAACAGTGCCCTGCAGAACTGGATGATGAATGGCACTCAACTCCAGGCATATTTAAGGGAGGGGAGAGGCACCCATTTACATCAGCGTGGTCTATGTGCTAGATGACCTGCAACGATACCTGACCACACCACCAGGCACAGGCATCATCATCTTGCATGGGCCAGGTAGTATTTACGCTGGACAAGGGGCCAATGAGCCTCAGTGCTGTTCTCTGATGAAAGTCGATTCACGTTGAGCAGAAATGATGGCTGCGAATGATGTTGGAGAAATCAAGGACAGTGCTGTGCATCAGCCACTGTTGCCACCAGACAAGCCTTTGGTGGTGGTGGTGTTACAGTATGGGCAGGTGTGTCTAGTCAATACAGAACTGCCCTACACCTTGTGAATGGTACAGTGACAAGCCGATACTACCTGAATAACATCATGACTTCAGTCATTGTGCCCCTGCATGAACAACACAGGCCTAATCTCATCTTCATGGACGACAATGCTCCAGCTCTTCAAGGTAACATCCTTAGGGAACAGCTGCTGGAGGTTGGTGTACCTCAAATGGAGTGGCCTGCACTTTTTCCAGACCTGAATCCCATAGAAAACCTATGGGATCAGCTGAGTCACTGTGTAGAGGCTCGCAACCTTGCACCCCACAACCTCAGTGACCTGAGGGCCGCCCTTCAAGAAGAATGGAATGCCATGCCTCAGCAGACAATAAGTCAACTTGTGAACATCATGAGACGTTGTTGTCAAGCTGTAATTGATGCTCAAGGGCACATGACAAGTTATTGACACAATGACATTTTTTGTTGTGGAATACCCACCACTGTTGTTGGCTTTTATTTCAATAAATTGACTGAGATGAGGAAATCACCTTTGCATACTTCTGCTTAAATGCCCTACTTTCATGACAGTATATCACTAAACTTTTTAGATAAATTTCACCTGAAAAGCCAAATATCCTTAACTTTTTGTGAGTAGTGTATTATGGACTGTGGATTAGTGAACCAGGTGCATGCATGTGCAGAGGGGAGAGCCTCTGCCCCTTTGCCAAAGTGTCCAAAGTGCCCTTTTGATTGGCCATTTAAATTTTCAGCATACAGTATAATTAGACACAGAGTCGGCGCCATGGAGGGTCATTCTGGGTTTGTGGCCCCCATAATAAGTTACTGTATATCCAGCATATAAACATATATCCAGTCTTTATGCTTCAGAAGAGAGTTAATAGAATAATAAACAAAGCTGCTTACAGGGAACCAACAAACCCACTTTTTCTTAAATTAAAAGCTCTCAAGTTGAAAGATCTGGTTGACTTTAAAACTGCAGTAATAATGTTTAAAGTGAAGAATCTATCACTGCCCGCAAATATCCAAAAGCTGTTCCAAATAAGGGAGAAACAACATCATTTCAGAGGAAAATGTATATTTCAAAAACCTTCAGTGAGAACTACCACCAAGCAACACTGTGTTTCAGTGCAAGGAGTCAGATTATGGAACGATTTTGGACCTGAATTAAAATCATGTACAACGCTTGGACAATTTAAACAAAAACTAAAGGAAGAAATACTCCAAACATATATACAAGATGACATGTAAAATCACATAAGGATTGTCATATCCAGTCTGTGTTGTGTTGTTGCTTAGTTTTTTTTGTCACATTTTGTCTTAGCTTTGTTCCGAATTGTAATCGCTCTTGTTTTGTTTTTCTTTTGAATTCTTGGATGGAATATGGGTGGGCAATATAAGCTGCGGCTTCAGCCATCACCCATTTCAGATAACTTATGTTGAACTGTATAATCAGAGGAGTTATTGTTTAATTTGACCTTGTTGGATTTTTTCGCCTTTGTTATATTATTCTGTTTCTTTTTAATCTTTACTTTTAATCTATCTGAAATAAAGATTCATTCATTGCTGACTGTGTCCTGCCAAAGCGCCAGACTAAGCCTTTGGCATCAAACTTCGTTTTATTAATTAATAATGAATATTTATGAAAAGTCAGATTTCTGAGTGGAATGAATGCAACATTATTGTGCTGGTGGTTACCCCTCCTTTCCCCTGACAGCAGGTAGATCACTTTTATAATTTATTGTGTTGATGTTTAATAGTAATTTTGCATCATTCTTTCTTTATGTAAATGTAAGAAACTATAGCTAAATTTGTTATTATTCCTGCTGGACTGGAAAAGTTCAGACTGCTCCGACTTTTTTTTTTTTTTTTTTAGAGCAACTGAACAGTCTCCTTCATATAGAAGTAGAATGACATTTTCACCAAAGCAAGAAAGCGTTTAAAGACTGTTGACTAAAAACGCATAGGCAATGATGGCCTACTGGTTAGGGATGTGGCTTGGTGAGTGGAGGGTTGCTGGTTTAATCCCAGGCCTGGCAGGATTAGATCGGGGTAGGACAGATAATATAGCAGTGTTTGCTCCACCCTCCTTTGGCCTTATTCATGCTGTATTTCCTCTTTGGACAAGCCTGGTGTTATGTATGGAAAATATCTGGGCGAAGGATGAGGCAAGATGACTTGGCAAACACAGCTTTATTGGTGGAAATAGAACGGTGGTTACATGGCAGGCACCGGTCACAAAGACCGCAATATGGATGCCCCCTGCCTTATATAGGGCAGTGCGCTGACATGACGGGAAGTGCACTTCACAATAAAGGTGCCGTTTATTATACATAATATTTCCTCCTCCCTTTAGAAACGTCCAAAACCATACACACAATTGAACCTCCCACCCCAATTTGGGACCCAAATCACGCACTAAAATAACAAAAAATAATGTGCTAAATTGGCCTAACACACTCACTCAAAACAACCTAGAATAAGGCTTTCGGGTGGACTACTGCACAGCCTGCATGGTGGGGTGGACTATTCTGACACCCATACCTAAAGAAAAAGTCCTTTATTCAACTAAAATCACTCACCATACTCCTAAACTAAAAGATAAACACATAAAATAACCCCATACCATAACATACATGCAAAACATCACCACTATACAGTAAACAACCCATTATTTACAGCACAGTCTCTTCGGTGGGAGAGGTAGAACCGGCATGGGGAAGCAGCAAACCTCTGGGACGATGGCTGATCTTCTGGAAGACGGTGCCTGACTCCTTCACAACCAACACCGACTCCTGTCCAGCCTCGTCACCTGGAGCCTCTTCTTGGACACGCCAAAGCGGATTGGCGTACCTCGATGAGCTGTCGGACAACCGGAAGTATTTTGCTCCCAGCTTTGCCACTATGCGCAGAGACCCTCGATGTTTTGCTAGCTGTCGTTTGGCCCATGTTCGCCGTGGATGTTCTTCACCCCAAACCCAAAAACAGTCCAAAACTCTCAGCGGGGCCCAGCTCAGCCTGACGTGGTGCTGCTGAGCATGCGGTACTTCAATGCTCGTTGGTCTGGCCCCATCCTCCTCTAACATCGTTGTAGCGGTCACCATCGTAGCTGCAGGCCCTCTATCCCCCTGCAGCCAAGCTCCAGAGGCATCTGGGGCCAGCACATTGGTGTCACTTGCCGATGCAGGCGCCTTGCCGCCACGCTCGGTACCCCCCTCTACCATGTCCCAAGCGCCGGCACTGAGATCCTCCTGCGCCAAACCAGCGTGAAGCTGGTCCTGCTTGACCGCCGTGGTGTCTGTTAGCTCTTCGTTACACACAACGTCCTTATCGACCACCGGAACTGGAGGGTTCCAGCGGCCACAACCCGACCATTCATTCCCCTCATCGTCTTTCATGGTGAAAACCAGTCCGTATAACAAATCACAACCCATGATGTTATAGCCTTGCGCTGTCATGTGGAAAGTGAAGTCAACCATCTTCACAGACTTGTACCGGACCTTTAACTCCAAACTTCCAATCATGCACAGCCTGCCACCTCCATAACCACACAATGGTGCTGGGTTATCTCTAATCCTGTAGTGGGGGAAAAACTTCCTCACCGTGGTCCATTTCAGCAATGACCCCTTTGCCCCCATGCTGAGCAGCAGCGGCACCTCCACGCCGTCTAATTCCACTATGTAATACGTGTACCCTTTCATGCTGGGGGACACTGTATGGATGGTCGTCGGGGGCGGGCAAAGTGATTTCTTCCGTGGGCTCTACAGGTCAGATGCATGGCACACTCTAGCATAATGGTTCAAGTGTCCACATCTGCTACGTTTTCCCCTAACGGGGCAGTCCTTAGCCTTATTTCGGTGTGTTGCAGACTCACAACGGGAGCAGCCCTTTGGTTGGCAGCACTGGCTTCTGTAGCATTGCCGTCCAAGCTATCCTTGCAATGCAATCCGAGTCCGCAACATTTGCGGGTGGCTCCGGTGGCCACTGTGACTGGCACCAGGTTAGCTCCAAAGCTAGCTTGTCTGCGGCCTCCAGCTGGAGAGCTAGTTCGACAGCTCTGGCTAATGTTAAGTCATTGGGTGCTGTGAGTAGCCTAGCCCACAATGAGACACTGCACATGTGCTCTGCAAGCTGGTCATGCACCATTTCATCTTCCAATGGCCCAAAGCGACACTCGCTAGCTAGCTGCCTCAAGATGGCGACAAACTGATGAATAGGCTCACCTACCCGCTGATGTCGCTGCCGAAAACAAATCCTCCGGACAGTTACGCTATCCGGGGTGTGGAAATAGTTTGCTAGCAGCTCCATGACATCTTCAAAAGAGTCCGAAGCTCCAAGTGTGTGCAGGACTCGCTGGCCCTCAATACCCAGGTTATGAACAAGATGCGCACGTGCTCTTAACTTGTTGAGCTTACAGAGGTCCAGCATAGTGATGTAGGTCTGGAAGGCCTTAAACCACATGCTAAGGCACTGATGGTTCACTCGGAAGGTCAAGAAAGGGGCGAAGTGGTGTGATACACGCCTCCATGAGTTAATTCTTGGTTGCCAAATGTTATGTATGGAAAATACCATTAGGAAAAAGTGAAATTTATAATTTCATTCTAACAGGTGGACATAAAACCCACCTGTTGTATTTAAAATGGATATAACACTGTATGTTCTTTTAAGATGGGTAAGTTAAGGACATGACTGGACAAGGTGGTCTGTCTGCTGCTTTGGGTTGACAACTGCAAATTTAGGACTTTGTCTTGCAGTTTTTTTCCCTCAAAAATAAAAAATGGATAAATAAAAATGTAAATGTGCAATCTTTTCCCCCAACTTTTTTCCTAATTACAACTTATCTTTTTTTTTAACATATTTGTTTTTTTTCCTGATATATTTAAAACTTTTTTTGAAACTATTATACATGCCTTTGTCTCTTCACATCTGGACTACTGTAATGCTCTTTTTGCATGTTTGAATAAGTCTTCTATAGATCGCTTACAGTCAGTCCAGAATGCCGGTGATCCTCTCCTAACTCAGTCTAGTATGTTCTGTCATATAACTCTCATTTTATCCTCCCTGCATTGGCTTCCCTTTAATTTTAGAATTCAATTTAAAATTCTTCTTTTTAAATATAAAGCCATTCATGGCTCCTTATATCTGTGACCTACTGCATCCATACTCTCCTAGCAGGTCTATTATGGCCCTTTTCCACTAGTACCTGTTTGGCTGAGTACAGCACGATACAGTTTGGTTCAGTTCAGCTCGCTTGTGTTTCCATTACACCAGATAGGGTTTGATGTGGGTGGGATTTGTTTCAGGAAGGCGGTGCAACCCTCCCGTGATGTAAAACATGCGACACACAATCACCACAATATCAAAATACAAGATGGAGGCTTACGAGAGGTTGATTTACTTACTGCTCACTCTGTGGCTTTTTGTCAAGGCCAAACAGAACAGGCAGAGAAGGCTACGTGCAGCGAGACGAAACACAGAGGAAAGGTACAGGACACTTTTGGATGCCATATCGGAATTTCAATATGCATTTGAGTATGAAGCGGAATCTCCATTACAATTTGAATCTGAAAACGTGAGGATGGCGACTAGAAGTTGCATATGGACGAGGACGAGGAGCAGGATGAGGCTTCGGATGAGGGTAAGCTAATGACTGCTAATGCTTGCTACAGTCATTATAATCCCATGTACTACGCTGTGATGGTGGCAGGTTATCGCTATTAAAGGCATTAAAATATATATGCTGTCTGTGTGTTTCAGATGGGTGCTTTGATGTGAAATAATCGCTACAAACTGTTAGCCTGGACATTGGACTGTGCCTCGCAGTGGTGGGAGGACATTGTTATGCTTGTTGTGACTTGTGCTCTGCATAATCTGTGTGAAAATCATAGAGACACTTTCAACACCACATTGGATGATCCAGCAGCTGCAGCACGTGAACCGGTGGGGGCAGCGGTACAGGGTGTAGAGGAGCAGGGCAGAGATGTACAAGATGCTCTGATGCAGTACTTGTGTAGCAATATTGACTAAACACTGAGTGCCTTCCCATTCATGTGCCTACACATGTCCAACTTTTGTATTATTAAAATAACATTTTTTGTACCCTTTTCAGATATGTCTCCTCTTTTGTTTATAAGGGTTATTTGTGAAAATGCTAAAAGACAGGGGAAGCCATCTACGAGTAATCCAGCAGTTACATATATCACTTTTGGTTTGATGTAAGTCTGTTGACAGAATTATGAATCGTGTTGAAACAAGTTGAATCCCATGTAACCTTATCCCATTATACTGAAAAACTTAAATGTTGTGTTAACTTTTTCTTACCCCTTAGCATTCCTAGCAATTTTCCAGTGTGGAAAAATAGAATTTAGGTTAAGAAAGAACTTTCATTATTCACCATTACCAACAGATAACATGAAAACATTGCACGGCTGGATTTCCAAAATGTGTCTAAATATTTTTTTTTAACTACAATGTCAGGATACACTGCATCACAAGATTTTGTTGCTCCAAAACTGCACCCACAACCTACAGTCATGTGAAGAAAATTAGGACATGGTTAGTTAAAGCAAGTGCAAAACATACATACGGGAAATACACTTGTGAAAGCCAAGTGGTGGGGTGTGACAAAAATGCTTCATTGTTATATATAAGCACAATTTTCATGTTGCTGTGCCTCAGTACAGCAGATTTTGCAGGCACCAGGTCATGTTTAAAATAATTTGGTTTTATTGTGGCCTCAGAAATCTGAATGAGTTAATACAGTCAGAGGAAAAGGAGCCACCCCACAGTGGAGCTTGCCAATGAGTTTACCCAGATGCATGGTGACGAGGTGCGGCTCCAAGAACAGCAGCTTCAACAGCAGAGTGAACAACACCATAAACAGCTCGACTGCATTGTAAACAAAAGTTAATACAGTCAGCTGACTTGAATCATTTGAATGAAGCACATTGACCGCAAGCGCATTCAAAAGTTTTTCAATAATAACCACTTTTTCAATAATATTCATAATCATTGTGAATATTACACAGAAAAGCAATTCAAAAGTCAAGTGCAACTAGATGGTAAACTATCAATAATACACTTCAACAGCAGAAGTCTTAACAAAAACTTTCCACAGATTCAGGACTATTTAAAACAGCTAGACAGAAAATTTACAGCTATCGCAGTCTCTGAAACTTGGCTTAATGAAGAGCAGGCTCCCCTGATGGCAATAGAGGGATATCAGATGTTTCATATTAACAGATCTCAAAAAAAGGGTGGTGGTGTTGCACTGTATATTGATTACCTGTATAGGTGTAAGCTTGTAAATGGAATGTCCTTTGCACTACCAGGGATTTTGAAATGTGTTACTGTTGAGATTGACCAAGATAAAACAAAAAATCTAATTATAAGTTGTACATATAGAACGCCGGGAACTTGCATTGAGACATTCAGAGATAAATTAGTCGACCTGCACAATAATATTACTAGTAAGAAAATGGTAGTAATTTGTGGAGATTTCAATATTGATTTACTAAATCCATATCAACAAAATGTAATTACAGAGTTCATGAATTCTATGTACAGCATGAGTCTATATCCCACAATAACACATCCCAGTAGAATCACAGTTCACACTGCTACACTTATTGACAACCTGTTTGTTAATATTATTGATAAGAAAATAGAAAGTGGATTATTGATAAATGATATAAGTGACCATTTGCCAACCTTTGCACTTATCCATGGCCACACGGAGGCCAATACAGAAAAAAATTTAAAATCGTTCAGATACAAATCACAAAATGCAATCAGTTCTTTTAAAGAAGACTTGCTGAAGCAAGACTGGACAAAAGTCTATGTATCAGATGTAAATGAAGCCTATAACACATTTATAAACATTGTAACCACTCTTTATGAAAAAAAAATTGTCCATTAGTAAAGAAAAAGCTTAAACATAAATTTGCCGATAAGCCATGGTTAACCAAAGGATTACAAAAGGCGTGTAAAAAGAAAAATTTAATATATAAAGCTTTTCTAAAGAAAAGGACAAAAGAAGCAGAGCAGCGGTATAAAACATACAAAAATAAGTTAACATATATAATAAGATGTAGTAAAAGAGACTATTACAGTAAAGAACTGGAGAAAAACAGAGACAGTATTAAAAATACATGGACAATACTTAACAATATTCTTGGAAATAAAAACAGAAATACAAGCTACCCAACCAATTTTTCAAAAAATAATAAAACGACTCAGAGTGTGAATGCAGCTTCACCTGCAGATGAATTTAATAACTTTTTTGTTAACATTGGTCCTAATTTGGCTCGAGAAATACCCATTACGGCACCCACAGGTGATACAATAAGCAAAAACACTGCTATAAAAGACTCCATTTTCATAAAGAACACAGACAAGAGAGAGGTCATTGAAATTGTTAAATCGTTTAAAAGTAAAACATTTACGGACTGTGATGGTATTGACATGCTCTTAGTCAAAACTATTATTGAATGCTTAGTGAAACCACTGACGTATATCTGTAACATGTCTCTCCAAACAGGTATATTTCCCAATGCAATGAAAATAGCTAAAGTAATTCTGATATACAAGACAGGTGACAGAGGGGAACTTTCAAACTATAGACCAATTTCACTATTGCCGCAATTTTCCAAGATACTTGAAAAAATATTCTATGAGAGAATTGACAACTTCATACTGAAGAATAATTTATTGTGTGAGCAGCAATATGGGTTCAGACACAAGAGGACAACTGCATTTGCTCTAATGGAATTTATAGAAAAAATATCAACTGCCGCTGAAAATAAAGAGTATTCAGTTGGGGTATTCCTGGATCTTAAAAAAGCATTTGATACAGTGGATCATAATTTATTATTAAAGAAACTACAAAATTGTGGTATTAGGGGAGTAGCACTGTCCTGGTTATGTAGTTTCTTAAAGAATAGATATCAGTATGTATGTGTTGGTAACAAAAACTCACAGTTGCTGAAGGTTACTTATGGAGACCCACAGGGTTCAGTTTTGGGGCCATTGTTATTCAATATGTATATAAATGATATATGTAAAGTTTCAGAAAAAATTGATTTAATATTGTTTGCCAATGACACTAATTTATTATGCAGTGGAAACAATTTGGAACAACTTTTGGATACACTCAGAAAGGAATTAGGAAAGCTTAAACTGTGGTTTGATTCAAACAAATTAACGCTCAATTTAAGTAAGACAAAATCTATAGTTTTTAACAACCATCACAACAACTTAGTATCTAAACTCAGTGTAAATGGTATAGAGATTGAAAGGGTATCCGAAACTAAATTTCTTGGTGTAATAATTGATAATAAACTGTGTTGGAAGTCACATATTAATTATATTAAAGGTAAAATATCCAAGTCAATTGAATCAGTGAATTCAAAAAGGGCTCAAGTCCCCTTTGAAAAAGTATGGACTTGGGCCCTTTTTGAATTCACTGATTCAATTGCAATACTACACAGTGAAATATTTGCTGAATCAACCCACACTATATACCTTGTATCATTCATTAATACTCCCATACATGACATATTGTACTGAAGTATGGGGAAATACATATAAAACAAACATATATCCAGTCTTTATGCTTCAGAAGAGAGCTATTAGAATAATAAACAAAGCTGCTTACAGGGAACCAACAAACCCACTTTTTTCTTAAATTAAAAGCTCTCAAGTTGAAAGATCTGGTTGACTTTAAAACTGCAGTAATAATGTTTAACCCCTTGCACTCTGGTCAATTTCCCTAAAAATGCCAAAAAAATAACGTACCCAAAGTAAATCAAAAGCTGTTCTTCAACCCTTTGCAGCATCTTTATGGGGTTGGTCTCATTTAAAAGAAAACACTTTGAATTTTTTGGCAAAACAGTCATAATCTCTCAAAGTGCTCCTGCCACTGAGTAACAGTCATCTAAACATACTGAACTTGAAGAAAATAAATTTCGCCTGGGTGTTTTTTTGGATACAAATGCTTGCAAATAACACACAGCTTCAGATACTGGCTGGAAAATGCAACAGAAATGTAGAACCAAGTGTTATCCAGCTGAGGTCAAAATTTTGTAACAATACCACAAAAAATGAATATATTACACAGCTTTTTTCTTAGGTTGTTCCCAGGCATTTTTGAACTGTGCCAAATTATGCCAAATGGCACAGTTTGGAAAAACGTCTGTAACTTTTGAATGATTCAATATAGAAGCTTCATCTTGGGCTCTAATGAAGGGTGAAGGGCTGTGTGTGTGTGTGTGTGGGGGGGGGGTTGTTTATTCATTCATGAATGAATGCATGAACAAACAAGCCCCCACACACAAAGAAGCATGCCACGTAAAAAATGTGTGGCTTTTTTGACAAGAAAAAAAAACCTACAGTGCACTAAAAATTATACTAAAATATTTGTAATGTAGAAGATAACAACTCCCACCCCCCCACCCCCCCGCTACAGAGGACGGACATCGCCCATCGCTACATGACGGAAAGCGATGACGGTGCGCCGCGGTCTACTACGCACAGTTGGACTAAAATATCTGCAATAATATCTGCAATCCGCTACAGAACAGTAGCGGGGGGGGGGGGGGGGGGGGGACAGGGCGGCGTTCACGGTCCGGACGCGGCGCACGAACCGTGTCCAGTCCGTGCGCCAAGGTACACGCTCCGTGCGCAGCGGTCTACTACGCACAGTTGGACTAAAATATCTGCAATAATATCTGCAATCCACTACAGAACAGTAGCGGGGGGGGGGGGTTCACGGTCCGGACGCAGCGCAACAACCGTGTCCAGTCCATGCACTGCGGTACACGCTCTGTGCGCCGCGGTCTACTACGTACAGTTGGACTAAAATATCTGCAATATATCCGCTACAGAAGAGTAGCCGGGGGGGGGGGGCGTTCACAACATGACGGGGGGGCTGTTCGCAACATGACGGACCCGGACCGCTTCGGTCCGGGTCCGTCATGTTGCGATAACGCACAGTTGTAATTTACCAATCGGTCAAAAGTCATTTGGATTACAATTTTCAGGGATAAAGAATAATTTAGCGTATAACACTTACCTGTCCACAACAGCAGCGTAGCTGGCGAACTTCTCTTCCTCATTGTCAGATGAACATGAAGCTGGTCCGCTTGTTACGTACTCGTGGTTCTGGTCACGCGACCCGGTCAAACCATAATTCCATTATTACGGTTTTGCGCTTCCATGATTGTGGTTTTGGCAAACGATTTTTCAAAACAAATAAGAACAGTAATAAGAAAAAAAGACTGGCGAATGCCTGTGTGTCACCCAGCCTTACACAAAACAGCCTTCGAACTTCTGTGCTTCAATTGGCTGGCTGTATTCGCAGCCGTTGGTAGGCGGGTCCTTCTTGCTAGGTTTTCAGTCATTGGTTCTTCAAGGTTTCAGAAACCCAATTCAAGGCTCTTATTAGTCGAATTAGAGGTCAATCACATCTAAACCAATCAAAGCACTCCTTTGGCTTTCTGTTCGCGGCTGTGTCTGTAGTGGAAGAACGGAAATGCAGCTTTTTTCTTCAGTGCGCTCTAGGACGCAGCACCTTCGTGCGCCCTCGTGCGCCCTTGTGCGCTCTAGGACGCAGAAACGTGCCTGCCCGCGGTACACCGGAGTGCAAGAGGTTAAAGTGAAGAATCTATCACTGCTCGCAAATATCCAAAAGCTGTTCCAAATAAGGGAGAAACAATATCATTTCAGAGGAACATGTATATTTCAAAAACCTTCAGTGAGAACTACCACCAAGCAACACTGTGTTTCAGTGCAAGGAGTCAGATTATGGAACGATTTTGGACCTGAATTAAAATCATGTACAACGCTTGGACAATTTAAACAAAAACTAAAGGAAGAAATACTCCAAACATACAGTGGGGCAAAAAAGTATTTAGTCAGCCACCAATTGTGCAAGTTCTCCCACTTAAAAGATGAGAGAAGTCTCCAATTTTCACCATAGGTATACCTCAACTATGAGAGACAAAATGAGAAAAAAAAAATCCAGAAAATCACATTGAATGATTTTTAATGAATTAATTGGTAAATTCCTCGGTAAAATAAGTATTTGGTCAATAACAAAAGTTCATCTCAATACTTTGTTATGTACCCTTCATTGGCAATGACAGAGGTCAAACGTTTTCTGTAAGTTTTCACAAGGTTTTCACACACTGTTGCTGGTATTTTGGCCCATTCCTCCATGCAGATCTCTTGTAGAGCAATGATGTTTTGGGGCTGTCGCTGGGCAACACGGACTTTCAACTCCCTCCAAAGATTTTCTATGGGGTTGAGATCTGGAGACTGGCTAGGCCACTCCAGGACCTTGAAATGCTTCTTATGAAGCCACTCCTTCGTTGCCCAGGTGGTGTGTTTGGGATCATTGTCATGCTGAAAGATCCAGCCATGTTTCATCTTCAATGCCCTTGCTGATGGAAGGAGGTTTTCACTCAAAATCTCATGATACATGGCCCCATTCATTCTTTCCTTTACACGGATCAGTCGTCCTGGTCCCTTTGCAGAAAAACAGCCCCAAAGCATGATGAAATACTCCAAACATATATACAAGATGACATGTAAAATCACATAAGGATTGTCATATCCAGTCTGTGTTGTGTTGTTGCTTAGTTTTTTTTGTCACATTTTGTCTTAGCTTTGTTCTGAATTGTAATCGCTCTTGTTTGTTTTTCTTTTGAATTCTTGGATGGAATATGGGTGGGCAATATAAGCTGCGGCTTCAGCCATCACCCATTTCGGATAACTTATGTTGAACTGTATAATCAGAGGAGTTATTGTCTAATTTGACCTTGTTGGATTTTCTTTCCCCCTTTGTTATATTATTCTGTTTCTTTTAATCTGTACTTTTAATCTATCCGAAATAAAGATTGATTGATTGAACAGTGAGTTCATGTACTACATCAGTTTTTCAAAAACAAGAATTATATCAATACTTCTTCCACTACAACTAAAAAATGGGACCTGGTTGCGGACCGCTGACAAGTGAGCACCCCAGGATCTACTCTGTACATATACATTTTTCAAGCCAGTGATTCATGGTGGAAAAGAAACAGCATGGCAACACTGTAGTTGGAAAATCCACAGAACAGGTATGTGGGTCTTTTATGAGGCTTTATGAGATTATATGAATCACTTTATAAATCACTGGTTTGAAAATGCACTTGTATATGTTGAGATTTTGGTTCCTTTGGGTCCACTTGACCTGTATCCATAAACAAAACAGTGTGTTAATCATTTGTTTATTGCGCTTTACCAGTACGTGAACGTGTTGTGCCACACTTTGACAGAATCGTGCCACATGCTGATGGAGCTGGAGCTGGGGCTGGTACCGGTGTCAGATCTGCAATGGATGCAGGAGAGCCCGGGGGATTCATGCTGAGGGAGGGGGACCTCGGGCATGTGGAAAGAGATTCTAGAAAGAAAGTACACACACAACTTTAATGCACAGCATGAATGCACAGCACGAAAGTGCAACACGTACACAAAACTTTTTAACCAGGATTAGCATATTTTGTCGTTTTGCTCTCACAAGCGAATAAATCAGACAGAGCAAGCGCGAATCAGCAGAGTTGGCTAGCTAGCTAGCGCTGCTAATGCTCCTGGACAACACTCATGAGCCAGGAGAGAACGGCATTGTTATTGCTCAAAAAAGTTAGCATGGCACCAATAGGCTGGATAGAGTGAAAAGATGCATAATATCACAAAACACTCACCATCCATGGTTTGTAACAATATTGTGGCCGGGTTGACTCCTATCTCCCTCTCATTACTGGCTGGCCGATTACAGTAAATGGCGTCCATTTGGTCAAACCACTTCCACTGCTTTCTGTTCACTCCACTTCGACCATTGCGGTCCTTGATGGCCCGGTAATCGTATTTCAATTTCTTCAGCTTCTCCCTACATTGCTTTACTGTCCGGTTGTATCCGTGGGCGGACAACTGTTCCGCAACCTCATGGAAAATCTTCTCATTGCGGTGCGCTCCATCTCTCTCTGGATTATATTGTCGGCCACTATGCAAAGAAAAGTCTGCACCTCCTTGTGGGACCACGGTGTAAATTTCTGTGAAGCCTAAGCCATCTCTACCGGTTATAGTGATTACTCGCTCTCATGACGTTACACCCGGACCAATCAGTGGCTTGCAGTCTTTTGACATCACATTTTTAGGTCGGAATGGTACGCTTAGAACCAGTCTGGAGTAGGTCTGAAAAATCAGGACCGAAACTGTTACAGTTCCTAATGGAAAAGCCTACAAATGGCCCTTTTCCACTAGTGTCAGTTTGGCCCAGTACAGTACGATACAGGACAGTTCAGTACGCTTGTGTTTCCATTACACCGAGAGTACTGCTTGATGTGGGTGGGAATTGTTACAGGGAGGCGGCACAATCCTCCTGTTATGTAAAACAAACGTAACGGGCGTAAAACAAGTGTAACGTCACGTAAAACAAGTGACCCAGGCGAAACACAAGATGGCAGGATATGAGGCGACTGCATTCTCTAGCTTTTTTTTTTGCCAGAGTAAAGCCAAAAAAGGAGAACAGAAAGCTATAGGTGGCAAGACGACACACTCTGGAATAGTACTGGAGTGTTTAGGAAACTATATAGAGCAGTATAAAGCGGAAGACATGAAGACATGAACTACATCACATATGAAAGTAAGCTAATGATTGCTAATGCTGCTTTGCTTTAAGTCCGCCGTATTACATTGTAATGTTGGCAAGTTATTGCTATTAGGTACTAAAATATGTATTCTCTGTGTGTGTGCTTCAGATGGCTCTCTTGTGGCAAAATTATCGCTTCAAACCGTGGGTCTGGATGTTCAACACAGGCTCCCAGTGATGAAATGTCACCCCGGCTTCACGAACGCGAAGTGGTTACAGAACTGCATAATGTCTGTAGAAATGTTTATCTTCCTGTGCAACAAATTGCTCTGATCTGTGGGAAAATCATGGAGAGACTGTTGAGACGTCATGGGATTTACCTGCTCCAGCCGGTGGTATTGTGGCAAAACATAATCAGCTGCCAAACTTGATCGCCAGGTGCCATATTGTAGTATATGAACCGTAAAATATATATTTCAACAGGTAAACGGTACTGAGTTAGGCATAAGATATATTTAACAATTATGATGCATTTTAAGCCAAAACAAATGGATCTAGGATTAAAAGCAATTAAAATAACGCAGTCACAAGGTTACATGGAGAAATACATGGATTAACGGGATATATATATCATATCGAGTATTGCTGACTACATGTAGTTACTGTATATATATTCTCTGCATCAACAGTGAACTATACATGTATTCATGTAGTATAACACTGGGAATTTTGACAATAAACCTTTGTACTTTTTGCAGATGTGTCTCTTTTGTTTTATGTGTGAAGGTTATCACCAAAGTCATTGCATGGCTGGATTTCCAAAATGTATCTAAATAGTTTGTAATCACAATGTCAGGATACACTGCATCACAAGATTTTGTTGCTCCAAAACTGCCCCCACAACCTACAGTCATGTGAAAAAATTTGGACACGCTGTATTAGCCTGTGTGGTTTTTAGGTGAGGAATTTGGATATGTGGATATTTAATATCACTGTTAAAAATACTGGGAGATTCATGTAATACAACTAAACAATTAAAAATGAATACTTTTTCCAAATTTTCTGTAAAATGTAATTGTAATCAGTGAGGAAAAAAGAGACCCCCCCGCTAAGTTTTTTTTTAGGATACCCCCACATTCATTCCCACCGAAAATGGCTAAAGTAAATATTTTATACAAATAAAAACATAACCAGGGTTCATGGTGTCCTAATTATTTCACATGACTGTAACCCTTGAGCTTGACCTATTGACTTTTAAAGTATGTCTAAGTAATTATTAGACTCCATAACACACTCCAGTGGCATAGTCTTCCAACGCTTGTTTGGAGAAAGGTCTGGAAAAAAAATGGTAATAACAGGCAAAACAATCATGATGCCACCGGTCACTGGTTTATTACATTTCAGCAAAATTAATCATAGTTTTGTTTCACATGTGTACATGTTAAAAGAGACTTGTGGGGAGACTGGGTCAAACATGCTGGCCACCCGTCACGACGCAAGGTCTGGTTTGGGGTGGATCGTTTTCCTCTTGCCTAGACGAAAGACAGAAATGGGTCGTGGATAATTAATGCAAGTTTAAAACATATCTGAGAAATAAACTTGTTGCTAAAAGCCAGTTGTGGAATGTGACAAAAACTACTTTGTTGTTGTATTTAACCACAATTTTCATGTAGGTGCGCTTCAGTAAAGTAGATTTTAGAAGGGCTGGGTTACGTTTAAAATCATTTGTTTTTACTGTGGCCCCAGCAATCAGAATAAGTCAACACTTTCAGATGAATGGAATCTAGTACTTTAACTGAGGGTGTACATCCCCGAGTATGGAGTCGCTCAGTCAAAATATGTAATTTTTATCAATAAAAGTTGACCCACCGCTCTGTCACTGCTGTGTCGCCCTGGCTTCAAGTGTGGGCGGTGTTTTGTACTTGTATTGCTAAAATATAAAAGGAAGCACTACAATGGGTCTCAAACATTTGTCATGTGTCCTGTTACTGCATGAGTTTATTGACGATAGACTATAAACTACACATATACACTCACCGGCCACTTTATTAGGTACACCATGCTAGTAACGGGTTGGACCCCCTTTTGCCTTCAGAACTGCCTCAATTCTTCGTGGCATAGATTCAACAAGGTGCTGGAAGCATTCCTCAGAGAGTTTGGTCCATATTGACAGATGGCATCACACAGTTGGCGCAGATTTGTCGGCTGCACATCCATGATGCGAATCTCCCGTTCCACCACATCCCAAAGATGCTCTATTGGATTGAGATCTGGTGACTGTGGAGGCCATTTGAGTACAGTGAACTCATTGTCATGTTCAAGAAACCAGTCTGAGATGATTCCAGCTTTATGACATGGCGCATTATCCTGCTGAAAGTAGCCATCAGAAGTTGGGTACATTGTGGTCATAAAGGGATGGACATGGTCAGCAACAATACTCAGGTAGGCTGTAGCGTTGCAACGATGCTCAATTGGTACCAAGGGGCCCAAAGAGTGCCAAGAAAATATTCCCCACACCATTACACCACCACCACCAGCCTGAACCATTGATACAAGGCAGGATGGATCCATGCTTTCATGTTGTTGACGCCAAATTCTGACCCTACCATCCGAATGTCGTAGCAGAAATCGAGACTCATCAGACCAGGCAACGTTTTTCCAATCTTCTATTGTCCAATTTCGATGAGCTTGTGCAAATTGTAGCCTCAGTTTCCTGTTCTTAGCTGAAAGGAGTGGCACCCGGCGTGGTCTTCTGCTGCTGTAGCCCATCTGCCTCAAAGTTCGACGTACTGTGCGTTCAGAGATGCTCTTCTGCCTACCTTGGTTGTAACGGGTGGTTATTTGAGTCACTGTTGCCTTTCTATCAGCTCGAACCAGTCTGGCCATTCTCCTCTGACCTCTGGCATCAACAAGGCATTTCCGCCCACAGAACTGCCGCTCACTGGATATTTTTTCTTTTTCGGACCATTCTCTGTAAACCCTAGAGATGGTTGTGCGTGAAAATCCCAGTAGATCAGCAGTTTCTGAAATACTCAGACCAGCCCTTCTGGCACCAACAACCATGCCACGTTCAAAGTCACTCAAATCACCTTTCTTCCCCATACTGATGCTCGGTTTGAACTGCAGGAGATTGTCTTGACCATGTCTACATGCCTAAATGCACTGAGTTGCCGCCATGTGATTGGCTGATTAGAAATTAAGTGTTAACGAGCAGTTGGACAGGTGTACCTAATAAAGTGGCCGGTGAGTGTAATGGTGACTGAGTTATATTCATAATAGTGTGTTTTGCACTTTGGGGAATGGCAATTGTTCAAAGGATCACACAAGTGATCTGACATAAAAAATAAATAAATAAACAAGTGGTTTATTTTACAGTGGCTACTTTTGGATGTGCCATTCATTTTCAATTATTCTGTAACTAATATTCACACAATCAAATAAATCTCAGTTCAGTCCCTTTCATATTAAGTGGAAATTGTGCTACTTTAATTTTGGCACTTTAGCTATACTTTATCTTAAAAAGCAAAGGATTTGAGTATAAATAACGGGATGTGCCACTTACCACTCAAACACATTGCTGTGTCATGCTGAACATTGTCACAACAGATGCTGGTCGGACTCTACAACGGAAATACACACAACGTAAGTACATGCACAGCACGAAAGTGCTACATGTAAAAAAACAACACCTTTTTAACCAGGATTACAACTAGCTTATTTCATCAGATATTGTCAACACAAGAAAGAAGAGCATGAAGCACGGAGTTAGCATTGACGGCTATCTAGCTAGCTCTTTGTTTGCACCCAAGAAACAACGTTGTTGTGGTCTGTTCAAAGTGAATTTTCCACTGCTGGAATAAATAACATAAAAGATGCATAATATCACATCACTCACCATCCTCTATATCTGAATATCATGGCTTTCAACTGCTGAAGTTGAGTGCTGCCACAGCCGTATTCACTTCGGGTGGCTCTGTCTACTTCTCTCTCGATTCTCCGATCAGCCGAAACGCACAGAAAACTGCTGGACCGCAGTGTTGACTTCTGTGAGGCCATTCTCTCGTTGTTTATAATCGCTTGGTCGCTGGCTGGCTCATGGACTAATCTTTACAAATGGCGGCTCGCAATTCTGTAAACTCAGCCTCAAACTCCGCTCTCATGATGTTACGCCTGGACCAATCAGTGGCCTGCAGTGTTTTTACGTCACATTTTCGTGTTGGTACGGTACGGACAGAACCCCTATCCAGCAGGTCCAAAAAAATCGGGACTGTAACCGTTACAGTCCCTAATGGAAAAGCCTCCAAAGCGTACTGTACCGTACCGAACTGGGCCAAACTGACAGTAGTGGAAAAGGGGCAATAGCGTGCCCAACTGAACCGAACAGGGCCAAACAGGTACTAGTAGAAAAGGGGTTTTAGGTGTTCGGTCAGAACCTTCTCTCAGTACCAAAAACTAGACTCAAGACCAAAGTTGACAGAGCCTTTGAAGCTGTGACACCAAACTTACGGAACTCTCTACCCCTCATTCATCCTCTGCTGGCTGTACATTGTTCTTGTGTCTTTTATTGTTTACTGTTTTTTATTCTTATGCCATTCCTGTGGATCTGTTTCTTGTCTGTCTCCCTTCTGTGTGGGTGGGCAGCCCCACCTTCTCCTGTCATTCCCATTTGTCACAGCTGTCTGACTTTATTGATTTCCTCACCTGTTCTTGATTTCATGATTATGTTGTGCCTTATTTATAAGATGCAGCTCCTCGGTTTGGTGCTGCGTCATTAGTCTATCTGACCTGTTTTTGCACAGTCTGTCCCGCCAGACCTGATCCATTCTGTATCCTGTTCTGTAGTCTGGTTTTGCCTTGCAGTTCTCATACTGCTTATTTTGTGTTGTATTAAATCATGCTGAACGTTCGCTATGCGTTGGAATCTTGTTTTCTGCCCCGCCGGGGCGCAAGTCATGACATATTTACTGTTTGAATTTATGGAAAGCACTTTGTGACCCTGTCTATGAAAAGCACTCTACAAATAAACATATTTTTATTTATTAATACCTATAAAAATACCCCCCACTCCCCGGATGTCTTACTCTTTTTTATTGCTTTCATAAATGAAATCATGGTCAATAAAATTTGGCTATTTTGGCAAGAATTTGCAAGAAAAAGCTTCTTCCATGTGAAAATGAAAAAAGATTTTTACAAACTGTCGATTAATTGAAATTATATAAGATAAAGTAAATGACTGCATAAGTATTCACCCCCTTCAGGTCAGTATTTAGTAGATGCACCTTGTGCTAAAATGATTATAAATGCAATAAATCTATAATAATTTAGAGGCGAAGTATATTCATATATGATGATATACATACAAAGTAAAAGTTACTTTATTATTTCATAGATAAACCCCATTAACACTAAAATATTAAGATTTTGGAATAACATATGAAGGAGAACTGAGTAAAATTTACTACCAAAGTGTACGTAATTTTCAAAATGAAAAATAAAGTTCTTAATAAACTTTACTAGAATATATTTGCAAAATTTACTTTAGGTAAGTAAACTTAAGAGAAACCTCAGGAAAAATTATTAGATTTTTTGGGTGAAAATACTTGACATGGTTTATTAAGTAAATACTGCTCCAGTTTTTTGCCGTGTAAATATCCATCCATCCATCGATCTTCTTCCGCTTAATCCTTTTCGGATGGCAAATATATTGTTAACAAATCTTGCTCCATGTGCCCCTTTTCTCAAATTTGAATCCCTGCCCCTCAGATGGTCTCTGCACAGCCCTGACCAGGTGGAAACAGTGAGGTCTATTAGGGTGACTAAAATCTAAAGAAGATAATAATACAAACCACGCTTGGTAACATGTGTAAGTTTACTGCTGTCCACATGATTGACAGCCAGGCTGGCTAATAATAGAACTGAGGGCAAGTTCCAAGGACGTGCTGGGCTGGGTTTACTATGGAAGTGACGTCCTGTGACAAATCCGGACCAGTCGGTTTTGCTTTTTGGAGCAAAAATGCTATAAAGGCTTTGTGATTTTTCATAGGAAGTGAGTGTTTTGATATTTTTTCGATAATCACGTGACCATTAAATGCTTTTCAGAAGGTTAAAACCTACAAAAACAATTTTTCAGTCAATGACCCCTTTAGTTTTGAATAGTAAATGTAATACAAGCCAACCAATGTGCTATGCTCAGAAATCTGAAGTCAACATGTCCAGCTGTATAATGTTTCAGGAGAGATAAGTGCACAAAACAGTGCTGAAGAAGCTTGATTATATTTATGATAAGACATTGACTTGAAGCTACCAAGGGTTTCATAACAGAACCAGTGAAGTGTACACACAATTTTACTGTAATTAAAACAATAATCTAAAACACATTCACAGTGTCTGCACAATGTGGTCATCACCAATTCTGAGCTTTCCACAAACTTATGTCAGGCAGAGTGCAGCTGCTTTTGGCTCAGCTGCTCTCTCGTCTACGCTGTTCTATGGGACCCTCTCCTCTCTGCTTCAGAGATCTTTGACAAAAGACACTGGACAAATGAGCAGGAGCTGTATCCCATTGCATTAAGATGAAAAGCAAGAGAAGAAAGAAGTGGTTTTGAGAGAAGTACATTGCAATACCGCGCAGTGGGCTGTTTTCAAGGCAGCACAGTGTAGCGCAGGAAGGTGAAGCAAAGACACTGCAACATAAAAGGAAGGAAGATTATAAGGCAATATGAGTTGTATGTGGGTGGATAGGTGGGTGTTGTTCTTGTGCACATATAAATGCTTCTAAATTTATAACCAGAGCTTCCTTTAAATCACCAGCTTGCACAGGGACATGTATGCAATTATATATATATATATATATATATATATATATATATATATATATATATATATATAGTGGTGTGAAAAAGTGTTTGCCCCCTTCCTGATCTCTCATTTTTTTGTATGTTTGTCACACTTAAATGTTTCAGATCATCAAACAAATTTAAATATTAGACAAAGATAACACAAGTAAACACAAAATACAATTTTTAAATGAAGGTGTTTATTATTAAGGTTAAAAAAAATCCAAACCTACATGGCACTGTGTGAAAAAGTGACACCCCCCCCCCCCGTTAAAACATAAATTGACTGTGGTTTATCACATCTTTGGAAAGCTGAGTTCAATTTCTCTAGCCACACCCAGGCCTGATTACTGTCACACCTGTGTGACAGTAATCAGTGTGGAGAGGACTGAGGCAAATCACCAACTATCGGAATCAGGCTTCTAAAGGTCAGGATGACAAAGCCCTTTGTCAAAAACTGTCCCAACATTACGCCCGTTTTGACACCTCGTCAGCTGTGTCCAACTCACCCACTCCACCCAGCTCCACTGCCTCCTCAGCCCCTAATTCATCAAAAGCAGTCCCCCCCCTCCTCCTCCTCCTCCCCCCCTGCCCTTGTCATCAGTGAGCAGGATGTGCACAGACAGTTCTCCAGACTGAACCCGCGCAAGGCCCCCGGGCCGGACGGTGTGTCTCCCTCCACCCTGAGACACTGTGCGAAAGAGCTGGCTCCTGTCTTCACAGACATTTTTAACACCTCCCTTAAGCAATGTCACGTGCCGACCTGCCTCAAATCCTCCACCATCATCCCTGTCCCCAAGAAGCCACGGATTACTGGACTTAACGACTACAGACCTGTAGCGCTCACCTCTGTAGTCATGAAGTCCTTTGAGCGCCTGGTCCTGTCTCACCTCAAGTCCATCACCACACCCCTCCTAGACCCGCTGCAGTTTGCCTACCGTGCTAACAGGTCTGTGGACGACGCAGTCAACCTGGCCCTCCACTCCATCCTGCAGCACCTGGACTCCCCGGGAACCTACGCCAGGATTCTGTTTGTGGACTTCAGCTCCGCATTCAACACCATCCGCCCCGATCTGCTCCAGGACAAGCTGTCCCTGCTCAACGTGCCTGACTCCCTCTGCAGGTGGATCACCGACTTCCTGACGGACCGGAGGCAGCATGTGCGGCTGGGGAAGTCTGTCTCGGACTCTGTTAGCATCAGCATTGGATCACCCCAGGGCTGTGTACTTTCCCCCCTACTCTTCTCCCTTTATACCAACTCCTGCACCTCCTCCCACCAGTCTGTTAAGCTGCTTAAGTTTGCGGACGACACCACCCTCATCGGGCTCATCTCCAACGGCGACGAGTCCGTCTACAGGAAAGAGGTGGCCCAGCTGGTGTCCTGGTGCAGCCATAACAACCTGCAGCTGAACGCTCTGAAGACAGCGGAGATGATTGTGGACTTCAGGAAAGTCACAACCCCCCTGCCCCCCCTCACCATCACAGGCTCTCCCATCACCATTGCAGATTCCTTCCGCTTCTTGGGCACCACCATCACCCGGGACCTCAAATGGGAGCCAACCATCAGCTCCCTCATCAAAAAGGCCCAGCAGAGGATGTTCTTTCTGCGGCAGCTGAGGAAGCTCAAGCTACCCACCAAGATGTTAGTGCAGTTCTACACGGCCATCATCGAGTCCATCCTCACCTCCTCCATAACTGTGTGGTATGCAGGAGCCACTGCCAGGGACAGACTAAGGCTGCAGCGCGTCGTGCGCACTGCTGAGAAGGTGATCGGCTGCAAGCTCCCATCTCTCCAGGACCTGTACATCTCCAGGACCCGGAGGCGTGCTGGCTGGATCATAGCCGATCCTTCACACCCTGGTCACGTATTGTTTGCCCCCCTCCCCTCAGGTAGAAGACTTCGGTCCATTCGGACTAAAACCTCCCGGCACATGAACAGCTTTTTCCCCTCTGCCATCAGACTGCTGAACATTAAGTGACTTATTGACTCTCGTGCACTATGTACAGCAGCTCAACCAGACTCATGTCATTCATCACTGTTTTTTCTGTTGCATTATCAACTGCACTGTGGTACCCCATATTATCTGCTACTTGCTAATTTTTTTAAAACTGCCTTGACTAGTTCTACTCATTATTACTATTATTATTATTATTATTATTATTATTACTTATTTTTCTACACTTATTGCACGTTTTTAGTCCTTTAGTTTTTTAGTTTATCTCTTTATCTCATCATGTTTTTAATGTTGCAGCATGGCACCGAGACAAATTCCTAGTTTGTGTACTACATGAACAATGGCAATAAATCTGATTCTGATTCTGATTCTGATTCTGACCTGTTCTCAATCAAGAAATCACTTAAATAGGACCTGTCTGACAAAGTGAGGTAGACCAAAAGATCCTCAAAAGCTAGACATCATTCTGCAATCCAAAGAAATTCAGGAACAAATGAGAAACACAGTAATGAGATCTATCCATCTGGAAAAGGTTATAAAGCCATTTCTAAAGCTTTCAGACTCCAGCGAACCACAGTGAGAGCCATTATCCACAAATGGCGAAAACATGGAACAGTGGTGAACCTTCCCAGCAGTGGCCAGCCAACAAAAATTACCCCAAGAGCACAGCGACAACTCATCCAAGAGGTCACAAAAGACCCCACAACAACATCCAAAGAACTGCAGGCCTCACTTGCCTCAGTTAAGGTCAGTGTTCATGACTCCACCATAAGAAAAAGACTGGGCAAAAATGGCCTGCATGGCAGAGTTCCAAGATGAAAACCACTGCTGAGCAAAAAAGAGCATAAAGGCTCATCTCAGTTTTCCCAGAAAACATCTTGATGATCCCCAAGACTTTTGGGGAAATACTCTGTGGACTGACGAGACAAAAGCTGAACTTTTTGGAAGGTGTGTGTCCTATTACATCCAACGTAAAAGTAACACAGCATTTCAGAAAAGGAACATCATACCAACAATAAAATATGGTGGTGGTAGTGTGATGGTCTGGGGCTGTTTTGTTGCTTCAGGAGCTGGAAGACTTGGAACCATGAATCAATGGAACCATGAATTCTGCTGTCTACCAAAAAATCCTGAAGGAGAATGTCTGGCCATCTGTTTGTGACCTCAAGCTGAAGTGCACTTGGGTTCTGCAGCAGGACAATGATCCAAAACACATCAGCAAGTCAATGTCTGAATGGCTTAAGAAAAACAAAATGAAGACTTTGGAGTGGCCTAGTCAAAGTCCTGACCTGAATCTGATTGGGATGCTGTGGCATGACCTTAAAAAGTCGGTTCATGCTCGAAAACCCTCCAATATGGCTGAATTACAACAATTCTGCAAAGATGAGTGGGCCAAAATTCCTCCACAGTGCTGTAAACGACTCATTGCCAGTTATCGCAAGCACTTCATTGCAGTTGTTGCTGCTAAGGGTGGTCCAACCAGTTATTAGGTTTAGGGGGCAATCACTTTTTTAAACAGGGCCATGTAGGTTTGGATTTTTTTCCCCCTTAATAATAAACACCTTCATTTAAAAACTGCATTTTGTGTTTACTTGTGTTATCTTTGTCTAATGTTTAAATTTGTTTGATGATCTGAAACATTTAAGTGTGACAAACATGCAAAAAAATGAGAAATCAGGAAGGGGGCAAACACTTTTTCACACCACTGCACTAGCACGTGCGCGCGCGCACACACACACACACACACACACACACACACTCTAAATTCTGGACTATAAGCCGCTACTTTTTTTCCCACGCTTTGAACCCTGCGGCCTAAACAACGATGCGGCTAATCTATGGACTTTTACGGGCTAACGGCCTCCAGAGAAGCGCAAGAGCGAGACAGACTGGTGGAAGAGATGATGCGCCGAGGAAGACGCTAGTTTTGACGCTAGTTTTACTGTTTTGAACAGTCATTTTGCACATCATGCACACACCCTCATCATGGAAAACACACGAAGAAATGCATAGGATGCAGCTTTTAAGTTAAAGGCAATCGATCTGGCTGTCAAAGAAGGAAATAGAGCTCCTGCACGTAAGCTTGGCATCAATGAATCGATGGTGAGACGTTGGAGACGGCAGCGTGAAGAACTGACTCAATGCAAAATGACGACAAAAGCTTTTAGAGGTAATAAAAGCAGATGGCCCGAACTTGAAAACGTTGTTGAAGACTGGGTGAACAGACAGAGAGCAGATGGCCGTGTTACTGCCGGCAGTCGTTTTACTGCCGTGTTACTGCCGTGTTACAGGCACTGTTTGGAAAAAAGCATTTATTTAATTAAAATTTAAAAAAATCTTTCTGTGTAAATATCTCATGTTACAACATGGACACCTGCGGCTTATAGTCAAGTGCGGCCTATGATATGTACAATTTTTTTTTTCTTTTTAAATTTAGTTGGTGCGGCTTATATTCAGGTGTGCCCAATAGTCCGGGGTATATATATATATATATATATATATATATATATATATATATATATATATATATATATAGAGAGAGAGAGAGAGAGAGAGAGAGACTTTGACTTTTAAAAAAAGGCTTTATTGTACAATTCAAAAATGCAAGAACACCAATATCACGGCCCCAAGTGTGTCACATCTCAAAAGTCCAAACATAACTCATCCCCCTGACCCACAGAACACAAAACGTTTCCTACAGTCCATCTATTGGTGAATGCCTCCAAATTGTCCACCATTTGGTAGTAAGAGAACTCCACCTGGAGTCTGACTTTCAACAAGGCAGGAACGCTTCACAAATTTGAGTTTGAGTTTGAGTTTTAAAAAATGCCTTTATTGCACAATTCAAAAAAATGTAAGAGCACCAATGAGAGAGAGGGGGGGGGGGTCACAAAGCTGTGAGGAAAATGTCACAAAGTTATGAGGAAAAACAGATGCACAGACAAACATATATAGTGTGTGTGGCGGTAACACACCTGTAAGCTGGTTGCCAACCACCAGTCAAATCTAAAAGAAGAAGGAGAGAGAGAGAGAGAGAGAGAGAGAGAGAGAGAGAGAGAGAGAGAGAGAGAGAGAGAGACTTTGACTTTTAAAAAATGCCTTTATTGCACAATTCAAGAAAATGTAAGAGCACCCATATCATTCCACCAAGTGTGTCACATTGGAAAAGTGCAAAGAGAGAGAGAGAATAATCAAAGAAATAATTCATATTTGTAAAGCTTGAGCGATGGAAATGGAAACATCAAGTCTATGGAGAAAACATTTTCCCCCTTTAATTATGTTAAATGAGAAGACACAATAATGGCAGACATTTTGAAAAGATTGCATTGTTTTCCTTAAGTGAGCCATATCTAGAGGATGGCCACCCACACCCAACTGGTCAAATTCACAACTGGATGAAGTGCTGGGAATGAAACAAACAATAGGATAGATTGCTGGACTGTGTAATACAGACAGAGACATGCAGATTGTGATTCTGTGCTCTTGGCAGGAAGGTGTGGATGCATTCTGGGTGTTAGATAGAACAGACAGACAAGCAGCTGTTGGCCGTGTTGTCCTTTCCTCCTCTCAAACTTCAGGTAGGGAAGAGCTGCCAGGACCAGACAAACACAGCCAGCAGTCAGCTCCCACAGAGATGGCTGCCATGATTTACCGTTATCCCTAAAGTAAATAAATGAATACCAATAGCATGTTCATAGAAGTTTGATGTCATCTTAAATGACCAGGTTTAGACAATGATATGCTTTTTTTCAGGGGTGGACCTGATAAACCTGACTTACAAGACATCCTTAGCTAAAATAATTGTTAATAGAACAATGAATATGCTTTCCACACACACTGTAATGTTTTAGATGCTCACCATTTCTATGAGCCAGTGTGGTTGGATTGCTTAACTACAAACAGAAGGAAACAAACACATTCATATGCCTTTTTTACTACCAACCTATAAAATGCTTTCTTGTAATGTGCTCCCTTTTCCTCTCAAGTCATTGCAGGATATGTTTTGAAAAAAGCCAGATATTTGCGCAGAGATGCACACCTCATCCCTTTTAATTAACTTGGCCAAGTCCTGTTTGCACACCTAAATCATAGCTCCACATACGACTGACTTGGGATCAGGTGCAGGGCAGAGCAGTGTCTCACTGAGTGTGTATGTGCTACTTCATCCGTGTGCAGGCCCTCTATTTGTACTTTAAACATTTGAAGTAAATCCAGGGATAATGCAGAAGATGGGAGAGAGATGGTGGGAAAAGCTTCAGAAACTAGAGATGGTCAATTGAAGTGCAACCACTGATAATTCTGTGCAGTGAAGGGTGTCTTTTCTTTTTGCCTTTGTTTACTGCTTTCACAAGCTACAGAGTTCTGTATGAAGAATCACAGAATTCATGCCACCTGCCTTTTCACTAGCACGTGTCTTCAGGAAAACATATTTCATGTTATACAGTAAACCCAGACACAGAGCAGGCTCACCTCAATCACAAAGAGATTGAAATGTTCAATCAGATAAAGAAAAGAGTATAAAGTGAATGTATACTGTATGTAGATTAGGATGAGAGATAAAGAGGAATTTCATAGAGGGTTCTTTGCACTAGCAGCCCATCAGCAGCTCTTCTTTTTTTTTTCCTTGGTCAGCTGCTGTCAGCATGCAGGGCCTCATGGGAGCTGCCTGTGTCCTGTCACAATTATAGGACCTGTCAGCTGCTCGGCAACACGCTCATACAATGACACAACATCATACACTCAAATATGCATATGCGCATGCAAAAGAAGCATGAAAAAGCAACTCTAAAACGCCTGAATCCACAGCAGCCTCTTACCAATGTGCACAGACTTTAGAGAATATGGGCACGCAGAAGTTCATTTCCACACACGCATCAATTGTGGTATCATGACCACCCGTTTTTAGAGGAAGGGAGACTGCTGAGCAGCAAATACAAAGGTGCAATGGCTTCATATTGATTGTTCCTAAAGATCAATATTGGGCTACTTTGATATCTCACTCTCAGTGAAAGAGACAACATCTGTAAATGCTGGCGTGTCATAACACACTTTCCATCTCTTATTCAACTCCTTATTCGGATATTTCCCACAGCAAACACAATTCATCTCACCTGGAAGACTGTTTCATGCATGGATCCATCTGGATGCCTTTTCCAAGTGTGTGTTATCTAGTGTTTATGCTTTGGTTTTTCTCCACACAGATACGGTGTGCCAGCACTTATCAGTGGAAAGGCTATAACAATGGTGAGAGCAAAATTTTTGGCTTCAGGCATTTTCATTTCCCTTGTTTGTACAGTCCACAAATAATCACACAAGCACAACACAAACTTATCTCCTTTCAGTCATTTCTGCCACTCATTTCACAGAATCTTGGCTTCTCAATGCTGAGCACTGGTGATCCACTGATCACTTACGCCCTTTTCCCTCCAGAGTCATTTCACTTATTTCACCACAGCATCCCTTACATTACACTGCAATTAGATTGAATTACTAAGTACAACCTACATATGACAGCTGTTATATGCCTAGGGAGCATGATGCTGACTCCATGACAAACCCACATTTGCAAAATGGAAATATTGTGTGTTTGTTAATGGAGGTTATTTGATAAAAAAAAAGAGGAAGTACTGAATTAGACCCATTAGGACTATGCAAATGAAATGCTAGATTTTAAGGGAGGTCGAACAACTTAAAAATTAGATAAAAAAAGACAAAATAAGAGAAAATGAGCGAGAGAGGATGGTGGACGAAGGAAAGATAGTGAATCAATAAGTTCCGAGGATAAGCAAGGGGCGGCTATGAAGAGAATGAAGAGTGGAAAGGTAGTTGGCTCAGCTCTGTGGCAGTATAGAGATGTTTAGGAGACATGACAGTGGAATTTTTAACCAGACTGTTTAACACAATCTTGAAGAGTGAGAGGATGCCTGGAGAGTGGAGAAGAAATGTTGTGGTATCAGTTTCAAGAACAAGGGTGATGCTCAGAGCTGTAGTAACTACAGACAGATAAAGTTGATCAGCCACACTGTGAAGATACGGGAAAGAGCTGTTGAAGCCAGGTTGAATGGCGTTCACTTATATTATGCTTTTTCTTATCTCTAGATGACCAAAGCACTTTACAGATCCTGCGATCTAGGTTAAGAAGAGTGGTTGCAACCAGTGATCAGCAATACGGTTTCATGCAAGAAAGAGTACTACCGATACAATATTTGCTCTAAAGCCTTATTCATGCTGCATTTTCCATCTTGTCCGCTTTGGTCTGCGTGCGCTTTGGAAGAGCCCGGCGTGCTCGCGGCCTTGTACATACTCACTTTTTTCGTCTACCGGGCCAAGCAGTGGACACGTGTACAACTGTTATTTGTGGTTTTGCCCCTGACATGGTTTTTGGAAACACCCAGAAACAAGACGCTGGCTCAACCAACAATAATGATCTTTATTGAATGAGAGTGGATGTGTGTGCGTGCGAATGGTGTTGTGAGAATGTAGTGTAGTGGGAGCAGGAGCGTGACGACAGGACAGGTCTGGTAACCCTGGAACGACAGCAAGACAGGAGAGTTAGCTTCAGGCTGGAAGGTAATGATATTAATAGAGTTCTAGCAGTCTTACAGCAGCAAAGAGATAATCCAGCTCTGAAGAGATGACTTTCCAGTACCAGCCCAGTGCCTTGTTGTGAAGCCATAGTACAGGTGCGGAGTATTTACAGTGCAGCGTGGGTGAAGGTGATGTGTGCTCCAGCTCACCAATTTGCGAGGGGAGAGAGCCGCTGTACACAGCTGAAGTCTGGTCCACCGCCAGGAGGAAAGGGAGGTCCGCCTGGAGGATTGTCCACCTGTGCACAGGGGACAAGGGGAAGAAAGGCAGGTGCAGGTAAAAGCTCTAAGAAGGCTTACGTTGCGTTGGGGAGATGGAACTCCTGTGACGAGAAGCAGGTGATCTGAGATGGACTCTCAAGCGTAGCAAGATGGAGGAAGACAGTAGGAAGGAGGTCTTCCTGGGAGAAAGTGTAGACGTCTCTGTGCTGTCTTCTGGGCAGCATCCCTTATAAAGCGTGCTTGATGAGTGAGAGCAGGTGTGCCCGCAGCTGTGAAAGATAATTAGGGTGAGGCACACACACACTGCAGATCACCACATGGCTTCACCTGGGAGACATGGAAGGTAGGACAGATACACATAGAGGGGCAGAGCCAGGCGCACAGCAACAGGGTTGATGATCTGAGTTATGGAGAAAGGACCAATGAAACGCTGTGATAATTTCTTGGTCTCACCATTCAGGTTGATGTTCCTTGTGGAGAGCCATACCTGCTGTCCCACATGATAGGAGGGTGCTGGGTCCTGTGGCAGTTGGCGATCTCCGTATTGCGGTCTGCTGTGCATCGCAGGGCCGCCTTGGTGGACCTCCAGAGTCACTGGCAATGCCTGATATGGGCCTGGACAGAGGGAACGGCGATCTCCTCCTCCTCCTACTCCTCCTGGAACAGCAGGGGGTTGTAGCCTAAAGAGACCTCAAAAGGGGAGAGACTGATGGCAGAAGAGACAGCTGTGTTGTGTGCATACTCAACCCACGGTAAGTGCATGCTCCAGGATGCTGAATTAGAGGCCGTGATGCACCTCAAGGCTGCCTCCAACTCCTGATTAGTGCGTTTGCACTGGCCGTTACTTTGGGGGTGATATCCAAAGGACAGGCTCACCTCGCCCCCCCCCCCCCCCCGCCAGAAAGACCACCAGACCTGAGAGACGAACTGGGGTCCACGATCTTATACGATGTCCGTCGAAATACCATGAAGCCGGACCACGTACAACACCAACAGATCCGCCATCTCCTTGGCCGGTGACAGCTTCTGCAGGGGAACAAAATGAGCTGCCTTAGAAAATCTGTCCACTATGGTGAAGATAACCGTGTGGCCTGCTGAGGGGGGCAAACCAGTCACAAAGTCCAATGCGATATGGGACCAGGGGCGGCTGGGGGTGGGGGGAGGATGCAGCAGACCTGCCGGTGGGGAAGAGGATAACTTGCCGGTCACACACTGTGGACAGGCCCGGATGAATTCTGCCATGTTCCTCCACAGTGAGGGCCACCAGAAGGACCTTTGTTGCTGGGCCACAGTGTGCGCTACCCCAGGGTGGCACATGATCTTTGAGGAGTGCAACCAGTCAATCACCTCCCCTCGAACAGCAGAGGGAACGTACATCCGACCCTCCGGTCCCCCACCCGGGTCGGGCTCCGCCTCCTGCGCTGTCCTCACCCTCTCCTCACCCTCTCCTTGATGTCCCAGAAAAGCATGCCCATGATGCAGGAAGGAGGGACAGTTGGATGGGGTGTCGTCTCCACAGCTTCGGGAGAAAACTGCCTCGAGAGCGCGTCAGACTTGATATTCTTAGAACCCGGGCGGTAGGTGGTGGTGAAATTAAATCTTCCAAAAAATAGGGACCAACAGGCCTGCCTGGCATTCAGCCGTTTAGCGGTCCGGAGGTACTCCAAGTTCTTGTGATCTGTCCAGATGACGAACGGAAGTGAAGCGCCCTCCAGCCAGTGGCGCCACTCCTCCAAAACCAACTTCACAGCTGACAACTCCCTGTCCCCCATGTTGTAATTTCTCTCCACAGGAGACAGCCGACGGGAGAAGAAGGTGCAGGGATGGACCTTGTCATTGGTAGGAGAGCGCTGGGATAACACTGCCCCCACCCCAAAGTCCGAGGCATCCACCTCCACCAAGCACTGTAGAGTGGGGGTCGACCTGGGCCAGTATGGGGGCGGGGGGGGGGGGGGAAACTTCTCCTTCAGCTCAACAAATGCCACCTCCGCCTCCTTCGTCCAGCGGAATGGCACCTTCGTAGAGGTCAGACGGGTGAGTGGTAAAGCAATGATGCTGTAATTCTGGACAAAACAGCGATAGAAATTAGCAAACCCCCAAAATTGCTGAAGTTGCTTACTGGAGGAGGGGATAGGCCATTCCACCACTGCTTTAACCTTTTCAGGGTCCGTGATGATCTTCATGTGCGAGATGACAAAGCTCATAAAATTGGTGGATTTAAACATGGTATTCACACTTCTCGGCCTTGACAAATAACTGATTCTCTAGAAGGTGCTGCAAAACCTGTCTGACGTGGATACGGTGTTCCTCCAAGGAGTGAGAGAAGATGAGGATATCGTCGAAATAGACAAACACAAATGAGTCCAGAAAATCACTCAGAACGTCGTTAATGAGCCTCTGGAAAACAGCAGGGGCATTCGTTAATCCAAAAGGCATCACTAAATATTCAAAATGGCCGCTAGGGGTGTGAAACCCAGTCTTCCATTCATCCTCTTCTTTAATGCGGACCAGGTGATAAGCATTCTGCAGGTCTAATTTAGTGAACACCCTGGCCCCCTGGAGGGAATCAAACGCCGTAATGATAAGAGGCAGAGTATACTTGTCCTTTACAGTAATGTTATTAAGCTCCCTAAAATCAGTGCATGGCCTGAGAGAACTGTCCTTCTTACCCACGAAGAAGAATTCCGCCACCACCACCGAGGAGGATGGTCTTATGATGCCCAAGCTCAGGGACTCCTTGATGTATTTCTCCATGGCCTCACGTTCCGGGACAGAGAGGCTGAAGAGCCAACTCGAAGGCAGAGGAGCCCCCAGCAGAAGGTTGATGGTACAATCGTACGGCCGGTGAGGGGGAAGTGACAGAGCCTTAGCCTTGCTAAACACTGCCGCCAGGTCGTGATACTCCGTGGGCACAGACGAGACATCTGGAGGAGGCAAATCCGGAGGGCAGAGGGGTACAGAGGGAGAGCAGACAGCAGATTGCAAACAAGCACCCAGACAAAACGTACTCCATGATATTATTCTTCCCATCCTCCAATCAATAGAGGGATTATGGAGACTTAGCCAAGGGAAACCCAGGATGACAGGGCAAGCGGTGGAGGAAAGCACAAAAAACCTCATATGCTCACGATGGTTACCTGAGACCAGCACAGAGACTGGAGCAGTCTGTTTAGTAATGATGGCCAGGGGCATCTTGGAGAGGGCGATCAGTTTGAGCGGTCTCTCTAAGTTGTAGCAGGGAAGCCCCAGCCGGGTTGCCAGACCCTCCGAAATAAAGCTCTGCTCCGCACCAGAGTCAATGAGAGCATGTGAGGATAATTCAGTGCGTGCGTATTGAAAGTGAATGGGTAGCATGAGACGTGTAGGGGCCTTAACAATACCACCGTCCGTTAGTCCCCCTACCGTAACTAATGGACTCCTCCCTTTTACCCGATTAGGGCAAGATGCAACCACATTCTCAGCGCTGCCACAGTATAAACATAGCCCAAGGTCATGGCGGCATTGACGTTTCGCCGGGGATAATTTGAACCAGGCAGAAACTGTGGGTTTATCCTCCCCAGGGAACTCAGCGGGAGGGAGGGCCATAAGGGGAGACTGCGGGGAGTGGTGAGGCTGAGTGCCCGAGCGGCACTCACTAGCCCGTTCCCTTAACCTATTGTCAATAGAAATTGCTAGTGCAATGAGCTTGTTAAGCTTAGCGGGTCTTCCCACCCGGGCCAACTCATCCCTTAAGCTGGAGCTAAGACTCTGAGCAAAAATAATGCACAGCGAGGCATCCTCCCACCCAACCTCCTCCGCCATTACCCGGAAATCAACTGAGTAATCGGCTAATGACTTAGCCCCCTGTCTCAAATTAAGGAGGCTAGAGGTGAGCACACAATCCCGATCAGAGTGATCAAAAACTTCAGAAAATTCTGCCACAAACTGATTGTAGGTGTAATTAGCGTAATTGGGTCATAATGGCGGTAGCCCATGCCAAAGCCCGTCCCTCCAGTAAATTCACCAAATAACTAATCTGACTATGGTGAGTGGGAAAATCTCCTGGCACACGCTGAAAAACCAGACTACACTGTAACAAGAAACCCCGTGCTTCCCCTAACTTGCCACTAAAACGGGTGGGAGTGGGGACGGGAGTTAACCGGGCATGAGAAGGTGGAGACTGAGAAGAGTTAGTCGACCCGGCCAGGTCCCGAGAGGCCGGTGGAAAAGGCTGCAGCGGGGAGAGCTGGTCGAGTCGTGATTTAATGTGTCAGTTGTGTTAAGATCACCTGTTGCTGGTGTGTTAATTGATCTAGCTGAGCCTTCATGGTGTTAAGTGTGCGTGCCAAAGCACCGTCGGCTGGGGTTTCTTGACGGAGATGTACTGACATGGTTTTTGGAAACACCCAGAAACAGACGCCAGCTCAAGCAACAATAATGATCTTTATTGAATGAGAGTGGATGTGTGTGTGTGCGAATGGTGTTGTGAGAATGTAGTGTAGTGGGAGCAGGACCGTGACGACAGGACAGGTCTGGCAACCCTGGAACGACAGCAAGGCAGGAGAGTTAGCTTCACGCTGGAAGGTAATGATGTTAATAGAGTTCTAGCAGTCTTATGGCAGCGAAGAGATAATCCAGCTCTGAAGAGATGACGTTCCAATACCAGCCCAGTGCCCTGTTGTGAAGCAATAGTGCAGGTGCGGAGTATTTACAGTGCGAGGTGGGTGAAGGTGACATGTGCTCCAGCTCACCAATTTGCGAGGGGAGAGAGCCGCTGTACACAGCTGAAGTCTGGTCTGCCGCCAGGAGGAAAGGGAGGTCCACCTGGAGGGTGGTCCACCTGCGCACAGGGAACAAGTGGAAGAAGGGCAGGTGCAGGTAATAGCTCAGAGAAAGGTTACGTTGCGTTGGGGAGATGGAACTCCGGTGACGAGAAGCAGGTGATCTGAGATGGACTTTCAAGCGTAGCGAGATGGCGGAAGACACTAGGTAGGAGGTCTTCCTGGGAGAAAGCGTAGACGTCTCTGTGCTGTCTTCTGGGCAGCATCCCTTATAAAGTGTGCTTGATGAGTGAGAGCAGGTGTGCCCTCAGCTGTGAACGATAATTAGGGCGAGGGACACACACACACCACAGATCACCACAGCCCCAGCCCTAAGGGTAGCGCAAATGCACTAACATGCCAGTTTGTTCACCGGCTATAAACACACAAACGACGCACATTTTTTTTTTGTAACAATAACAATGGCATCATTTTAAGGAAAAGGAGGAATTACCGTTTTGCAGTGCTCTTCTCCGCTCAAGCTGCTGCTGCTGCAAAAGGATTTATATATGTTTATTCTCATCTTCCACCTCCTCCTTGTCTTCCTTGTCTACTTTGTCTTTGAATGTTGTTCTGGTAGCGCCACCTCTTGAATAGGACGTTCAGTCTTGCGCATGCTCTGTCAACGCGTTCAGGTTGTGGGCAGGCCGCGCGGTCATAAAATTTGGGCTGCACGTCATCGTCTGCAGTAGAGTCCTGCGTACACTAGCGGACTTGAGACAATGATGTAAATTTCGTCACACAAGGTTTCCAGTTGAACGTACGCAGACAGCGGAGGTGCAGCATGAATCTAGCTTAAGAGTGTTGATATTGAAGTACAGACAAGGTCAGAAGGAGCTGCACTGTGTCTTTGTGGATCTAGAGAAAACATATGATAGGGTGCCAAGACAGGAAGCGTGGTACTGTATGAGGAAGTCAGAAATTGCAGAGAAGTATCTGAAGGTGGGGCAGGACATATATGAGGACAGCGAGACGGTGGTGAGGTGTGCTGTGGGAGAGACAGATGGATTCAAAGTGAGTGTGATGTTACATCAGGGTTTGGCTCTGATCCATTTCTTGTTTGCCATGGTGATGGACAGGCTGACAGATGAGGTCAGGCAGGAGTCTCCACGGACCATGATGTTTGCAGATGACATTGTGATCTGTGGTGAGAGTAGGGAGCAGGTGGAAGAGAACCTGAAGAGCTGGAGGTATGCTCTGGACAAGAGGAATAAAAGTCAATAGAAGCAAAGCAGAATACATGAGTGTGAACAAGAGGGATGCAGGTGTAACAGTGAAGATGCAAGAAGTAGAGGTAGGGAAGGTAGATGAGTTTAAATACCTGGGGTCAACCATCCAAAGCAATGGAAAATGCACGAGAGGTGAAGAAGAGAGTTCAGGCAGGGTGGAGTGGGTGGAAACAAGTGTCAAGGGTGGTTTGTGACAGAAGGATAGCAGCTATAGTGAAAGGGAACATTTACAAGATGATAGTGAGACCTGTTATGATGTATGGTTTGGAGACAGTGACACTGACAAAAAGACAGAAAGTGGAGCTGGAGATGGCAGAGTTGAAGATGCTAAGATTCTCATTGGGAGCGACTAGGAGGGACAAGATTAGAGATGAGAATAGTGGATATATTGGATAAAGGATGCTGAAGATGGAGCTGCCAGGCAAGAGGAAAAGAGGAAGACCACAGAGAAGATTCACGGATGTAATGAAGGAGCACATGGAGACGGTTGGTGTGAGAGAAGAGAATGCAAGGGATAGGGTGAGATGGAGGCAGAAGATCTGCTGTGGCGACCCCTAAAGGGAGCAGCTAGAAGAAGAAGAAGAAGAAGAAGAAGAAGAAGAAGAAGAAGAAGAAGAAGAAGAAGAAGAATTATTCTAACTCCTTAAACATGTCTTAGTCAGTCAGTGTTTAGAAGAATAGTTTGGCATTTAGTTAAATATTATTCAAGAGCTAAATGGGAGGATTGTTTTGATATGACCATGATGCTATGGTTAATGTGTTTGAGAATCACGTGAATGTATTATACAGGTGTGTTGTGGTATTTATTTTTTTTTTTAAATTCTATTTCATTCTTTCCCCCCAAATTACAGAAAAAGACAGCTCACTTATATCTGAGTGTTATTATTTGCAAAACACCAACTACCACACCTTCCACTATTGCTGCAAATACCAGATTGGACTTTTTAAAAATACCAGTTCATATTAAAATACTGAAAGTAAGTAAAGCTGTACTTTTCAGAAAGTGAATCATGTCAGCACAATAGATCTTTTTGAGAAGGTCTGTGACTCTACGTTTTGACCATTCAAATTTCACTCTCACTTCCAATGTTGATCACAAAACAAGACTATCTTTATACCTGTAACTTGAAGCTAAAGTGTGCTATGTTAACTTTGAGAGCAAAATCACATTTTTTCCCTACAGAGTACCACATGACAGCCTGGCAGACACAATTGCATAGAGGAAAGTGAATCCAAATTCAGGTGGTGTTAATATTCTTTTGCAACGATAACACTAACATCACAATTCAGTGTTAAGCTGGCTTTCTGCTCTACATGTCTGCTCGAGCACGTGGCTTGTGTGACATAAATTTTGCAATCCTCATCAGTCCAGCAAACCTGCACTTGATATTTATGTGTATGTGTCAGACACTTGGTCAAACAATAGATTCAAATGAAGCATATATACAGCCACATGTGCACTATCCTGATCGCAAGTGTAGGTGCACCATAGATGCGCAGAGCATAAAGCTAGCCTTACTCTCCATCTGACAAGTGTGGCATATCAAAATGGTGATAAAAGAACATGGCTGCAGCATAAATACACCATGGACTGGTCACAATTTCACAGATACTTTGCGGCGGCAAGGATAAAATAAAGGCAGCGAACTGAGAGTTTTAAGTAGGTTTATTAAATCATACCGCCGTCACAGGAACTCTGCTCCAGCCCTTGTGTGAGCAGACTCGAGCGGGTCCTCAGGCTCTCAGCAAAGAGACACAGGATGTGTGTGTCAGCAGCAGTAGTCGAAGAGTGAGAGAGAGATTTACAGAATAGTGCAGCATATATACCCACCTACAGACAATACATGAAAGGCATTCACAGCAGTAGGTATGGGCATTTGCGTTTGAGAGACACACATAACAATAAGGAGATTGCAAGCCAGGATTCGCCTCTGCTCCAGAACTGCAGGACGAAAGAGGTTACAAGGCACATCTACATATTGTCATCAGTGTATAGACACAGTAAGGACAGGAAGCATGAACACAATGCATGAATGGCACATTAACATCACACATGAACACAATGCATGAATGGCACATTAACATCACAGTAGTGAGTCGGAAAAAGCCGGAAGAAGCGGGCTGTCTGTAGACATTAATACACACATTGCTGTGCCTGTCCCAGCTGTTGTGGGGATTATGCCACACGCTCCCCCCCAGAGGGCTCGGCAGGCGGCCGAGGCCTCGATAGTCCGGCTTTGGCAGCGAGCAGGGAAAGCTCTGTGCAGGCGGAGGTGGAGGGGGGTGGGGGGTAGTAAATGCCGGCCGGGGATGGTGAAATCGTCTGAGCCGCGCAAAAATTGCTTGTTGGTCCGCGATGTCGAGGGGCTGTCCCGTTGAACGTGCGGCGATCACAAGAAGAAAAATTAGTCACTGGCTCCTCTCATGATTAAGTCCTGCAAGGATTAATAGTGGCCGTGAAGAAAAAAGGAAGCGGCGAGGATTAACAGCGGCCATGAAGAAAACAGGGGCGGCTGTAAGAAAAAAAAAACCAAAAGCAAAGGGACTTGGCGTGTTGACTTTAGGTGCGGGCGCAACCCTAAAGCCCTCGGGAACTGCAGACTGCTGACTTCCCTATGTGCTAAGACCATTAGTAAATCCAGTGAGCAAGCTGCGTGCGTGCCTCAGGTGAACGAGCAACCCTGAAGGGCCTCTGTGCAGCGGCGAAGGAGGATGGGGGTCTGTAAAGCCATATGAGTCCCGTGCGTGGTGCGCTGTCCTCGTAACTCCCCGGTGCGTGTGCCGGGGCTCCGTGTGTGGGTGGGCCAGCTGGAGAGGAGACAGGGTCAGGGAGCTTAATCATCCCTGTTCAATGAGTTGCTGTAGATAGGTCATGGTGCGTTCAGGTCCACGCGCTGCGTTCTCCGTCGGCCGTGGGTCGCCGTCGTGGAGAGAGGAAGGTGCGTGCGCTCTCGTATGGAGAGAAACTGTGAGAGCGGCCGGTCCAGCGTGGATGTGCAGATCTCAGATGTGCACATCTCACCATGAAGAACGGGTCACCAGTGTAGCTGTCCAAACCAGAAGATTGCATCGCACAAAACGTGCGCTTTCTCGGGGTCACCAGCGTAACTGTCCAGACCATAAGGTTGCGTCGCACAAAACGTGCACTTTCTCGGGGTCACCAGCGTAACTGTCCAGACCAGAAGGTTGCTGCACAAGGCATGTGCTCTCTTCGGGGTCACCAGCGAGGCTGTCCAGACCAGAAGGTTGCGTTGCACAAAGTGTGTGCATTCTCGGGGTCACCAATATGGCGGCACAAAAAATAAGGAGCGAACTGAGAGTTTTAAGTAGGTTTATTAAATCATACCGCCGTCACAGGAACTCCGCTCCAGCCCTTGTGTGAGCAGACTGGAGCGGGTCCTCAGGCTCTCAGCAAAGAGACACAGGATGTGTGTGTCAGCAGCAGTAGTCGAAGAGTGAGAGAGAGATTTACAGAATAGTGCAGCATATATACCCAACTACAGACAATACATGAAAGGCATTCACAGCAGTAGGTATGGGCATTTGCATTTGAGAGACACACATAACAATAAGGAGATTGCAAGCCAGGATTCGCCTCTGCTCCAGAACTGCAGGACAAAAGAGGTTACAAGGCACATCTACATATTGTCATCAGTGTATAGACACAGTAAGGACAGGAAGCATGAACACAATGCATGAATGGCACACTCACATCACACATGAACACAATGCATGAATGGCACATTAACATCACAGTAGTGAGCCGGAAAAAGCCGGAAGAAGCGGGCTGTCTGTAGACATTAATACACACATTGCTGTGCCTGTCCCAGCTGTTGTGGGGATTACGCCACAACTTCTAGTTTTTGAAGCAGTGTACGTTTGGCATTCTGACAGCAGGAATATCCATCTTATCATCTGTTCAATGAAAATTTAAACATATTGTCAAGATAAAACTGCTTTTCTATGTTTGCTACAGCTGATTAAAAAAGTCTACACACCCCTGTTCAAATGCCAGGTTTTTGTGATGTAAAAAAATGAGAGCAAGATAAATCATTTCAAAACTTTTTCCACCATTAATGTGACCTAAAACCTCTACAACCCAATTGAAAAACAAACTGAAATCTTTTAAGGGGAAAAATAAAAAATAAAAAATAAAAAACTTACAATAACCTGGTTATTAAACACCCTTAAACTAATACTTTGTTGCAGTGCCTTTGGCTTTTATTATAGCACTCGCTCCTTTTTGGGTAGGAGTCTATCAGTGTGGCACATCTTGATGTGGCAATATTTTCCCACTCGTAGCAAAAGTGCTCCAAATCTGTCAGATTGTGAGGGCATCTCCTGTGCACAGCTCTCTTCAGATCATCCCACAGATGTTTGACTGGATTCAGGTCTGGACTCTGGCTAGACCATTCTAAAACCTTAATCTTCTTTTGGTGAAGTCATTCCTTTGTTGACTTGGCTGTGTGCTTTGGGTCATTGTCGTACTGAAAGATGAAGTTCCTCTTCTTCTTCAGTTTTCTAGCAGAAGCCTGAAGGTTTTGTGCCAGCAGTGACTGGTACTTGGAACTGTTCATAATTCCCTCCACCTTGACTAAGGCCCCAGTTCCAGCTGAAGAAAAACCACCCCAAAGCATGATGCTGCCACTACCATGCTTCATTGTAGGTATAGTGGTCTTTTGGTGATGAGCAGTGTTGTGTTTGTGCCAAATATACCTTTTGGAATTATGGCCAGAAAGTTCAACCTTGGTTTCATCGGACCATAACACATTTTTCCATATGCGTTTGGGAGATTTCAAATATGTTTGTGCAAAATGTAGCCAGGCTTGGATGTTATTCTTGATAAGATAAGGCTTCCATCTGCCCACATGCAAGGCTTCCATCTGCCCACATCTTGCAAACATGCAAGATGGCGCCCACCAATGGTGAACGTCTTTGCTTGTCCCGCTCTCGAATGCCGACTTTTCACCTTTTTTGCATAGTTGGTGTTCTTTCTGCAGTGCATGAAGGTCGTGCACTGCTAACATACGACCAACAGACACTACTGGATATCACCAAGTTAAGCAGTCACATAGAGTTTACTGGCTTTATACCACCCAGTCTACAATGCATTATGTGACCACGCAGTGATCAGCACCCCCCTCCCCCCCGGAAGGCCCCGAAGCACTGAGCCCGCATGAGCATGCTGACCACAAGAGAGTGCGTTGAAGGCGGGGTGAAGGTGCCAAAGGTGAGGCAAGAGAGGAGGGCTACATGCTAGGCTAAAGGCTCCCTCCAGCCGGCCACCGCTACCTAGTCTCTTAATGGCAAACGTTCGGTCTTTGGAAAATAAGCTAGACGAACTAAGAGCAAGGATTGAAGACCATCGGGAGACAAGAAAGTGCTGTGCCCTAATTTTCTGCGAGACCTGGCTTTCAGACAGAGTCCCGGAGAGCACTAGCCAGCTTAAGACTCACTCAACGCGCTGGGCAGACAGAACAGGAGACTCTGGTAAGATGAGAGGGTGTGTGTGTGTGTGTGTCTGTGTGTGTGTGTGTGTGTGTGTGTGTGTGTGTGTCTGTGTGTGTGTCTGTGTGTGTGTGTGTGTGTGTGTGTCTGTGTGTGTGTATTTATAAACCACTCGTGTTGTGGAGATGTACAGACCGTCTACAAGCACTGCTCGCCCAACGTGGAGTTTTCACTGCTGACATGCAGCATTACATGCTGACTATTACCTACCGAGGGAATTTAACACTGTTTTTTTGGCCACTGTATACATTTGTCCGCAGAGCAACTACAAAGTAGCGCTAAACAAACTCCATGACGTCATCCGCACAGTAGAGACAAAACATCCTGATGCTGTTTTTATTGTTGCTGGCGACTTTAACCAGTGCAATTTATGCACTGTACTCCCCAAATATTACCAGCATGTGGACATTCCCACCCGTGATAAAAGCACATTGGATCATGTTTATTCCAATATACGTGGCACCTACAGAGCAGCACCCCACTCCCACTTTGGACAGTCAGATCACATTTCACTGTTTATCTACCCAGCCTACAGACAAAAGCTGAAACAAACAAACCCTGTTATTAAGCAAATTAAGCGCTGGACTTCAGAGACTGAGAGCACCCTACAAGACTGTTTTGCTTGAACAGACCAGGGTGTGTTTAAAGCTGCAGCCACCCGAGAGGACTCTTCTGTAAACATACAGGATTATGCTGAATATGTGACTGGGTACATCAGCATGTGCATTGATACCATTGTACCCACCATACAGGTCAGAAAGTTCCCCAATCAGAAGCCCTGGATCAACAGTCAGGTACGTCAGATGCTGCATGCTCGCTCTTGTGCATTTAAATCAAGCTGTGAGGTCGAGTACAAAGCTGCAAAGCATGGACTGAGAAAGGCTGTAACAACAGCCAAGCAGTACAGAGAAAAGCTGGACAGCCTCTACTCCACTCCTGACCCGGGGCACATGTGGCAAGGCCTGCAACACATCACAGACTACAAGAGGACCAACAGCAGCACCACTAGCTCCACAGACAGCCTGCCAGGTGATCTCAACATCTTTTACACCTGCTTTGAGACCACCAGCTACAGTACCGAGAAGAGGACCCCCCCACCACCACCACCACACACCACCACCACCACTACCACTAAGAGTCTCACCAGGCCAGATAAACAAAGCATTGAGGAATATCAACCCCTGCAAGACAGCAGGTCCAGACAACACACCTGGATGGGCCCTCAGAGCATGTGCTACCGAGCTGATTGACATTCTTACAGCAATCTTCAACCTCTCCCTCAACCACAACATAGTCCCCTCCTGCTTCAAAATGACAACCATCATCCCCCTCCCCAAAAGGAGCCCCTCCGACCTGTCTTAATGTTTACAGACCGGTAGCACTCACTCCAATCATCATGAAGTTCTTCGAGAAAGTGGCACTGCCCCTCATTCAGGACAGCATACCAAGCACCCTGGACCCCTGCAGTATGGCTACTGGCCCAACAGGTCCACCTCGGATGCCATTGCTGCTGCACTCCATTATTCTTTCTCCCACCTGGAAGATAAAGACTCCTACATTAGGATGCTCTTTGTCGACTACAGCTCCGCCTTCAACACAGTCATCCCCCACAAACTCACCGACAAACTGTCTTCACTTGGCCTACACCCCACCCTCTGTAACTGGCTACTGGACTTTCTAACTGGCAGGCCCCAGTCTGTCAGGATGGGTAACAGGACTTCAGCCAGCATCATCACAAACACAGGTGTTCCACAGGGTTGTGTTCTCAGTCCCATCCTCTACAGCCTTTTCACCCATGACTGTGTTGCCCCCCACAGGGACAATATAATCCTAGAGTTCGCAAATGACACAGCAGCGATAGGACACATCACTGGTGATGACGAAACATCCTACAGGAGGGAGGTGGCCAACCTGGTGTCATGGTATGAGGACAACAACCTCACCCTCAACACGGACAAGACAAAGGAGATGATAGTGGACATGAGCAAAGGGAGGAGGAGACCCCATCAGCCGCTGTTCATCCGGAAGCTTGAGGTGGAGTGGGTGAGCAGCTTTAAATACCTGGGCATCCACATCAGCGAGGACCTTAAGTGGACACACAACACCACAGAGCTGGTTAAGAGAGCTCAACAGCGACTGTACTTTCTGAGGAAGCTGAAGATGTTTGGCATGTCCTCCAGGATTCTCAACAATTTCTGCAGCTGCATCATCGAGAGCATCCTGACCAACTGCATCACTGTGTGGTATGGCAGCACCACTGACCTGGACTGCAAATGCCGGCAGAGAGGGGTGAAGACAGTGGAGGAGATCATCAGGACTCCACTCCCCTCTCTGCAGAGCATCTACCACCGCAGAGTCCAAAGGAGCGCTGACGCCATCCTCTGGCACCCCACCCACCCCCAGCACAGACTGTTCACACTTCTATCCTCAGGCCGGAGGTACAGAAGTGTGAAATGCAGCACAACCAGAATGAAAAACTCCTTCTTTCCCACTGCCATCAGACTCCTGAACAAATAACAACTCCCAAAACGCTGCAACACAGCTTTGCATATAGGAACTCACACACCTGCTGCTAAATTTGCTCATTGCTCACCTGTACATTAGATATAGTCTCACCCTTCTGATGTCCATGTCATCTCTGCTGCTAATTATCATCTCTGCTGCTATTTATCATGTACAGTCTACTGGTACTGTTGTTACAGAGAAATTAGCACCGGGTGCTAATTTGTAATTTGTAATTATACACTGCTTGTTGCACAATGCTCATTTGCACACTGTACATAGGTTTATGCCATCTCAGGTTCACATCAGATTGCACAATGCTCATTTGCACACTGTACATAGGTTTATGCCATCTCAGGTTCACATCATCTCTGATATCAATATACCACTAACACTTTAGTCATCCAGTGAATTTTCAGTTTCATTCCTCTTGTCTGACTGCTTTAACTGCTTTAACTGTCCAAATTGCCTAGTGTGTGTTATTAGTACTCATTAGTTTTAGTATTTAGTATCAAGATGTGCTTAAGGAGTCCTAATTGCCTAACTGTGTGTTGGTGTGTGTGTTATTAGCATCCATTAGTATTAGGATTGAGTTACTGTGTTAGTGTGTCATTACCTTATTAGAATTGTTCTTTCAGTACCTATTACACGGGCATTCGTTTGGAGAGCAAAGTAAGAATTTCATTGCTCAGGAAATGTAGCATTTCTTAACTGTGCACATGACAATAAAGCCTTTGAATCTTGAATCATCTTGCCACCCTAGACGGGAGATTGTTGTCACATGTACTAAACAGCCAGTACTTGCCAGAAATTCCTGAAGCTCCTTCAGTGTTGCTGTTGGCCTCTTGGCAGCCTCCCTGACAAGTTTTCTTCTTGTCTTTTAATCAGTTTTGGAGGGATGTCCAGTTCTTGGTAATGTCACTGTTGTACCATGTTTTCCCCACTTGATGATGACTGTCTTCACTGTGTTCCATGGTAGATTTAATGCCTTGGAAATTCTTTTGTACCCTTCTCCTGACTGATACCTTCAAACAATGAGATCCCTCTCATGCTTTGGAAACTCTCTGCGGACCATGACTTGTGCTGTAAGATGTGACGACAAAAATGTCAGGAAAAGCCTACTAGAACAGCTGAACTTCATTTGGGGTTAATCAGAGGGACTTTAAATAGTGGCAGGTGTGTGCTGACTCCCACTTAACATGAGTTTGAATGTGATTGGTTAGTTCTGAACACAGCCACATTCCTAGTTATAACAGGGTGGGCATATTTATGCAACCAGGTTACTGTTCATTCATCTTCTTCAGCTTAATCCTTTTTGGGTTGTGGGGGGGCTGGAGCCTATCCCAGCATCTTTGGGCGAGAGGCAGGGTACACTCTAGACCAGGGGTGGGCAGTGAGGGCTATTCCACTGCAGGTTTTCTGTTCCACCTAGTCTCTTCAGCAGGTGTTTGCTCTGATCAGCTTCAAGGATTGCTAATCACTGAAAACATCTGCTGAAGAGACTGGGTGGAACAGAAAACCTGCAGTAGAATGGCCCTCCATGGCACATGATTGCCCACCCCTGCTCTAGACTGATTGCCAGTCCATCGCAGGGCCAACCCAGAGAGACCAACAACCATTCACTCTCACAGTCATACCTAAGGACAATTTAGAATCCCCAGTTTGATGCCAATTAACCTAACTTGCATGTTTTTGGCATGTGGGAGGAAACCGGAGAAATCCCGGAGTAAACCCACGCAGACACGGGGAGAACATGCAAACTCCACACAGATCACTGTTGGTCAGGGGCTGGGATCGAACCCAGGATCCCCCGGCCAAGGGTGAATTGCTGTGCTGCCGCAGTGTTAACCACTGCTCCACCGCGCCACCCACCAGGCTACTGTAAGTTTTTTATTTTTCCCCTTAAAAATTTCAGTTTGTTTTTCAATTGGGTTGTACAGGTTATTGGTCACATTAATGGGGGGAAACATTTTGCAATGATTTATCTTGCTCTTATTTTTACATCACAAAAACCTGGCATTTGAACAGGGATGTGTAGATTTTTTTTTATAGCCACTGTATATACAGTATATATGTAATACCAGAATATATGTGTATAAAAGCATTCTCAGTTTTGCCTTGAGAATCATCTAACAGAATGAAAAGTCTGGGAGTGTAAGGAAATCCCTGTGCCATACCTTCGTGATACCATCAAGTTTTTTTTTTTTGTTGATTTTTTTTGATTTTGTATACTTTATTGATCCCCAGAGGGGAAATTGAGGGCATCCACCTGGATGGATGAAGCAGCCACGGTACGGCGCTATCCCTTAACCATTCACACACACATTCACACCTAGGGCCACTTTAGAGTCTCCAGTTAACCTAACCTGCATGTTTTTGGCCTGTGGGAGGAAACCGGAGAAATCCCAGAGTAAACCCATGCAGATACGGGGAGAACATGCAAACTCCACACAGATCACTATTGGTCAGGGGGTGGGATCGAACCAGGGATCCCATGGCCAAGGGTGAGTTGCTGTGCTGGAGCTAACCACTGCTCCACCGCACCGCCCCAAAAAGTTCAGATTTTTTTTTCAGTCCATTTGATTTTGGTATTGATATGTAGTCACTAAAAAGTGGACAAACAGGTCAGTGACGTTAACACATCAGAATCAGAATCAGAATCAGAATCAGCTTTATTGGCCAAGTATGCACAACACATACAAGGAATTTGACTTTGGCGAAAAACTTGCTCTCGTTGTTCAGGTGAAGGATTTAAATAAGGATTCAATGACAACCAGAGTATGTACAGTAAATTACAGTCTGTCCACGTTTCTATAAAAGGATGCAAATATATACAGGAATATATGCAGTTATTTACTCGGACTAACCACACTTTGCAGAAATATATGAAAAAATATACAATCACACAGTATTTCAATGTGGACTCAGATTCAGTGATATAATGTGAATGAAGTAAAAAGCAGTGTGAGAGTTATGTGCAATGTAATAATGGATGAAAAGTCATGAGTACAGCAACAGGTAGGACTAGGTGAATGTTAGGAGTTCATCAGAGTGATGGCTTGAGGAAAGAAACTGTTCCTGTGACGGGTGGTTTTGACCTTCAGTGATCTGTAACGACGACCAGAAGATAGAAGTTCAAACAGTTTGTGGCCGGGGTGTGATGGGTCAGCACAGATGTTTCCCGCCCGTTTCCTGGTTATGGACCGATATAAGTTCTCAATGGAGGATAGGTCGGTACCAATGATCCTCTCCGCAGACTTAATGATCCGCTGCAGTCTGGTCTTGTCCTGTTTAGTGGCAGATCCAAACCAGACAGTGATGGAAAAGCAGAGGACAGATTGGATGATGGCGGTGTAGAAGACAACCAGCAGCTCCTGAGGCAAATCAAACTTCTTGAGCTGACGCAGAAAAAACAACCTCTGCTGGGCCTTTTTCCGGACAGTGTCAATATGGGAGGACCACTTCAGGTTCCGGGAGATTGTGGTACCTAGAAACTTGAAGGAGTCCACAGTGGACACTGTGCTGTTGAGGATGGTGAGTGGGGGGAATGAAGGGGGGTGTCGCCTGAAATCCACAGTCATCTCCACCGTTTTGGCTGGGTTAAGTTCAAGATGGTTCTGGCTGCACCAGAGGATCAGCTGCTCCACCTCCCGCCTGTATGCAGACTCATCATCATCCCGGATCAAACCGATGACTGTGGTGTCGTCCGCAAACTTCAGGAGCTTCACCGAAGGGTCCTCTGAGGTGCAGTCGTTGGAGTAGAGGGAGAAGAGCAGTGGGGAAAGGACACATCCTTGGGGGGCGCCAGTACTAATTTTTCGGGAGCTGGATGTAAATCTCCCTAGCTTCACCTGTTGCCACCTGTCAGTCAGAAAGCTGGAGATCCACTGGCAGGTGGAGGGGGGCACCTTGAGCTGGAGGAGTTTCTGATGAAGAATGCCTGGGATGATGGTGTTGAACGCTGAGCTGAAGTCGACAAACAGGATCCTGGCGTACGTCCCTGGGGAGTCGAGGTGTTGCAGGATGTAATGTAGTCCCATATTCACTGCATCATCCACTGACCTGTTTGACCGGTAGGCAAACTGCAGTGGGTCCATCAGGGGGCCTGTGATGACCTTCAGGTGGCTCAGCACCAATCTCTCCAAGGATTTCATGACCACAGAGGTCAGGGCAACAGGTCTGTAGTCGTTTAATCCTGTAATAGAGGGTTTCTTGGGAACTGGAATGATGATGGAGCGTTTGAAGCAGGAAGGCACTTCACGCAGCTCCAGTGATCTGTTAAAGATCCGGGTGAAGATGGGGGCCAACTCGTTGGAGCAGACTCTCAGGCAGGACGGAGACACACCATCAGGTCCTGCAGCCTTCTTGATCTTTTGTCTCTGAAAGACCCGGCGCACCTCCTCTTCACAGATCATTAGTGCTGGTGGGAGGTCAGAGTGGAGGAGGGATGGAGTTCCTGGGGCTGCAGATAATCCTTTTGTGTGGGTGGGAGGTGAGAACTGTAGGTTATTTTCAAACCTGCAGTAAAAGCTGTTTAGGTCATTAGCCAGCTGGAGGTTTTCCGCAGGGTGGGGGGATGGTCTCCTGTAGTTGGTGATATTCCGTAGGCCTCTCCAGACAGAAGCAGAGTTGTTAGCTGAGAAGTTTTTTTGTAACTTCACACTGTAGCTCCTCTTAGCAAGCCTGGTCTCCTTCGTCAGCATGTTTCTGGCCCGCTTGTACAGAGTCCAGTCACCAGTCCTGTAGGCCTCCTCCTTGGTCTGACGTAGCTGCTTCAGTTTAGGAATGAACCAGGGTTTATTGTTGTTGTATATGCAGAAGGTCTTGGTCTGCACACACATGTCCTCGCAGAAACAGGTGTATGATGTCACAGTGTCAGTGAGTTCATTTAAGTTAATGGCTGCAGCTTCACATCTGGGGACTGTCATCACCTGCGGCTCACGGGCTTCCGCCTCAGCTGCGCGCACACCTGCTCCTCATTAGTGTGCCACTACTTATTCCATCCTGCCCTGAGCTGCAGTCTGGAGCCGTCTGTCTCCCTACATGGATGCTCCCCAGCAGCTACCTTCTCGTCAGGCCTGCTGATCCTCGCTAAAGACACGTAAGCTGTCAGTTATCTTCTCATCATCTCCTACCAGCTTCCCCTGTGCACAGGTGGATTACCAGGCGGTGGACTTACCTTTCGTCTTCTCGCCGCTCCTCTGCCTCACCGCCTCGCCTGGACGTGCTACAGGACGTTGTCTCCCAGATCTGAGACCTGCCAACGCCAGCCACCGTTCTCTGCAAGTAAGCACAGCTCAAGATCACGTTCCCGTGTGGTTGCCTAGCTAACCCCTGTTCTCCTCTCACCCATAGGGTTGTCTGGCTGCACGACGTGCTGCTCTGTCCTGGCTGGCATTATCCACTCACATTACATATTATCCCTCATACACACATCCATACACCTTCCTTGCTGTTAAATAAAGTTATCAAATCCATCTGAGCCTGCGTGCGTGTTTCCTGGGCTGACATTATGTCAGTACGGCTCCAGCAAAGCGGCCCGGCGGACAGCGGGTTCGCACGCCGTTTTTCCACCCTCGAGGCTCGGGTGGATATGATAGCCCACCAACAGCAGGTGATACTCAATCAATTGACGTTAATCACTGACCGGTTAGACCGCCTGGATCCTCTGCGGTCCTTCCCTTCTGGTTCTCCTGGTGCTGCGGCTCCGGCTGTCTCCTCAGCCGCCCAGCCTGGCTCGGGGGCGCCAACCCGTCTCACACCAATTCCAACCCCCGCTCGCTTCAGTGGGAAACTTGGTGGAGCGAAGGGGTTCGTTCTACAGTGTGAGTCGGTGTTCTTGCGTGTCCCCGGGGATTTCCCCTCGGACCACAGCCGGATCGGTTATATGGCCAATCTTCTCGAGGGGCGAGCATTAACCTGGGCTTATGCCGTAATGACGAAGCCCAGTTACGCTAGCCTCTCGTATGACTGGTTCGTGTGGGACTTTTTAGAGGTTTTTGACCATTCCCATCTCGACAGCGTCCTCGCTGAACGGCTCCTTGGTCTCCAACAGGGAGTTCGCTCAGCGGCGGAATACGCGGTCGACTTCCGGGTGGCAGCGGAGGAGGTGGGCTGGGGAGAGGCATCTCTCTGCAGCATCTTTCTCCGAAGCCTCAACTCGGGTCTGAGGGATGAGCTGGCTGGTCGGGACCTCCCAGGGCGACTTTCTGAACTTATCTCGCTCACGATAAGCCTGGACAACAGGCTGCGTGAGCGGGCTGTGGAGCAGAAGTCTGCCAGCCGCTCGCGCGGAGCTTCCCTTCGCCCAGCTCAGTCTCGCCCCCTGGCGTTACCAACTCCGGAGACCGCCGATGAACCAGAGGCCATGGCTGTTGGGCGCACTAGGCTCCCCCTAGCGGAGAGACAACGCCGGCGGGAATGGGGTCTCTGCATATATTGCGGAGATGACCGACATCCCGTGGAGCTGTGCCCGATTAAGCCCAAACGGGGAGGTCCGCGAGTCACAATAGGGGGCCTCGCGGACTCTAACCGGTCTAACTCCCTGTCCTCATGCACACTGCCCTTACGATTCTGCCACAATTCCACTGGGCATTCCATCCACGCACTGGTGGATTCCGGGGCAGAGCAGAGCTTTATTTCCAAGAGCCTGGCAACCCGTTTGGGCATACCAAGTCAATCACTGACATCTCCCCTCAACTTGGTCACACTCTCCCGTTCTCCTTTGGGAACGGTAACACATCGCACTAAGCCAGTCCCCATCATCATCTCCGGCAACCACCGGGAGGATTTGTCCTTCTACATCCTGCCCGCCCTGTCGGACCGTGTCATCCTGGGATACCCCTGGCTACGGCTGCATAACCCTGTCCTGGACTGGAGGACCGGCAGCGTTTTGTCCTGGAGCACCTTCTGCTTGGGCACCTGTCTCCAGTCGGCGCCCTGTGCACCGTCCTCCCCTCCATCAACGCCCGTCGCTGAGCCTCCGGACCTGACCCTTGTTCCGCAGGAATTCCACGACTTAGGAGCGGCGTTCAGTAAGTCCAGAGCCTTGTCTCTTCCCCCGCATAGACCCTATGACTGCGCGATCAACATCCGCCCGGGGGCTCCCCTGCCATCAGGCCGCCTGTACAGCCTTTCTGCACCAGAGCGAGAAGCAATGGACACATACATTAAGGAGTCTCTCAGCACTGGAATCATCCGCCCCTCCTCATCTCCACTGGGTGCAGGATTTTTCTTCGTGGCAAAGAAGGATGGGTCCCTTCACCCCTGTATCGACTTCCGAGCCCTGAATGACATCACCATCAAGGACCGTTACACACTGCCCCTTATGGACACTGCCTTCCACTCCCTCCAGGGGGCGACCTGGTTCACCAAGCTCGACCTCCGCAGCGCTTACCATCTCGTTAGGATCCGGGAGGGGGACGAGTGGAAGACGGCCTTTAGGATGCCCAGCGGCCACTTTGAGTATCTTGTGATGCCGTTTGGGCTCACCAACGCACCTGCCGTCTTCCAACGTCTTATCAACGACGTCCTCCGGGACTTTCTGGGAGTGTTCGTTTTTGTGTATCTGGATGATATTCTCATCTTCTCCAAGGCACGAGATGAGCATCAAGTTCATGTGAGGCGGGTCCTGCAATGGCTGTTGGAGAACCGGTTGTTTATTAAGGCTGAGAAGTGTGCAAGTTTTTTGCCCGTACCACCTCCTTCCTGGGGTTTGTCATTTTGCACAATCAGATCCTCCCTGACCCTGCGAAGGTTAAAGCGGTGATCGAGTGGCCCACGCCCACGTCCAGGAAGCAGGTGCAGCAGTTTATTGGCTTCGCAAATTTCTACCGGCGCTTCATCCCTAAGTTCGGCGCCATTGTCTTCCCCCTGACCCGCCTCACGTCATCGAAGGTGCCTTTCCAGTGGTCCGAGGAAGCGGCCACCACCTTTAAGACCCTCCAGGCGGAATTCTCGTCATCCCGGGTCCTGACCCAGGTCGATCCTGCGCTTCAGTGCTTGGTGGAGGTTAACGCGTCTGATACGGGGGTGAGGGCAGTGCTCTCTCAGCGCTCGCCGGTGGATGGAGTCAAGCGCCCCTGCGCCTTCTTCTCTCGACGGCTGACGGCGGCGGAATGTAATTATGACGTCGGTGACAGGGAGCTTCTCGCTGTCAAACTCGCACTTGAAGAATGGCGTCACTGGTTGGAGGGGGCAGCCCAACCCTTTGTGGTCTGGACGGACCACAAAAATCTGGAGTACCTGAGGTCAGCTAGGCGTCTGAATGCCCGACAGGTGCGCTGGTCTCTGTTTTTTGCTCAATTTAATTTCACCATCACGTACCATCCAGGCTCGAAGAATGGGTTGCCCGACACCCTCTACAGGCAGTTTGCCCCTGAGGGATCCGGGGAGTCCGGCCATACCATCCTGCCCAAGTCGTGCGTTGTAGGAGATTGCCTGGCCCATCAAGGACAAGATCCTGGATGCACAGAAGACGGAACCGGATCCTGGCGGAGGGCCGGAGGGGAGGCTTTTTGTTCCATCTGCAGTTCGGGGTGAAGTGATCCACTGGGCCCACACCTCCAGACTCGCCTGTCACCCCGGCATTTCCCGCCTGGTGAGCTGGCTGCAGCGCTCGTTTTGGTGGCCTGGGCTCCACAAAGACGTTACCAACTATGTCCAGGCCTGTCCCCAGTGCGCAACCGGCAAGAACCAGAACTCTCCACCTGTGGGTCTACTCCAGCCTCTGCCGGTCCCGGGCAGGCCCTGGTCGCACATCGCCCTTGATTTCATCACGGGGTTACCAGTCTCTAACACCTATGACACGGTCCTGACAATTGTGGACAGATTCTCCAAGGCCGCCCATTTTGTGCCTCTTCAGGGTCTCCCTTCAGCGCGCGAGACGGTCGATCTTCTGGTCCACCATGTTGTCAGACTGCATGGTATCCCGCTGGACGTGGTCTTGGACAGGGGTCCGCAGTTTGTCTCCCAGGTCTGGAGGAGTTTTTGCAACGCCTTAGGAGCCACTGTGAGTCTCTCCTCAGGTCACCACCCTCAATCTAATGGGCAGTGCAAGCGCACGAACCAGGAGTTGGAAGCCGCTCTGCGCTGCGTAACATCCTCCAATCCATCCTCCTGGAGCTCCTACCTGACCTGGGTAGAGTACGCCCATAATTCAACCCAGTCCACGGCAACAGGGGTGTCACCCTTTGAAGCATCCTTGGGGTATAACCCCCCTGTTTTCCCTGAGCAGGAGGGTGAGCTAGCCGTTCCCTCCGTGCAGGCGCACATCGGGTGTTGTCGGAGGATTTGGGCCAAGACTAAGGATGCGCTTTTACGCACGGCGGCGTGCAACAGCTCCACCGCTAATCGACACAGGAGACCAGCCCCTGCCTATCAGGTGGGTCAGCGGGTGTGGTTGTCTTCGCAAGACATCAATCTGAAGGGAGAGAAGAGGAAGTTGGCTCCGAGATTCCTCGGCCCCTTCATGATCGCCAAAATCATCAACCCGGTGGCTGTGCGTTTGGCCCTCCCCCCCTCCCTTCGGGTGTGTCCCACCTTCCACGTTTCCAAACTGAAACCTGTTGTGTCCAATTCACTCTGCCCTCCTCCTAGGTCTCCACCCGCACCTCGTATGATCGATGGTGACCCGGCGTGGGGAGTTTCTGCCATCCTGGACTCCCGGCGTCGTGGTCGCGGGTTGCAATACCTGGTTGACTGGGAGGGTTATGGGCCAGAGTGGAGATCCTGGGTGCGCTCTTCGTGGATGTTGGATCCTGACCTCATCGCGGAGTTTCACCGGACACAGCCAGGTAAGCCAGTGCCAGGAGGCGCTGGGGGGGGGGGGGGGGGGTACTGTCATCACCTGCGGCTCACGGGCTGCCGCCTCAGCTGTGCGCACACCTGCTCCTCGTTAGTGTGCCACTACTTATTCCATCCTGCCCTGAGCTGCAGCCTGGAGCCGTCTGTCTCCCTACATGGATGTTCCCCAGCAGCTACCTTCTCGTCAGGCCTGCTGATCCTCGCTAAAGACACGTAAGCTGTCAATTATCTTCTCATCATCTCCTACCAGCTTCCCCTGTGCACAGGTGGATTACCAGGTGGCGGACTTACCTTTCGTCTTCTCGCCGCTCCTCTGCCTCACCGCCTCGCCTGGACGTGCTACAGGACGTTGTCTCCCAGATCTGAGACCTGCCAACGCCAGCCACCGTTCTCTGCAAGTAAGCACAGCTCGAGATCACGTTCCCGTGTGGTTGCCTAGCTAACCCCTGTTCTCCTCTCTCCCATAGGGTTGTCTGGCTGCACGACGTGCTGCTCTGTCCTGGCTGGCATTATCCACTCACATTACATATTATCCCTCATACACGCATCCATACACCTTCCTTGCTGTTAAATAAAGTTATCAAATCGATCTGAGCCTGCGTGCGTGTTTCCTGGGCTGACATTATGTCAGGGACAAACTGCTAGAATAGCTGACAAAGTCTTGAGGGCAAGCTTTGAACCATCAAGCGAATTATTTGAATTAAGAACTTGAAACAAACAAACAAACAAACAAACAAACAAAAAAACCCAACATATTTTTATGCAAATCTTACCAAGTATTCCTGTCACAAGCTGGGTTCTGGAGGTTCTACTGGACCCAGTCTCATGGCTCCTTCTCTGTAATTGTATATTTATTTGTTGTATTTTTTATGCCTTTTTGAGTTGTCACACTGCTTCCTATTTCTCTGTTTATGTTTCAGTTTACTGGCCATGTCTCACTTCATTTGTGATTATTATCTAGTCTGTATTTGGTTCTGTTTGTATTTATTCTGTGAGCTGACAGCTGCCAGGCATTATTTCTGGGTTTGTGCTTTGTATGACGCCCCCTGTCTAGCTGTCAGTCCACCTGCTCCTCCCTCACCTCTCATCATTACCAGCTGATCCCAATCACTGTTATGGTTTCCTCTTTTCACGCTCAGGGGTACCCACACCTGTGCTCATTCACGTTGTTATCCGCATGTATTTAAGGACTGTCTGTTCATTGTCTTATTGCTGCACTATTGAATGTCTCCATGTTTGTTCCTCCGCTCAAACTCCATGTTTGCAGAGTGATGCCAGCTCTGGAACGCCAATTGTAAGTTTTTTTCCTCATTTGTATTTTTGTATGTTCTGCACAGTTTTTTGGACTTCTGTTCTTTTTGTTAATAAATGTCACAAACGTAATCCAGTGTCAGGGTCTGTTTTCCTGCCCCGGAGGGGCATTTATGACAATCCATCCATCCATCTTCTACCGCTTAATCCTTTCGGGTCGCGGGGGGGCTGGAGCCTATCCCAGCATCTTTGGGCGAGAGGCAGGGTACGCCCTGGACAGATCGCCAGTCCATCGCAGGGCCAACACAGAGAGACAGACAACCATTCACTCTCACATCCATACCTAAGGACAATTTAGAATCCCCAGTTTTGATGCCAATTAACCTAACTTGCATGTTTTTGGCATGTGGGAGGAAACCGGAGTCCCCGGAGTAAACCCACGCAGACACGGGGAGAACATGCAAACTCCACACAGAAGGGTCATCGATGGTCTGGGGGTGGGATCGAACCCATGATGGTCAAGAGTGGAATCGATCCCATGACCTTCTTGCTGTGCTGCCACCGTGCTAACCACTGAACCACCGTGCTGCCCCATTTATGACAATTCCTTTCTTAAACTGGAATTTAGATGTGTCTCATGAAAATATTTTCATTTTAAACAATGGAAGCTCTGTGTACTGAGCCTTATGTAAAATTTAATATATTCTCCCATATATTTGTTCTTGTTCATTGCAGAAGAACTAAGGAGAAGCAGGGATTTAATGTATATTCCCTATAATGTAGAACCAATGGGTTGTAAGTGTCACGACCTGAACGCTATCCTTCTCCGCGTTCAGGTTGTCCAGTGTCGCTCCTGCTCCGTGCTAGTCCGTGCCGGGTCTTACAAGGCCCGTAGTTTGACAGCGCCCAGCTGATCTCCAGCTGTCTAGTTCAGCTGCTCTGGGACAGCTGTCTCCCATCATAGATAATTATCTCCCCCGCTTCTGATTGGGTTCTCTTCCCCACTTAAGCGAACAGCCGAGAGTTACTCCTCGCTGCGACCTCACTATGGAAGGACGTGCACCGTGTTTCCACGACTGGAGTTCCCATGTCCAGCTTCAGTTCCCCGTTACCTCGGTGCTACACCCTTAGTAAGTGCTGCGGCTCGGCGTGTGTTTCCCCTCGCCGCCTCTCTAGCCTTTCTCTCTGGGTTGTACATTGTCTTTAGTTCTGTGTGTATTTTAGCCCCACGTGGCTCTTTTCCTTACTGTTTGTTATCTAGTGTTGTGCGTGTTATAGCCCCACGTGGCTCTTTACTTTATTATTTGTACTTTGTGTGTTTACGTTAATAAATTACGCAAACTCACTGGTCGCCCTCGCGTCTCCTTTCTGGCTCGTGAGAGCCAGGCATGACAGTACGTCGCTGCCAGACTGAGACGTCTGCGACCGTGAGTTTGCAGTGGGACTTATTGTTTTTCCTTTCCTCTGGGTGCAGGCAAACTGGTATCATGTCTCCCTCCAGGAGGCGTATGCGGCACCCAGGCCACGATCTCTCGGAGGCTCTGGACCTTGTGGATGGGACGCTTTTCACCACGGACCTCTACGATACTCCCAGCGAGTTACGCTGGCGTCTGGAGCTCGCCGAGAACATGATTAACAACCTCCCTCGCTACTTCCATCTCCCCGAGGTTAAGGCGAGGAGGGCAGACATCTCTGTGGCCTGGGAAAGACTCCGTAGGCTGGAGGAGAACCCCGGCAGGAAGCCGAAGACAGGAGATCATCGCTCCTCGCTTCGGAATCCCGCTCCTGCCGCCGATCCAGTCCAGGAGTTTGCCTCACCCAGGGGTAATCCCCAAGGTAGAGTGACGTCAACCGGGGTTCCCCCGGAGAAGATAAGGTTGACAGCGATTCGCATTGCGGACCGAGTGGCTGCCGCTTGTTCCGCCGCCTATCCCCCCGTAGCCATGAAGCATGTGATAGCGGCGGTCAGGCTGGTTGAGAAGAACCCTGAGCTGTATGATTATCCGGGATACGCTGACCTGTTGGCTTCGGTCTCCGTACAGGAGCGGCGTTTCCCCGACTTCACATTCAGAAGACGTCGCTCCCAAATTCCCCGAACATCTCAGCGAGAGCCCCGTCCGGATCCCACTCCAGGAAGCCATATGAATTTCGCCTCCCAGCCTGCTGTAGCTCCCGTGTCTCGCCGAAGAAGCGAATCAGCTGCTCTCGCTCCTGGGCCCTCTCTTCCCGCTGTCCCGTCAGCTCTGGGCCCCCGGTTCTCCTCAGCTGTTTCTCCCCCCCTTCGTCATTAACTCCGGCTGCTGAGAACAGCGCAAATTCATCTTTAGGTGTCCCCAGTCCCGATCCGGTGCGAGGGGCATCACCTCGTCTGTCCAGGGGGTCCTCCACTTCCATCCGGCTGGGAGAAGAAAGACTCAAGTCCCTTGCAGCGGGTTCCACCGACTCTCCGGGAATCAGGCAAGTGTCTTTTCATTCTCCTTCCGTTATGAGTGAATTGCCTTGTTTGATTCCTGGGGGAGGAGTTCAGGGTTCACAGTCCCCTGAGCTCTCTCCTCCCGCTGCAAAAGTAAAATATGAACCTACGACCTCTGTGTCTCTCCCCCCCGAGTGTGCCCTGGTGCCAAGTCCGCACCGCCGAGCGAGGAGGAGGTCTGCGGCCCTGGAAGGTTTCGCCCCAGCCCCGCAGCCACGTCATGGGCAGAGGAGAAGGTCGAACTGCCTGTTGGAGCCTGTGCCGACGATTAAGCGTCCCCGGGTCTCCACGGAGGAATGGTTCGGCCCAGATCTCCTGCCTCCATGCCATGCGGGCTGTCGACGTGGTCTTCGGCGCTTGGAGGTCGTCTGACTGTGGGTACCATCATGTCGGCTGCGGAGCCATTCGCAGTTGAGTGGGAGCCGGAAGACGGAGTCCTGCACGTTGAACCCGGAGCATCGAAGTCCTGGATGGCGGTAGAACCCGAGATCAGGTGAGTGCTCTATTTTCTCTCTCTCATCTATTTTCTGGAGCATTATTGTCTGTCTCTCGGGGGGGCGAGCCGGGTGCAGCCGTCTGCTGGGCTCGAGCCTGTCTCGCCGGGCTCTGCCACTGCCGGTGATCCTGATCCTGGTTCCTTTTGTACCTCTGAGCCTCTCCCCTGGGTCACTGGAGACGAACCTGCTCTGGGTGCCACCTCGGAGGTTCCAGTTCTCTGCACGGTGTTTGCCTCAGATGCTGCGCCCGGAAGTGCTTTACCGGTCCAATTGGGGTCCACCGGGGGTGCTTCGCCGGTCCAGTTGGGGTCCACCGGGGGTGCTTCGCCGGGCCAATCGGGGTCCACTGGGGGTGCTTCGCCGGCCCAATCGGGTTCACCGGGAGTGCTTCGCCGGTCCAGTTGGGGTCCACCGGGAGTGCTGTACCGGCCCAATCGGGGTCCACCGGGGGTGCTTCACCGGTCCAGTTGGGGTCCACCGGGAGTGCTGTACCGGCCCGATCGGGGTCCACCGGGAGTGTTTCGCCGGCCCGATAGGGGTCCACCGGGGGTGCTGCGCCGGTCCGGTTAAAGGTCAGTGAGGGAGCTGGAGGATTGTGTTCGTCTGATGTCAGGCTGACTTTGCCCCTTGCCTCCATCTCCTCTCCCCCTGCCAATGTTGGGGTTTCTCTCACCCGGGTCAGTTTCCTCCTGCCTTTTCCCTCAGGGAGGAAGCTGCACCAAAACTTCTCCCTCAGCTCTCGGTGGTCTGAGGTCACGGGACGACCGCCTGGGGAGCCGTCTGGCTGGTTCGGTGATCTGGGTCGGCCTCCGGAGAAACTGTGTCTCCTAGCCTGGGACTCTGGTAGGCCGCCCGAACTGGTATTGTGGTTCCTGGCCTGGTGGAGTTCGGGTCCCCCTCCGGACAAGCTGTCACCGCCTGCCCCGCTCCACCTGCTGACGTTCCTGGAAGAATTGACTGACTGTTCATTGCCTTGTGTTTGATTGTCCTCCCTAACTTAATACTTTTCAGGACATCAAAGAACTTTCTGCCCTAGAGTCCTTATTGTGGTGTCATTCCAACTAAAATTTCCTTAGACTATTTTCTGTGTCTTATAATCCCAGTATGAACTCTTATTCAAATTAGCCCTTTAAGTAGCTTTTGCTTCACATTGCCTGGCCTCATTCCGAGTAGTCTTGTCTATCTGTATTTATATCCTCCTTCAGACTGTTTGGTGACATTTTTTGTGCTAATACATGTTTGAGGAGTTGTTCCTTTTGTATCTTTATGCCAATTTGCTGTTCCAGGCTCTATTTTTAGGTCTTATGCCCGGATTGCCTCCTTTGTATATTCTGTTTTGGCCGGGGTTACATGTGTAAGTCTATTTCAACCATATGTTCACAGAGTTTTGTAGTTTTTGGCCTTCGGGACATGAGTTTTTTTTATTGTCCTCGCCCTAAGTTATTGTGAGCTTTTTCCATGACTATGTCGCTATGTTTCTGCATTTTGGTTCTTGTCGTTTTTCCCCACCTCCTGTGGTTACCTACTTAGACCGTCTGGCCTCTGCAGAGGAGGGGGTGATAATTATTTCCTGTTTGAGATTTATGTTGTGTCTGATTCTATGCTGTTATCTGGGTTTTGTTTTTTTTTTCCTTCTCTCCCTCCTTTTCCTTGTCCCTCGCTTTCCCCCAGACCTGGCCCCCACCGCCCTCCCTGGTCTTTCCCTCAGGGGGGGGGGGGGTGTAAGCCTGCGCCAGGAGGCGCGGCTCGGGGGAGGAGTACTGTCACGACCTGAACGCTATCCTTCTCCGCGTTCAGGTTGCCCAGTGTCGCTCCTGCTCCGTGCTAATCCGTGCTGGGTCTTACAAGGCCCGTAGTTTGACAGCGCCCAGCTGATCTCCAGCTGTCTAGTTCAGCTGCTCTGGGACAGCTGTCTCCCATCATAGATAATTATCTCCCCCGCTTCTGATTGGGTTCTCTTCCCCACTTAAGCGAGCAGCCGAGAGTTACTCCTCGCTGCGACCTCACTATGAAAGGACGTGCACCGTGTTTCCACGACTGGAGTTCCCATGTCCAGCTTCAGTTCCCCGTTACCTCGGCGCTACACCCTTAGTAAGTGCTGCGGCTCGGCGTGTGTTTCCCCTCGCCGCCTCTCTAGCCTTTCTCTCTGGGTTGTACATTGTCCTTAGTTCTGTGCGTATTTTAGCCCCACGTGGCTCTTTTCCTTACTGTTTATCTAGTGTTGTGCGTGTTATAGCCCCACGTGGCTCTTTACTTTATTATTTGTACTTTGTGTGTTTACGTTAATAAATTACGCAAACTCACTGGTCGCCCTCGCGTCTCCTTTCTGGCTCGTGAGAGCCAGGCATGACAGTAAGGTATGCAAACACAGATCTGTGCCTTGCTATTACTGTGCACACTGTCTACATGAGACTTTAGAGTCCTTTACTTCTTCATCACCCTTCATCACAAGGACAATGAGGACTGGCAATCCCACACCATATCAAGTGAAAAACAATTCTGCCATCGTTTCTTTTCTGAGCTGCAAATAATTCATTTGTGATGCAAAGCGACTCAGCTGAATGGCAGAAGAAGAGCTCAAATTACTACTGCTAACTAAATGCAAATGAATGCCATGTTTGCCATGACGGGATCAACCCACTTGTTAAAAAAAGATAGCGTATTGTGTGGTGCTTTTAGCTGCTTTAATATGATTACTCATGACAAGGAAGTTAAAAGCTTTCAGGCCTTGCTCCTTCTAGCTGGGGAAACAGAAACATACTAAACATACTGATATACAGTGTATAAGCCATGTGTGTGTACAGTGGGGAAATAAGTATTTGATCCCCTGCTGAATTTGTAACAGTCCATGATTTTTATGGTAGGTTTATTTTAACAGAGAGACAGAATATAAAAAAAAAATCTAGAAAAAATATTAAATAAGGGTTATAAATTAATTTGCATTAATTTGCATTTGACTGATGGAAATACAGTATCTCACAAAAGTGACTACACCCCTCACATTTTTGTAAATATTTTATTATGTCTTTTCATAGGACAACAGTGAAGATATGACACTTCGATACAATGTAAAGTAGTCAGTGTACAGTTTGTATAACAGTGTAAATTTGCTGTCCCCTCAAAATAACTCAACACACAGCCATTAATGTCTAAACCGCTGGCAACAAAAGTGAGTACACCCCGAATTGAAACTGTCCAAATTATATCCAAAGTGTCAATAATTTGTGTGGCCACCATTATTTTCCAGCGCTGCCTTAAATCTCTTGGGCATGGAGTTCATTAGAGCTTCACAGGTTGCCACTGGGATCCTCTTCCACTCCTCCATGATGACATCATGGAACTGGTGGATATTCGAGACCTTGCACTCCTCCACCTTCTGTTTGAGGATGCCCCACAGTTGCTCAATAGGGTTTAGGTCTGGAGTCATGCTTGGCCAGTCCATCACCTTTACCCTCAGTTTCTTTAGCAAGGCAGTGGTCATCTTGGAGGTGTATTTGGGGTCATTATCATGTTGGAATACTGCCCTACAGCCCAGTTTCTGACGGGAGGGGATCATGCTCTGCTTCAGTATGTCACAGTACATGTTGGCATTCATGGTTCCCTCAATGAACTGTAGCTCCCCTGTGCCTGCAGCACTCATGCAGCCCCAAATCATGACACTCCCACCACCATGCTTGACTGTAGGCAAGACACACTTGTCTTTGTACTTCTCACCTGGTTGCCGCCACACACGCCTGACACCATCTGAACCAAATAAGTTTATCTTGGTCTCATCAGACCACAGGACTTGGTTCCAGTAATCCATGTCCTTAGTCTGCTTGTCTTCAGCAAACTGTTTGTGGGCTTTCTTGTGCATTATCTTTAAAAAGGGCTTCCTTCTGGGATGACAGCCATGCAGACCAATTTGATGCAGTGTGTGGCGTATGGTCTGAGGACTGACAGGCTGACCCCCCACCCCTTTAACCTCTGCAGTAATGCTGGCAGCACTCATATACTTTATCTATTTTCAAAAGACAACCTCTGGATATGACGCTGAGCACATGCACTCAACTTCTTTGGTCGACCATGGCGAGACCTGTTCTGAGTGGAACCTGTCTTGTTAAACCACTGTATGGTCTTGGCCACCATGCTGCAGCTCAGTTTCGGGGTGTTGGCAATCTTCTTATAGCCTAGGCCATCTTTATGTAGAGTAACAATTCTTTTTTTCAGATCCTCAGAGAGTTCTTTGCCATGAGGTGCCATGTTGAACTTCCAGTGACCAGTGTGAGAGAGTGTGAAACCTGAGACCTTGCAACACTAATGAGTCACATGACACCGGGGAGGGAAAATGGCTAATTGGGCACAATTTGGACATTTTAGCTTAGTAATGCGGCGGCATAAAATAATGCGGCGTTGTTGGAGGTTTTAAGTAGAGTTTTATTATATCATACCGCCGTCACAAGCTCTGCTCCCGGCGCCGTGCATGCGCGCCGAGAGCGAGCCCACGGCTCTCAGAGAAGGAGGGACACAAAGTCTGTGTCCTGCAGCAGAGGTTGAAGTGAGAGTGAGAGAGGATGAGAGCATGGTTACAATGCAGTATATATACACCCAACTACAACAATACATCAAAGCATTCACAGCAGTTGGTCTGATCAAAGAGATAACAGGACAGGCATGAGACATTTGCATGAAAGGCAACCATTAACATCACAGAGGCGAGCCAGACGAAACGGGGCTGCCTGTAGACATTAATACACATTTCACTGTTCTGTTATTTGCTCTAGCCGAGCGCTGTGTTTGACCAGTCTGTTTGTGGAGATTTACACCAAAGCACATCTACATATGTAAGATGCTCAGAAGAAGCACAGTAAGGACAAGATGCATGAACACTTTAACTTCACGGCTGTAAACGCAGCATGCAGCGGAAAAAACCCAGGAGTGCGAGCTGACTGTCTCTGTGTTCTGTCTGTGTGTTGTGGGGGTTTAATCAAACCGCTACAGTAACTAGTGGTTTAGACATTAATGGCTGTGTGTTGAGTTATTTTGAGGGGACAGCAAATTTACACTGTTATACAAGCTGTACACTGACTACTTTACATTGTATCAAAGTGTCATATCTTCAGTGTTGTCCCATGAAAAGATATAATAAAATATTTACAAAAATGTGACGGTGTACTCACTTTTGTGAGATACTGTAACTATTTGATTCCCAAGCAAAACGTGACTTTGTACTTGGTAGAGACAGCCTTGTTGGCATCACAGAGGTCAGACATTTCCTGTAGTTGGTCAACAGGTTTGCACACATCTCAGGGGGGGATTTTCGTCCACTCCTCTTTACAGATACTCTCCGAATCCTGAAGGTTTCAAGGCTGTCATTTGGCATCTTGAAGTTTCAGATCCCTCCACAGATTTTCTATTGAAGGTCCGGAGAATGGCTAGGCCACTCCAGGACCTTAATGTGCTTCTTCTTCAGCCACTCCTTTGTTGCCTTGGCCATATGTTTTGGGTCATTGTCATGCTTGAAGACCCATCCACATCCCATCTTCAGTGTTCTGGCTGAGGCCAGGAGGTTCTCATCAGAGATTCTACAGTGCATGGCCCCATTCATCAGCTACTCAATGTGATGAAGTCTTCCTGTACCCTTAGCAGAGAAACAGCCCCAAGGTAGAATGTTTCCACCTCCATATTAGACAGGTGGGGATGGTGTTCTTGGGGTCATATTCAACATTTCTCTGCCTCCAAACACAGGGAGTCGAGCTGATGCCAAAAAGCTCAATCTGACCATATCACATTTCCCAAGCCTTCTCCGAAGCATCCTTACCTCATGAGATGTGATCTTGCATGGAGCTCCAGAGCGAGGGTGATTGACTGTTATTTTGTATTTCTTCCATCTTCGAATCATTGCACCAACAGTGGTCTCTTTCTCACCAAGCTTCTTGCTGATGGTCTTGTATCCCATTCCAGCCTTGTGCTGGTCTACATTCTTGTCTCTGATGTCTTTTGACAGCTCTTTGGTCTTGCCCATGGTGGTGAAGAAGTTTGAATTGAAGAGACTGATTCTTTGACAGGAATCTTTTATACACATAACGGGTTGAGATCAGGAGTACTTTCTTAAAGGGACAGGACTGTTATGATTCCCTGTGTGCTACTATGCAGCGCACGGAGGAAGAAATAGAAAAACCCAATTGCGGGAGTAGAGAGTGCACTTTATTGAACATAAACACCAACATAACTAGTCCAGCTTGCAGACACGATTACTAACAGAGGGTTGCAATGATTATGATAATGAGGCCACCGGACATGCAGGGATGCCACCTGGATGTTCCGCAGCCTTTGGGAGGGAATGCCTAGTGCTGCTGTAGGCTGACGGCACGAAGAGAAAAGCAAACATGACTTACGGCTGGAACGATCCGTGGCTGTCCGTGTAGTCCGGTGGATGAGGGTGAAAACAGGAACAGCCGACGATGCCAGGCTGAAGATCGACGAAGGTAATGGAATAACCAAACACAGAGGAACACGCTGCTGTGTATGAAGGTCAGTGCGCCGACGATCTCGTCCTACTAACGCAGTGTATATGTAACAATGATACTAATGAGAGAAGAGACCGCCGGTGTGAGGAAGCATGGGCTGGACATAATAACTCCCAGGTGTGCATGAGTGAGTGTCTGAGCATGTGAATGGGAATAATGGAGTGTGTATGTATGTGTGTGAAAACACCCGTAATGAGAAACAGCTGATGGCACTGACGGAGGAGGAGGCGTGCCGGAAGTGTCAAGGAGCAAAGGACCCAAATAGCTCCCTGACGCGCCTGATGGAAAATAGGGCCACCAACAATGGTCAGAGCTGGGTTTGGAACCACCAAACCCAGGTTCGTGACAGCCCCCCAGGGGTGGATACCAGACACCCCAGTACCATCAGCCAAAAACCAAAAAAACACCACCAAGGACCCCCCTCCCCCGCAAAGACAGATAACTACCCAGGGTAGGAGGTGGGGGGCGGGGAACAGGTTAGGAGGGAAGCAACACATGCAAAAAACACAACACAGAATGCAAAATAATAATGTAACAATCCTAACAGCCCCCCCTACCTAGGAGACTAACTACCCCCTCAGGAGTCCAAAGTTCAGGAGGTCGTCCAGCGTCCCAGGGCCCCGGCATGGTGAAGGTTGACTGATCGAGTGGCCTGCCCAAGTCCCAAGCCCAGCAGGTGGCCCACTGAACAGTGTCAGGCGGCCTGCCAGGACCGTTGGGCCACCCGACCCGAGAACCAAGTCTTTTGGGTGGCCGACCAGCGTGGTTGAGCCACCAGCACTGGGGGTGCAGGCGAAGAGATTGCCTACCCACTGGGGACCTTAGAGGTTGGTGGCCAATCCGAGGGATAAGAGCCCCCCCCCCCCCCCCCCGCCCCCTGAGACATGGAAAACAGGGACCGCAGCACCCGCATTGGTCCCGGTCTGGGACATGGCTACCCCTGCGCTGGTCCTGGCCTGGGACATGGCTGCACCCGTGCTGGTCCCGGCCTGGGACATGGCTGCACCCGTGCTGGTCCCGGCCTGGGACATGGCTGCACCCAGGCTGGTCCCGGCCTGGGACATGGCTGCACCCAGGCTGGTCCCGGTCTGGGACATGGCTGCACCCGTGCTGGTCCCGGCCTGGGACATGGCTGCACCCGTGCTGGTCCTGGCCTGGGACATGACTGTACCGGCGGTGGACTCCGGCTGGAGCTCTGCTGCACCGGCGGTGGACTCTGGCTGGGGCTCTGCTGCACCAGTGGTGGACTCCGGCTGGAGCTCTGCTACATCCGTGGTGGGCTTTGGCTGGAGCTCCGCTGCACCCATGGTGGGCTCCAGCTGGAGGACCGTTGCACCCACAGTGGGGACTTCATTGCTCCCGCGGTGGTCTCCCCAATGGGAGAGGTAGGGTTCCTCCCTGATCCCAGCACTGGATCCAGACCTTCGGTGGCCTCTGGTGGCACCAGCTGCTCTCCGACGACCCTGGCCTGGAGCTCCGAACCCGGAGGGAGAGAGAAATAAACCGAGTCAGGGTCACCGGGAGTGGCAGAACCCGGTGAGGTGGCCCCGAGGGCTACTGCTAGCTGCCCCGGGCCCTCCTCGCCATGAGTTGGGCAGTGTGGCATCAACAAAGATATAACTGACATGATGGTGCACACTTGCCTGAACTCAGGTTCCACCGCCGTCCAGGACTCCAGTGACTTAGGGTGTGCAGGCTCCATCCGGTCATCTAGTGCTACCCCCACATCGGCCACTCCCAGGGTGGCTGGGCTCACATCTGTGTCAGCTGCGGACCACCTAGGTTGCGGCGACTCCTCTCCGGCAACCCTAGAGTGGAGCTCGGAGAGGATGGAAGAAGGGAGACAGTTAGGGTTGCTGGCAGCGGTGGAGCCCGGTGAGGGTGGTCCGGATGCAGCTGAGAGCTGCACCCAACTCTCCTCCCCAAGAGTCAGGCAAGATCTCTCAACTATTGACAGAAGAACTACAGGAGAGATTACTTGCCTGTGCTCGAACTCCACAGCTGTCCAGGACTCCGACAATGAAGTTCTGGGCCCACTCGGCTGAAGGTCAGGTCAGAGGAACAACTCTGCCATGGCGGCCTCCGCAGCAGGCGTGATGATGGTTGCAGTCTCGGTGACCCCCTGTGCCATCCTCCTCGCCACCAGCTCCTCTGGCGTGGCGGCCGGGGACGGCCTCACTGCTGGCCCATGAGCAGGACCCTCCTGGACTGCTGGTTCCTCTCCCCCTGAGTGACCAGATTCCCAAACCGACAAGCTTATGGGGGCACTCATAAAGGATTTGGGGAGGTCGGGTGAGGGAGCACTATATGCCGCTGGGGCGGAGCACTAGGGGGTCTGCACATCCCGAGTCTCCTCGCCAGGAGGCAGGCAAAATTGTTCATCAACTGAAAAAGTTAAATGAGGAAAAACTTGCCTGTTCTCCTGGCACTGAACGCCTCAGCGGCCTCCGGGGCATCTCCTCTCCTCTCCTGGTGTTCCTCCTCGCGCTGCAGCTCCCCCTCCCTCGGGGAAAATTCCTTCAGTCTCTTGGCCTTCTCCGGGAGGAACCACGGCTTCACCTCCAGGATGAGGTCCGTTTCTGCCTGAAGAGCCAGTCTACGTTCCTCCAGCTCCTCCGGGGATGGAGTGGGCCACGGCTCGGGACGGGGAGGCAGGGCTGTCATCAGCGAGGCTGGATGCTTCTTCCGGCAGGAGTTCCTCCTCTTCTTCTTCACGGGCAGCTCGGGAACCAGATAATCCAGGATACGAAGCACCGCGCTGGGCAGCGAGTCACCCTTGCTTAGAAGCTCTGTATTATCTGGAGAAGTAAGCGGAGTGGCCGTGAAGCGCTTGAGCACTGGGAGATCCTCATCCGATTCCTCGCATGGCACAGCGAAGATGTCCCGGAGAATTTTCATTGCCCCGGGATGATCCCAGAGGCTGTCTCGCTCCATCACCTTCCTTGCGGTGTCCTGAGCCAGTCGAATGACCCGGGAGGAACAGGGCTTCTGTGTCCACAAAAAACTCTCCTCTAGGAAGCAGAGCGAGCGCAGCTCCCTCTCCGTCTGAACCACCATGTTGACACTCTGGGAGAAAAAAGAGGGTGAAAAAGAAAAAGAAAAGTGCACGTCTACTCCGCTGTTTTTATTCTGACTGGTCGGAGCATTCTGTTATGATTCTCCGTGCGCTACTATGCAGCGCACGGAGGAAGAAATGAAAAACCCAATTGCAGGAGTAGAGTGTGCACTTTATTGAACATAAACACCAACATAACTAGACCAGCTTACAGACACGATTACTAACAGAGGGTTGTGATGATGATGATGATAATGAGGCCACCGGACATGCAGGGACGCCACCTGGATGTTCCGCAGCCTTTGGGAGGGAATGCCTAGTGCCGCTGTAGGCTGACGGCACGAAGAGAAAGGCAAACGTGACTTACGGCTGGAACGATTTGGGGCTGTCTGTGTAGTCCAGTGGATGGGGGTGAAAACAGGAACAGCCGATGATGCCAGGCTGAAGATCGGTGAAGGTAATGAAATAACCAAACACAGAGGAACACGCTGCTGTGTATGAAGGTCAATGCTCTGATGGTCTCTTCCTACTAACGCAGTGTTTATGTAATAATGATACTAACGAGGGAAGTGTCACGCCGCGCCGCTCATCAGCGGCGCCACCAGCTCGCACACCTGCTCGTCATCAGCGGCGAGGGATATAAGCCGCCTCGCCCTGAGCTTCGGCCTGAAGCCGTCAGATTGCGCTCATCATTATTGCTGTGAGAACTACTACCTCTTCAGCCATCATTTCGGTAAGAAGCCCTTACCTTTTCCCTTTGAAGTCTGCTCCCCTGTGCACAGGTGGATTTCCCAGCGGCGGACTTTTCCTCTCCGTCTCCATCTCCTCGCTGCTGCACCGGGCCCTGCAGGTGGCTGTCTACCGGGTCTCGTCCCTTGCTGTGCCAGCCATCTATCCCATCCAAGTAAGCTCTTCTCTCGCTATCATATCTCCTGTGTTGGTGTGTGCCCGTCACCCTTCTCCTTGTGCTTTTCCCATAGGGTTGTCCGGCTGTACGGTCTCCTGCCTCTGTGCCCGAAGCAGACGCCGCCACCAACACATCTACATCTCGCAGACACACATCCATTCACTCCTGTTGCTAATAAACTATTTGAACTACTCTGAGCCTGTGTGTGTGCATCTCCTGAGCCGTGCGTTATGTCAGTACGGCTTCAGCAGAGCGGCTCGGCAGACGGCGGGCTTGCACACCGGTTTTCCACTCTCGAGGCTCGAGTGGATCAGATAGCCTATCAGCAACAGGTGATTTTTAATCAGCTGTTAAATTTAACTAACCGGTTGGGCCGCTTGGACCCCCAACAGCCGTTCCCCCCGGCTCGTCAGGGTGGCGCAGCTCCTGCAGCTCCAGTGGCTGTCCAGCAGGCTCCGGGTGCACCGGTTCGGCTCACGCCCATTCCAACCCCCGCCCGCTTTAGCGGTAAGCTCGGCGGAGCGCGGGGGTTTATTATGCAGTGTGAGTCCGTTTTCCACCGTGTGCCTGGAGACTTTCCCTCAGATCATAGCCGAATTGGTTATATCGGGAATCTCCTGGAGGGGCGAGCATTAACATGGACCTACGCCGTAATGGCGAGGCCCAGTTATGCCACCCTCACATATGACCAATTCGTGAGACGCTTCCTGGAGGTCTTTGACCACACTTTTACCGAGACGGTCCAGGTCGATCGGCTTCTCGCCCTCCAGCAGGGAAGCCGGTTGGCAGCGGACTACGCGGTCGACTTCCGGGTAGCGGCGGAGGAATTAGGCTGGGAGGAACGCTCCCTCTGCGGCCTTTTCCTCCGCAGTCTCAATGATGATCTGAGGGATGAACTGGCTGGGCGGGATATCCCTGAGACGCTAGCGGAGCTGACATCCTTAGCGATTAGTTTGGACAACAGGCTGCGCGAGCGCTTCTCGGGACGGAAGTCGTCTTCTTCTCGCCCTCGTGGAGTCTCGCCGCGCCTGTCCCAAGCTCGCCCCCTGGCGGCGCCGCCACCATCGTGCCCCGAGGAGTCGGAGCCGATGGTGACAGGCTGGACAAAGCTTTCCCCTGCGGAGAAACAACGCCGCCGTAAGTTGAATCTCTGCATGTATTGCGGAGATGACCAACACACGGTGAAGCTTTGCCCACAGAAAGCCAGTCGGCGGGGTCCGCGAGTCACTGTAGGGGGCCTCGCGGATGTCAACCGGTTAAATACTCTCACTCAATTGAAGCTGCCCATCCGTTTCTGCCACAACCCTACTGGGCATCTCACCCACGCACTGGTGGATTCGAGCGCGGAAGGCAGCTTTATTTCACAAAGCCTGGCAACCCGATTGGGCATCCGCTGCCAGGCACTCAAAAACCCCATCTCCCTGGTCAACCTCTCCCGTGCTTCCCTTGGGAGAGTCACGCACCAGACCATCCCGGTCCCGGTGATCATCTCTGGTAACCACCGGGAGGAGATAACCTTTCTCATCCTGCCCAACTCTGTGTCGCCCGTCATCCTGGGGTATCCCTGGCTACGCCTCCACAACCCTGTCCTGGATTGGAAGTCAGCTGGGGTGTCGGCATGGAGCACGTTCTGCATGGGCACCTGTCTTCAGTCCGCTGCCTGCTCTCCGTCCGCTTTTTCCCCTGCTACAGACGCTGCACCCCCGGATCTGTCCCTGGTGCCTCTGGAATTTCACGATCTGGGTATGGTGTTTAGCAAGACCAAAGCTATGTCTCTCCCTCCTCATCGGCCCTATGACTGCGCCATCAACCTCCGCCAGGGGGCACCCTTACCTTCTGGTCGGCTCTACAGTCTGTCGGCGCCGGAGAAGGAGACGATGAACGCCTACCTTAAGGAGTCTCTGAGCGCGGGGATAATCCGCCCATCGTCATCACCTGTGGGGGCAGGGTTCTTCTTCGTTGGAAAGAAGGACGGATCCCTCCGCCCTTGCATAGACTATCGGGCTCTAAATGACATCACGGAGAAGGATCGTTACACCCTGCCCCTCATGGACACTGCTTTCCACTCCCTCCAGGGGGCGACCTGGTTCACCAAGCTGGATCTACGCAGTGCGTACCACCTCGTCCGGATCCGGGAGGGAGATGAGTGGAAGACAGCCTTCCGTACTCCGAACGGCCACTTTGAATACCTGGTAATGCCGTTCGGGTTGACCAACGCTCCTGCCGTCTTTCAGCGCCTCATCAATGACGTCCTCTGGGACTTCATCAGCCTCTTTGTGTTCGTCTACCTGGACGATATACTCATCTTCTCCAAGTCCAGGGACGAGCACCAGGTCCATGTGAGGCGGGTCCTCCAAAGACTGCTGGAGAACCGGCTATACGTGAAGGGTGAAAAGTGTGAATTTTATGCTAGGACTACATCCTTCCTGGGATTCATCATCTCACACGACCAGGTGCGTCCAGACCCAGAGAAGGTGAAGGCGGTGGTAGAATGGCCTACACCTGCATCGAGGAAACAGGTGCAACAGTTCGTTGGTTTCGCGAACTTCTATCGCCGCTTTGTCCCTAACTTCAGCTCCATCGTCGGACCACTGACCCGCCTCACGTCCCCTAAGGTCCCGTTCCGGTGGACCGAAGAGGCCGCAGCTGCCTTTCAGGCGCTGAAGGCGGAGTTCTCCTCCTCCCGGGTCCTTCGCCAGGTCGACCCCGTGCTGCAGTGCATCGTGGAGGTGGACGCCTCGGACATGGGAGTGGGGGCAGTGCTATCTCAGGGGTCGCCTGATGACGGCGCCAAACAGCCCTGCGCCTTCTTCTCCCGGCGCTTGTCCCCGGCGGAGAGAAACTACGACGTGGGGGACAGAGAGCTCCTGGCCATCAAGCTCGCGCTGCAAGAATGGCGCCACTGGCTAGAGGGGGCGGACCTGCCGTTCGTGGTCCTGACGGACCACAAGAACTTGGAGTACCTTCGATCTGCCAAGCGCCTGAATGCCCGCCAGGCGCGCTGGTCCTTGTTCTTCGCCAGGTTCCAGTTTTCCATCACCTTCAGGCCTGGCTCCAAGAACGGCCTGCCCGACGCCCTCTCTAGGCAGTTCGCCCCCGAGGAGTCGGAGGACACGCTTCACACCATCCTGCCCAGTTCGTGCGTCGTGGGAGCCATCTCCTGGGACATTGAGGGCAAGATCCGGAAGGCGCAGGAAGTGGAACCTGACCCTGGCGGCGGACCGGAGGGGAGGCTGTTCATGCCATCTGCGGTTCGAGGAGAGGTCATCCACTGGCTACACACCTCCAAGCTCACCTGTCACCCTGGCTCCTCCCGGATGATAAACCTCCTCCAGCGGTCCTTTTGGTGGCCGGGCCTGCGGAGGGATGCTACGCCCGGGCTTGTCCAATTTGTGCCACCAACAAGTCGGGAAACGCCCCTCCAGCAGGTCTGCTCCAGCCCCTGCCCGTCCCTGGCAGGCCCTGGTCGCACATCGCTTTGGATTTCGTCACCGGACTCCCAGTCTCCAATTCCTACGACACCATCCTGACCATCGTGGACCGCTTCTCCAAGGCTGTGCACTTCATCCCCCTACGAGGTCTTCCAACTGCCCTGGAGACGGCGGATCTCCTCATCCAACACGTGGTCAGGCTGCACGGGATTCCGGTGGACGTGGTCTCGGACCGGGGGCCCCAATTTTCCTCTGAGGTTTGGAGATCGTTTTGTAACGCCATCGGAGCCAAGGTGAGCCTCTCCTCCGGCCATCACCCCCAATCCAACGGGCAGTGTGAGCGGACCAACCAGGAGCTGGAGGCTGCGCTCCGCTGTGTAACAGCGTCCAAACCCACGTCCTGGAGTAACCATCTTGCCTGGGTTGAATACGCCCACAACACCGCTTGCTCTTCTGCTACAGGGATGTCCCCCTTCAAGGCGTCCCTGGGTTATGACCCCCCGCTGTTCCCGGCGCAGGAGAGTGAGGTAACTGTCCCCTCAGTTAGGGCGCATCTCAGGCAGTTCCGCTCCATCTGGGCATCAGCGCGTAATGCGCTTTTATGCACGGCGGAGCGCAACAGAACTGTGGCAGACCGGCACAGAAGACCTGCCCCGGCGTACAGAGTTGGGCAACGAGTCTACGTGTTAACCCAGGACGTGACATTGAAAGGCGAGAGGAGGAAGGTGGCACAGCACTTTATGGGACCCTACCCCATCACCCGGATCATCAACCCGGTAGCTGTGCGTGTGGCTATTCCCCCCTCCCTCCGCATCCATCCCACCTTCCACGTGTCCAAGGTGAAGCTGGCAGTCTCCGACCCCCTTTGCCCTCCTCCTGCTGCGCAACCCGCGCCCCGGATGATTGATGGCCATCCGGCCTGGTCCGTCGCCTCCATCCTGGACTCCCGGCACCGGGGTCATGGGTTGCAGTACTTGGTGGACTGGGAGGGCTATGGGCCCGAGCATCGACAGTGGGTACCCTCGTCGTTCGTGTTGGACCCATCGCTCATCGCTGACTTCCACCGAGCGCACCCAGAGAAGCCATCGCCAGGAGGCGCTGCTAGAGGGGGGAGTACTGTCACGCTGCGCCGCTCATCAGCGGCGCCACCTGCTCGCACACCTGCTCGTCATCAGCGGCGAGGGATATAAGCCGCCTCGCCCTGAGCTTCGGCCTGAAGCCGTCAGATTTTGCTCATCATTATTGCTGTGAGAACTACTACCGCTTCAGCCATCATTTCGGTAAGAAGCCCTTACCTTTTCCCTTTGAAGTCTGCTCCCCTGTACACAGGTGGATTTCCCGGCGGCGGACTTTTCCTCTCCGTCTCCATCTCCTCGCTGCTGCACCGGGCCCTGCAGGTGGCTGTCTACCGGGTCTCGTCCCTTGCTGTGCCAGCCATCTATCCCATCCAAGTAAGCTCTTCTCTCGCTATCATATCTCCTGTGTTGGTGTGTGCCCATCACCCTTCTCCTTGTGCTTTTCCCATAGGGTTGTCCGGCTGTATGGTCTCCTGCCTCTGTGCCCGAAGCAGACGCCGCCACCAACACATCTACATCTCGCAGACACACATCCATTCACTCCTGTTGCTAATAAACTATTTGAACTACTGTGAGCCTGTGTGTGTGCGTCTCCTGAGCCATGCGTTATGTCAGGAAGAGACCGCCGGTGTGAGCAAGCGTGGGCTGGACATAATAACTCCCAAGTGTGCATGAGTGAGTGTCTGAGCGTGTGAACGGGAATAATGGAGTGTGTGTGTGTATGTGTGTGAAAACACCCGTAATGAGAAACAGCTGATGGCACTGACAGGAGGAGGAGGCGTACCTAAAGTGTCAGGGAGCGAAGAACCCAAATAGCTCCCTGACGCGCCTGATGGAAAATAGGGCCACCAACAATGGTCAGAACTGGGTTTGGAACCACCAAAACCAAGTTCATGACAAGGACTAATTTATGTGCCTCATGGATACATAACCAGTCTGTGTGGGTCAGAATTCTTGCTGGTTGGTAGGAGATCAGATCTTTGTCGATATTGATCAATGAAGGATTCTACTGTGGCTTGTGCGTCTGGGGCTGTGTGCGTCTGTCTTATTTCATCTCCACCAACCTGGTTCTTTTGCGACATTCTTTCTAGGGTCCGTAGGCTTAATTTGACATCATGTGACTTCTCCAAATGTCATGAATGCCCCTCAGGGCAGAGAGGTGAGACCCACACACTGTACTGTGAGCTTGTGACGTTTATTACAAAAAACAACAAACATTAAGTTCAACAAAGTGGTCAGAACACAAAATACAAACGAATGAAAAAACTTACTTCAGGAATTCACACCAGAGCAAAGCAGGGCTCTGGTGGAGACGAGGAGAAGATAAACAATACAGCGGCAAGGAACAAATGAGGATAAAGCCCTTAGATAGGGTTCAAAACCTATTTACATAATAGATGACAGGTGTGGGTCCTCTGAGAGTGCAGGAGAAAGCACTAACACACAATCAAGATCAGCTGGAGGGCAGTGAGAGAGAGGTGAACCAAAACTGACAGCTAACAGGGCACGCCCACACGAAGCTTCACGCCCCTGACAGCTGTCAACAGTAAAAGGGTAATACTTGAGATATAAAGAATAAAATAACATACCAAATAAATAAAATAAAGACAGAATAAAAATACAACACTAACACAAACAGGAAAATGGCAAGCAGAACAAAAACACATAAATCCAAAAAGCATAGGATGCAACAGATGAGTAAATAAGCAGAAAAAGCTATGAGACCGAGTCTGGTGGAGATCTCCAGCACTCTGCTCATGACACCAAAAGCCATAAAATTTCACGATTTGCAAATCCAGATCAAAAGTAGCTTTCAGTGATGGTAGAGATATTCATTTGTGTCTGCCAAACCAACTTGGGTCTCACCCACTTGCTTGAAGGACATGCAGAAACTGTGTGCAAACTATTTCATAATTTTTAAATTTTTTTCTCCCTTTTTTCTTTTTTCAAAATACTATCTCATAATTGATGGGTGAGAGATAGGGTACACCCTGGACAGATCCTGGAAATAATAATAATAATAATAATAATAATAATAATAATAATAATAATAATAATAATAATTTATTGATTGTGGGCATTTTTTCCAATATATTAGTTATTAATTTGCCAAACAAAATAAATGAACACAGCAATTTTAAGTGATTTATTCTGTTACTTAATGGAATTGTGTCTCCAGATTTTCCAGCAGCCCAACCATGTAATGAGTGATGTTTGTGTTTAGGCAATGTGTGTATTATCATTTCCTTTGATGCAACCTTACCTGCCATGTTGTGCTGTCAGCGCTCTTCTAATCGTGTGCTTTGAGCCAAGTTTAAGTCATTCACTGGGAAAGAATTAATTTGGAGGCTCTGTCACATGCCATAATTAGGCCCATTACTTGTGTTCTATACCTCCAAGGCTCTGTGTGTGTGTGTGTGTGTGTGTGTGTGTGTGTGTGTGTGTGTGTGTGTGTGTGCGTGTGCTCGCATGCGTATGTGTGTTCTTTTAAAACCTTAATAGGCTACCACAAGCAGCCAAGGAAATGTTGGATCTGGTGCTATAAAAAATAGAAAAAGAAGACACTAAAATTGTGCATTGCTTACAGTAGATACTATGAAATTAAAAGATTTGGAGCTTACTAGTCAGCTTATTGAAGTCATCCTGTTGTTTAAACATTTGTCATTATTTGTCACTTTGCTGTATGCAAGGTCATGGTAAGTCAGACCACTGTGACTCATCTTCATTTGTGTTTCTTTTCCCTTCAATAAATAGACTTGAGAGTAGGGCCTGTACTTCTAAGGTGATAAGATCCTCCCAGCTTGTTCTTCACACTGACCTTGGGTGCTGCAAAGTAAAAATCAATGCTTTTTCAGAAGGACAGAAGGCAGTATTCGCTTTCTGTTGAAGTACAGTGCATCTTCCACATGAAGAAAGACAAGGAAAGGGAGAACCAGTTAGACAGTGAATGACAACAGAGGTTTTATAAGAACTTGGCATGCATATTAGATTTCATTTGCATAATAAACCTGGCTCTTATTGCCTCTAGCAATTGCAAGCACATAGAGGGCACATGAAATTCTTCAGTGCACCTTTACTCAATTGCTATAATCAACATTGCATAGCTTATATTGACAAAACCATAACTAATTCTTTTTGTTCATTTTGCAGAGCTGTTGTTTCAAATGCAACTCTCCTAATTCAAATTCAATTTTTTTTTTCTGTCCAATTTGTTTAACAATGCCAGACAGGACCTTTTAAAATATTTTCCTTAATTAATTATTGCATGAAACTTGATGGAAAGGGGAACTGGATATCTACAAATACATGAATATGGTGTGGATCCAAATAAAAATCTGGATCTTGCACTTAAGTGTTGATGGGGGTATGTGCTCTCTGTGCACTTTCTAGCTCCTATGTGGTTTGTCAAGTTATCATTTATATGTGCTCTGTCTTTCTGAAATTTTTCATTTTCAGATTGAAGTGTGTAGGCGAGGCAAAGGTGCCTCACTCTAATCTGACTGTACTGTCAGAGAGACACTGACTGAGGACAGATCGTCAAAGATTTAGCTGTATAGTAATGCTTTCCTTCAACCACATCAGAAAATCCATTCAAGCACATTAGCACTACTGCTAATTGCAAGGCTGTGTCTAATTGCACACATTGATTTGTTCACAGCCTACTCGAGTTGAAATGGAATTGTGAAATTAAAGACCTTAAGTGGAAAAATAAAGGATTTTTGTTCCACGTTTAGGCCCATAATATAAATATGATGAATAAATACATGTATACACCAGCAGTGGAATTGATCAGCTTTCTTTAGATTTTAGTGTAGTACGATTCCATACCCACTCTAAACTCCTGTATAATCAAAGAAGATCAACAGTATTCACGTATAAAATAAAACAGTAAATGTCTTGAAATAAAATATCATGCACCACAAACCAAATATACACTGGAACAGACTTACTAATTCTGCATTACTGACCTCATTTTAAATTTTCATTTCAGAATCAAGACAAAGGAGTTGGAAACATTTGGATTAATATTTAATTCTAATTTAGTACTTTAGTCTTAATGTTGTGTGAAGGTCCACCTCCTAGAAGAAATGGTATGGATAAGTTCAACTGGTGTAAAAAGAACAGCCTGTAAATATTTGTTTGGTGCTCCTCTGATGATAGCAATGAGGCCATGTTGCCATGAAAACATGCTTTTGTTTAGTTTTTTAGGAGTATGCTTTTTTGCGTGACAAATGCTTTTTATCATTTAGTGTTTTTTGTCATGGCGGCCTCTGGGCCGTCATTAGTGTCATTAGCCCCAGCTGCGCACAGACCAACAGGTGTGAATCAACGGCTGTTAAAAGCCAGTGTCGCTGACAGCCCGGCACGGAGTCGTCTGTCTTCCTCAATGGAGAATGAACCTGCACTCCGCTCTCTGGTCTCGTCAAGAACATCTCTTGTCTCGTCTGGAACTTTGTCTGTCTCGTCAAGAACTTTGTCTGTCTCGTCTGGAACTTTGTCTGTCTCGTCAGGAACTTTGTCTGTCTCGTCTGGAACCTCGTTTGTCTCGTCTGGAACCTCGTTTGTCTCGTCAAGAGCTTCACTTGCTGCATCCAGGAACTCTTCCCAGCGTCAAGCAAGTAAGCGCACCATTTGCTACTCAACGCCAAACCTTTACCTCTGTGCACAGGTGGACCACCTTGGCGGCGGACCTGCGTCCCCAGCTGACGGGGTAACGCCATCACGTCTTCGTAGCGGCTCGCTACCACCACGCCTACCGGTACGTCTTGCTCCTCAATTGCCAGAACTATTATTGTATCAATTACAGGAGTATTGGCCAACATTATCGGTGGTATCACTGTCATCAGCATCAGCTGTGTCGTCATTGCCAATGTGTGTGGAGTCACTAACCTCGTCTTTGTCTGCATCACCATCTGTGTCATCGTCATCCCGGTCTGTGGAGTCACAGCCGGCGTCATCGTCAGGATCATCGTCATCCCGGTCTGTGGAGTCACAGCCGGTGTCATCGTCAGGGCTGTCATTGTTACAGCCGGTGTCATCGTCAGGGCTGTCATTGTCACAGCCGGTGTCATCGTCAGGACTGTCATTGTCACAGCCACGGGTGGTAACCCCAGCACGGTCACGGACGCCTTCACCTCCACGCTGCCCGGCCGCTGGAACTCAGCAGAGCGAAGCCAGTGCTGCTCTCAAGTAAGCCTTGTTATCTGCAGCTCTTTGCTAGTGTGGAGCGTTAGTAATTTGTCTCTGCTTATCTGTTCCAGGGTTGCCGGGTCTCCGTCCAGGTCGCTCAGCTCCAGTGACCAGAACGATATCCTCGCACTCACACTCGCATTACACTCACTCACAATTAAATAAAGATTATTGTCACTATCTGCTCGTGTCAGTGTCTGTCTCCTGGGTCCCGAAACATGTCAGTACGACTCCGTCACGAAGACCCAGCGGACAGTTCACTGTCGCGCCAAATCAACACTCTTAGCGCCCGGGTAGATTTATTTGCACACCAACAGACAGTAGTCTTAAATCAGTTAACTGCAATAAATGGTCGGCTGGATCATCTGGAGGGACACCAGACGTTTCCCCCCACCGTAGACAGTTCTGCCTCTGTGGGCTTAGCATCTGGTCAAGCTAACATCTCCTCGTCTTCTCGCCTCACCCCTATTCCCACCCCTGCCCGGTTCAGCGGAAAACTCGGGGAAGCTCGTGGATTCATATTACAGTGTGAGTCAGTTTTTCTTCGTGTTCCGGGGGACTTTACTCTTGATTCTAGCCGGATTGGCTACATTATAAATTTGTTAGCAGGAAGAGCTTTGGACTGGGCGTATTCCATTATGGCGAAACCAAGCTATTCCCTGCTCACTTACCAGGAATTTGTGAATGAATTTTTGTCTGTATTTGATCATACGGATAGAGGTGAGGTGTTGACAGAACGATTGCTGAGCTTACAACAGGGAAAGAGATCAGCTGCTGATTACGCCATTGACTTCCGGGTCCTGGCTGCAGAGATTGGGTGGGGGGAGCCATCATTATGTGGTATCTTTCTACGTAGTCTTAATGATGAGTTGAAGGATGAGTTAGCGACACGGGACAAACCGGATAATTTACGGGATTTGATTGCCCTAGCGGTTAGTCTTGATAGCAGATTAAGGGAGCGGGCGGCTGAACGGTGTTCTACTTCCCGTTCGGTTAAACCCCACCCTCGCCTCCCCAACTCTCCTCCTCTCGCTCTATCTGCGTCAGAGGAACTTCCGGTTCAGCAAGCTATAATCAGTGGTCGGTCTAAAGTGTCAGCAGCAGAGAAACAACGCCGCAGGGATCAGGGCCTTTGTTTCTACTGTGGGAAAGAGTCACATAGGGTTTTTGAATGTCCCAATAAGTTAAAAAGGGAGGGCCCGTGGATCAGAGTAGGGGGATTCACGGGCAATAACTCTAAAGAGCTCCTTACTTGTTGTCGATTACCTCTTAGGCTCATCCATTTACATACAGAACACTCCACATTGGCGTTAGTAGATTCTGGAGCTGAGCAAAATTTTATTTGTAGAGACCTGGCAACCCGGATGGGTCTTAGCTGTCAGACTCTAGATCCCCCTGTCAAACTGATCACCTTGTCTAAAGCGTCGTTGACTACTATTGCTCATCAGACGGTTCCTGTGTCAGTTATTGTATCAGGAAATCACAGGGAAGAAATTCAGTTTTTTGTTCTGCCTGTTTCTTCTTCGCCCGTTATTCTGGGGTACCCCTGGCTGCGCCTACATAACCTCACTATTGATTGGCAAGCTGGGAGAATAACGGCATGGAGTACGTTCTGCCTCAGTGCCTGCCTTCAATCGGCGGCATGCGCCCCATCCGTCAAGGTGCCTCTGCCTGATTCATCGCCACCGGACTTGTCCAAGGTGCCAGAGGTCTATCACGATTTGGGGCTAGTATTTTGCAAGTCTCGGGCATTGTCCTTACCCCCTCATCGCCCTTATGACTGCGCGATCAACCTTAAGGCTGGGGCCCCTCTACCTGCTAGCCGCCTGTACAGCCTGTCAGCCCCGGAGCACCAGGCTATGGACACATATATTAAGGAGTCCTTGGCTTCTGGTATCATCCGCCCGTCGTCTTCGGCAGTAGGTGCTGGATTTTTTTTTGTTGAAAAGAAAGACGGTTCTCTACGCCCCTGCATCGATTTCCGGGGATTGAATGAAATAACTGTGAAAGACAATTATACCCTGCCTTTGAACACTGCTTTTGACTCCCTCCAGGGGGCGTCCTGGTTTACTAAATTGGACCTTAGGAATGCCTATCATCTTGTGCGCATAAGGGAAGGAGATGAGTGGAAGACGGCTTTTCGGACCCCCAGCGGACATTTTGAGTACCTGGTAATGCCGTTTGGGTTAACTAACGCTCCAGCCGTGTTCCAACGTCTGATAAATGATGTACTAAGGGATTTCCCGAACTCGTTTGTTTTTGTTTGTCTCGACGATATTCTCATTTTCTCCCGCACACTAGAGGAGCATCGAGTGCATGTGCGCAGGGTACTGCAGCGCCTCCTGGAGAATCAACTGTTCGTGAAGGCTGGAAAATGTGAGTTCCACACCGATCAAACCTCCTTCCTTGGGTTTATTTTAGCTCGGAACCAGGTGCTCCCTGACCCGGCCAAGGTCAAGGCAGTTGTGGATTGGCCTGCACCCACCTCCAGAAAGCAGCTTCAGGGGTTCCTGGGGTTTGCTAATTTCTATAGGAGGTTCGTGCCTAAATTTGGCAATATTGCTCGTCCCCTGTCTGCTCTTACCTCCCCTAAGATCCCGTTTTGTTGGAGTAAGGAGGCAGCTGAAGCATTTGAAAGACTCAAGAGGGAGTTCGCCTCGGCCCGAGTCCTTACTCAGGTGGATCCAAAGCTGCAGTGCTTGGTGGAGGTGGATGCTTCTGATTCAGGAGTTGGAGCGGTACCCTCCCAACGGTCTCCCGAGGACGGTAAGATTCGCCCTTGTGCTTATTTCTCTCACCGTCTCACTTCTGCAGAGAGGAATTACTGCATCGGAGACAGGGAGTTACTGGCAGTAAAACTCGCCTTGGAGGAATGGAGACATTGGCTGGAGGGGGCTGCTCAGCCGTTCGTGGTTTGGACGGATCATCGTAACCTGGAGTACCTCAGGACGGCGAAGCACCTGAATGCACGCCAGGCTCGCTGGTCCCTCTTCTTTGGCCGTTTTAACTTTTCTATCATGTATCGGCCGGGAAGTAAGAACGGTAAGCCGGATGCTCTCTCTCGGCAGTTTGACATTCCATCCTCTGAGGACCAGGAGACCCCTATCCTGCCGCTTTCCTGCGTCGTGGGCGCCCTGTCCTGGGGAATCTGCAAGACAGTTCGCCAGGCTCAGAAGACAGAGCCGGACCCCGGGGGGGGGGGGGCGCTTGTTTGTTCCACGCGCTATCCGGGGCAAGGTGATTGAGTGGGGTCACGCTTCCAAATGGGCCTGTCATCCTGGAGTGGGTCGGACCGTGGATCTCCTTCAAAGGACCTTCTGGTGGCCAGGGTTACGGAAGGACATTGTTAATCACATCCGGGCCTGCGCTCAGTGCGCCACCAGGAGGACTACCCAATGTAATATCCAGGTGGCCAACTGGCATAGGAGACCCGCCCCGGACTTTAAGGTGGGTCAGAAGGTCTGGTTGTCAACCCGGAATATTTGTGTACCGGCCGAGGAACGGAAGCTCACGGAGCGCTTCATTGGCCCTTACACTATTAATCGTATTATTAACCCTGTGTCTGTGCGCTTGTCTCTCCCCTCTTCGATGCGTATCTGCCCCATTTTTCATGTCTCCCAGGTCAAACCATACGTCTTGGACCCCCTGTGTCCTGCTCCAGCGGTTCCCGCCCCCCCCCCCGAGGATGATCGATGGCCATCCGGCCTGGGGGGTGACTGCTGTCCTTGATGTCCGCAGGCGGGGTCATGGTCTTCAGTATTTGGTGGACTGGGAGGGCTTTGGACCGGAGGATCGCTCTTGGATTCGCCCAGCGTTGATCTTGGATAAACAGCTGATTCGCGATTTTCATCGGGCGAATCCAGGTAGGATTGGGCAGATGCCTGGAGGCACTGCTAGAGGGGGGAGTACTGTCATGGCGGCCTCTGGGCCGTCATTAGTGTCATTAGCCCCAGCTGCGCACAGACCAACAGGTGTGAATCAACGGCTGTTAAAAGCCAGTGTCGCTGACAGCCCGGCACGGAGTCGTCTGTCTTCCTCAATGGAGAATGAACCTGCACTCCGCTCTCTGGTCTCGTCAAGAACATCTCTTGTCTCGTCTGGAACTTTGTCTGTCTCGTCAAGAACTTTGTCTGTCTCGTCTGGAACTTTGTCTGTCTCGTCAGGAACTTTGTCTGTCTCGTCTGGAACCTCGTTTGTCTCGTCTGGAACCTCGTTTGTCTCGTCAAGAGCTTCACTTGCTGCATCCAGGAACTCTTCCCAGCGTCAAGCAAGTAAGCGCACTATTTGCTACTCAACGCCAAACCTTTACCCCTGTGCACAGGTGGACCACCTTGGCGGCGGATCTGCGTCCCCAGCTGACGGGGTAACGCCATCACGTCTTCGTAGCGGCTCGCTACCACCACGCCTACCGGTACGTCTTGCTCCTCAATTGCCAGAACTATTATTGTATCAATTACAGGAGTATTGGCCAACATTATCGGTGGTATCACTGTCATCAGCATCAGCTGTGTCGTCATTGCCAATGTGTGTGGAGTCACTAACCTCGTCTTTGTCTGCATCATCATCTGTGTCATCGTCATCCCGGTCTGTGGAGTCACAGCCGGCGTCATCGTCAGGATCATCGTCATCCCGGTCTGTGGAGTCACAGCCGGTGTCATCGTCAGGGCTGTCATTGTTACAGCCGGTGTCATCGTCAGGGCTGTCATTGTCACAGCCGGTGTCATCGTCAGGACTGTCATTGTCACAGCCACGGGTGGTAACCCCAGCACGGTCACGGACGCCTTCACCTCCACGCTGCCCGGCCGCTGGAACTCAGCAGAGCGAAGCCAGTGCTACTCTCAAGTAAGCCTTGTTATCTGCAGCTCTTTGCTAGTGTGGAGCATTAGTAATTTGTCTCTGCTTATCTGTTCCAGGGTTGCCGGGTCTCCGTCCAGGTCGCTCAGCTCCAGTGACCAGAACGATATCCTCGCACTCACACTCGCATTACACTCACTCACAATTAAATAAAGATTATTGTCACTATCTGCTCGTGTCAGTGTCTGTCTCCTGGGTCCCGAAACATGTCATTTTTGAGTTTTACTTACGTAGAGCACAGTAAATAAACTGGAACTACAAAATATCTGCTGAGTCTGTCTGTATCTCGGTGCGCAATGACAATTAAACTTCTAACAATAATCTAAAGGTGTGTTCAGACCAGAGGTTCTGCTAGACTTTTTTGTTATCTCATTTTGATAAAAATTCTGTCATGATATACTTTTATCTGTTACTTTAAATAATTTTGGTTAGATGGTAAAAATGGTAAATGGCTTTCACTTATATAACGCGTTTTACTCGTCTCTGGATGACCAAAGCGCTTTACAGTTCCTGCTATCCACACATTCACACACTGATGGTGGCGGAGCTGCCATACACAGGTGCTGGCCTGACCCACAAGGAACAACACGGGGTTCAGTGTCTTGCTCAAGGACACTTCGACATGCAGACCACAGACAGAGCGGGAATCAAACCCCTGACCCTCCGATTAGTTGTCAGTCACACTACACCTGCCCCCAATCCTTAGACTGAGAGATCACCCTCAGTGTAATCTCTCAAAATGACAGACAGCTCTAAGATTTTTTCTGTCACTGCTAAAAAAAATGTCATTGGAAAGCAATCTTCAGTTAAAGCAACCTCTTGTTCAGACCAAACACAAAGCAAATTTTTTCATGTGGGGCAATTACACGATTAGTCAATGTAAACACGCAAACGAGCAAAGTCATGTCTGATGGAGTTGGCTGAGATAACTAATCAGCTTTGAGATTTCACCATCACTGGAGTAAAAGTGCCAACACTGGAAAGTAACCTAGTTTGAAAATGAGACTGCCACTCACCTGCAGACAGATCGACCGAGAACTCTGGAGCTGAAACAAGAGTATTGGAAGTTTATCTACCCACATACTCCTGCTGCAGATGTGCCAATAAGGGCTAGCAGGCTAGCAGTGTAAATAGCCATCATCCAGGTGCAGTTTCTGGAGGAGGAGGTCATGCCATCATAATCAGAGATGCACGAAAAGTGAAATTGTGGGCTGATACCAAAACCAATGTTAAAAATAATAAGTTAGCCAATACAATCTGTTTCTTTTGTTTTCATCAAGCCCATTGTTGATGTCAAGAAGAAAAAGAAATGGTCAACATTAAACAAAATATAACTAAACTAAAATACTTTAAAATGGTTCTATGTAGTCTACTGTTGTCTGTTTCAGGGCAAAATCAATGATGCACAACTGGGACACAAAAGAAAAATATCAACCACTACCGATGTGTTATTATTATACTGATATATCAGTCAAAAAGATGAATATAATTACCAATACATCGACCGAAATATCTGTGCATCCCTAATTATAAGAGTAACCCACCATAGCTCATACATTCCTGCCGATGAAAGGTGAGATGATAAGCAGTTCTATTTGGTTTATTTGTGTTACACCCAAAACTTCTGAATAATTAAGAGAATTTTTGCACTTTTCCTGCTTTCTTCCACGATTGTAAGAGCAAAATGAACTTGAACACTGTTATGTTGGGAAAATGACACAAGACGGAAAGCTTCTTGAGGGACATCCAACTCAGCTTTATTATACAGAACGCTCAACTACAGTGGGGCAAAAAAGTATTTAGTCAGCCACCAATTGTGCAAGTTCTCCCACTTAAAAGATGAGAGAGGTCTCCAATTTTCATCATAGGTATACCTCAACTATGAGAGACAAAATGAGGAAAAACAAATCTAGAAAATCACATTGAAGGATTTTTAATGAATTAATTGGTAAATTCCTCGGTAAAATAAGTATTTGGTCAATAACAAAAGTTCATCTTAATACTTTGTTATATACCCTTTGTTGGCAATGACAGAGATCAAACGTTTTCTGTAAGTCTTCACAAGGTTTTCACACACTGTTGCTGGTATTTTGGCCCATTCCTCCATGCAGATCTCCTCTAGAGCAGTGATGTTTTGGGGCTGTCGCTGGGCAACACGGACTTTCAACTCCCTCCAAAGATTTTCTATGGGGTTGAGATCTGGAGACTGGCTAGTCCACTCCAGGACCTTGAAATGCTTCTTACGAAGCCACTCCTTCGTTGCCCTGGTGGTGTGTTTGGGATCATTGTTATGCTGATAGACCCAGCCACATTTCATCTTCAATGCCATTGCTGATGGAAGAAGGTTTTCACTCAAAATCTCACGATACATGGCCCCATTCATTCTTTCCTTTACACGGATCAGCCGTCCTGGTCCCTTTGCAGAAAAACAGCCCCAAAGCATGATGTTTCCACCCCCATGCTTCACAGTAGGTATGGTGTTCTTTCTCCTCCAAACACGACAAGTTGAGTTTTTACAATAAAGTTCTATTTTGGTTTCATCTGACCATATGACATTCTCCCAATCCTCTTCTGGATCATCCAAATGCTCTCTAGTAAACTTCAGTCGGGCCTGGACATGTACTGGCTTAAGCAGGGGGACACGTCTGGCACTGCAGGATTTGAGTCCATGGCGGCGTAGTGTGTTACTGATGTAGCCTTTGTTACTTTGGTCCCAGCTCTCTGCAGGTCATTCACTAGGTCCCCCCGTGTGGTTCTGGGATTTTTGCTCACCGTTCTCGTGATCATTTTGAATGGGGTGAGATCGTGCGTGGAGCCCCAGATCGAGGGAGATTATCAGTGGTCTTGTATGTCTTCCATTTTCTAATAATTGCTCCCACAGTTGATTTCTTCACACCAAGCTGCTTACCTATTGCAGATTCAGTCTTCCCAGCCTGATGCAGGTCTACAATTTTATTTCTGGTGTCCTTTGACAGCTCTTTGGTCTTGGCCATAGTGGAGTTTGGAGTCTGACTGTTTGAGGTTGTGGACAGGTGTCTTTTATACTGATAACGAGTTCAAACAGGTGCCATTAATACAGGTAACGAGTGGAGGACAGAGGAGCCTCTTAAAGAAGAAGTTACAGGTCTGTGAGAGCCAGCAATCTTGCTTGTTTGTAGGTGACCAAATATTTATTTTACAGAGGAATTTACCAATTAATTCATTAAAAATCCTTCAATGGGATTTTCTGGATTTTTTTTTTTTTCGTTTTGTCTCTCATAGTTGAGGTATACCTATGATGAAAATTGGAAACCTCTCTCATCTTTTAAGTGGGAGAACTTGCACAATTGGTGGCTGACTAAATACTTTTTTGCCCCACTGTATGTACAGAGTGGGCCGTGCCCACCTGACGTCATCCTGTGGGTGGGCATGGCATCCCAGACACCCAAATCCCATACACAACATTTCCCCCCCTTAAAAATAATGTCAGGCACACAAACAACCCACCCTAATTTGTCACCCGACTCACACAAAAATAAATAAATAAATAAACTCCTATCCATTCACACAACTAAGGCTGGGGGGCCGGGCAGACTACTAGCGGCCCCTACACGGCTGAGCGGGATATTCTGCCGCTAAAAAAAATCCAAACAATTTAACAGAACAAAATAAAGCTGTGTCCCTAACTCTAAAACAATCCCCATAATAATACTATATATACACATCACATAAAATCACAAAACATACACTACTAGCAGCCCCCCACCCCAGCTCCCACCCCACAATGGGCGTTCTTAGCACAGTTCCGTTGGGTCATTCAGTTAGACAGATCAAACAAACCAGGTGGGCTCAAATTCATCCTAAACGTAATTACTTACCGAGCCACCACCGTTCCGACTACAAAATTTAACAAACAAATACCAATTAAACAAAAACAAGCTGAAATCCAGTGCTACAACAGACATGTCACCACACAGGTCAATAAAATTGTCATGCAAACACTCAACACAGGCTTACAACTACACACCTCATCATGCCTACCGCACTCACTCTCTTTTCTCCTTTTTTTTTTTTTTTAAAGAAATTTACCAAACACCAAACAGGGCACCAAACAGTGAAACAACATATATTCATTCACATATACACTACCGTTCAAAAGTTTGGGGTCACCTCAGACGATTTTATGTTTTCCATGAAAAGTCACTTTTATTTACCACCATGAGTTGTAAAATGAATAGAAAATATAGTCAAGACATTGACAAGGTTAGAAATAATGATTTGTATTTGAAATAATAATTTTTTCCTTCAAACTTTGCTTTCGTCAAAGAATCCTCCATTTGCAGCAATTACAGCATTGCAGACCTAACATGATTGCACAAGGGTTTTCTAATCATCCATTAGCCTTCTGACGCAATGAGCAAACACATTGTACCATTAGAACACTGGAGTGATAGTTGCTGGAAATGGGCCTCTATACACCTATGTAGATATTGCACCAAAAACCAGACATTTGCAGCTACAATAGTCATTTACCACATTAGCAATGTATAGAGTGTATTTCTGATTAGTTTAAAGTTATCTTCATTGAAAAAAAGTGCTTTTCTTTCAAAAATAAGGAAATTTCTAAGTGACCCCAAACTTTTGAACGGTAGTGTACATATAGACATTCACATCAAAAAAGATAAACGTTTAGGTAACCTCAACGTCCCTGGGTAGCCACCATCTTCTACACAGCCACGGAGGGCCTGGGCATCCCCACGGCATTCTCAAGTCTGGCCACTGCCGCCCCCCAGAGTTGAAACATCCCTCTCTGGCCAACCTTTCTCCAACTTTCCAAACTGTTTTTTTCTTTCTGGGCCGAACCAGGGTTTCCCTGCGGGCCATCAACCTGCAGGGAAACCCGATCCGGGCTCCCATGCTTGCCATGTCGTCTCAGGACCTCCTTCCTGCGTCGTGCTGCTCTGCCGACCCAGTCCAAACCCTCATCCTGACGATAGCGTTTGGCGCTCTGTAGGACCGTGCCAATTTTTCCCGCTCCACTTACATGTCCTCCGGGGACCCTGCAGTGCCTTCCGGTACCTACACTAAAGGTACCGTGGCCACCGGCACCAGGATCAACCCTCGCTGGGTTATCGTCACACCACTCACCATTTACACCCAGCTCGCCAGACCAGCTCGTGTCCCGAACCGTGCCAAATTGTCCTGCTCTGCTCTCCTCTCTTGGTCTTGAACACTTCGACCCCCCATGGTCGTGCTCCAGGGGCCACCGAAGCCTGCTCCTCAGCGCTGCACGCTGCCACCGTGTCTGGCCGTTGCTGCTCACCTTCGTGGTTTACAGCGTCATCCTCACCAGCATCGTTCTCCAGTCCGGGCACCTCGATGCAGCTTTCGATCCCCTCGTTCCTTGTGTCATGTTGTGTAGCCTCCGTAATTGGCTCCTGTTCACCTCCAGGACACGCACCATCACCCTCGTAGGGCCCGCTCACTGACCTGGGCTCCTCACCGCTGCATTCAGCGCTCTCGGTGTCAGCGCTCTCGGTGTCAGCGCTCTCGGTGTCGGCGCTCTGCTGCGCTGTCACTGTGTCCTGTGGCTGCTGCTCCTCCCTTGGGCTGCCATCCTCTCTGGTCTTGCCTAACCGTTGTCCAGTCTCCCACTCGGGCTCTCTCTCCAAAGGTTTCATGCCAAGAACGACTACTACAGATGCAATGTTTGCTCTAAGAGTGTTGATGGAGAAGTATAGAGAAGGTCAGAAGGAGTTGCACAGTGGCTTTGTGGATCGAGACCAGGGGTGTCCAATCATGTGCCATGGAAGGCAAAGACACTGCAGGTTTTCTCTTCTATCTAGTTTTTTCAGCAGGTGTTTTCACTGATCAATAATCAGTGGGAAGAAATTCAGTGAAATCACTGGTTGGAGGTAAAGCTTACAGGGTCTTGGCCCTCCATGGCACAGGATTTGACACCCCTGACCTAGAGAAAGCATATGACAGGGTGCCAAGAGAGGAAGTGTGGTACTGTAGGAGAAAGTCAGGAGTGGCAGAGAAGTATGTGAGGATGGTGCAGGACATGTATGAGGACAGCAAGATTGTGGTGAGGTGTGCTGTTGGAGTGACAGATGGGTTCAAGATGGGGGTGGGGTTACATCAGGGATTGGGTCTGAGCCCCTTCTTGCTTGCCATGGTGATGGACAGGCTGGCAGACGAGGTCAGGCAAGAGTCTCCGTGGACCATGATGTTTGCAGACGACATTGTGATCTGTAGTGAGAGTAGGGAGCAGGTAGAAGAGAACATGGAAAGGTGGAGATATATTCTGGAGAAAAAAGGAATGAAAGTCAGTAGAAGCAAGACAGAATAGATGAGTGTGAATGAGAGGGAGGCAGGTGTAATGGTGAAGATGGAAGGAGTAGAGGCAGTGAAAGTAGATAAAATTAAATACCTGGGGTCAACCGTCCAAAGCAATGGAAAATGCACAAGACAGGTGAAGAGAGGTCAAGAGGAGAGTGCAGGGAGATGGAGTGGGTGGAGACGCGTGTCAGAGGTGATTTGTGACAGAAGGGTAGCAACAAGAGTAAAAGAGAAGATTTACAAGATGGTAGTGAGACCTGCTATGATGTATGTTTTGGAGACAGTGGTGCTGACAAAAAGAGAGGAGACAGAGTTGGAGGTGGCAGAGTTGAACATGCTTAGATTCTTGGGAGTGACTAAGAGGGACAGGATTAGAAATGAGTATATCAGAGGGACAGCTCAGGTTAAGCGGTTTGGAGACAAAGTAAGAGAGGCAAGTGAGATGGTTTGGACATGTGCAGAGGAGGGACAGTGGATATATTGGACAAAGGATGTTGAAGATGGAGCTGCCAGGCAGGAGGAAAAGAAGAAGACAACAGAGAAGATTCATGGATGTAGTGAAGGAGGACATGGAGAAGGTTGGTGTTACGGAGGAAGATGAAAGGAATAAGGTGAGATGGAGGCAGATGATCCACTGTGGTGACCCCTAAAGGGAGGAGCCAAAAGAAGAAGAAGAAGAAGAGTCATATTTTCCTATAATAGAGAGGGAATGTATCCAATTACTCTCACCATTATGTTATTTACACCCTATGTTCTACCAATGCAACTCTGATAGTTTCTGACCTACATTTCAGGAAAATAATAAAAAAGTAGAAAATGCTGATAACACATAATTAGTACTTAAACATTATTAGATAAAATAATAAAATGTTCCCTTATTTAATATAATTAAAATGTCTCAAAATCATCAAAGTATGATGCCTTCCAAGTGAATGTCAACTCCCTCATTTGCCTGTCAGTAATCTTGTGTCAGGGTTCTGAGCAGGGTCACGGGACCATGCTCGTGTTTTAAGTTCTTTTCTGTTATTTTTTGTATTCACCTTTCCTCAGCTTTGGTTATATTTGGTTTATTTACGTTTGCCTTTTATCAGGAATTGAATCAGGCCATGCCTTGCTTTAAGTTTATGCTTATACTTTATTAATGTTATCATGTTTTTGGTTTGGGTTCTATTTTTTATGATCACAGTTATGCTTAATTTGGATTTTCATGCTGATGTTATGTTTACTTCTGTCTTGATTTTTGGCTGGGTTTTCTGTTCTTCAGTGTGCATAGCTGCAATGAGTTTTTTGATGACTGATCACGGGTTTTGTTAATTTACTGCACTATACAGACACACCGCACACTGCCATCGGTGTGGCGATCTACTGCGATGTCATGTCACGCTTTGTCATGTCAAGTCAAGTTAAGTCAAGTAAGCTTTGTCATGTTCTTGTCACGTTTTGTTTAAGTTTTCACTCATGTCTGGAATGCAGTTTTTTGTTTAAAAATCATGCCGAGGAGGAGAAAGCCTGTGCATGGGTCCAGTTCTTTGCCCTGCAGATGAAGTCATGACAATAAGCATTTCTTTCAAAAACCTGAGTTCATACTATAGCCATTTTATTTTTAGCCTGATTCTAGATGCTAGCATATCTTTTTACCGTATATACTGCACTGCTGTCCTTTGCACTTCTGATTGGATGCTAAACTGTGTTTTGTTACCTTATATTCATACATGTGTAATGACAATAAAGTTGAATCTAATCTAATCTAATCTAATCTTACTTAATGAGAATAAAATTATCTGAATATTTCAAACTATTTTGTCTGAAATTGGTCGACGGTGTTGACGCATCATGGATGTGACTCATCATATTTCAACATTCTGATTTAAAATACTCAGAAAATATAAAACTTGCAAGAGCTTTTCTGCCATGGATGCACTATGCATAGAAGGAATTTTGAAAAGAGGTCCTTCAGACTGACACCTGATGCTAACATAGCCTGATTTTATTACATTTTCATAATTGTTTGACAGTGCTGATATAAAGTTGGGACACACGTTTAAAACTTTGTAAAAAGTGAATATATTGTTGAAAAATATTTTTGCTCTGATATGAGATATTATCAAATGTTTTTTTTTTTTGTTTTAATGAAACAAGCTTTTTTAATAATTGGGAAAAAAAGCAGTTTTATTGCACATCAAAGTTTAAACTTTTCTTTGAGGACTGGCTGGTTTTGAGATGGTGGGAAGACATCGTCAGCTCCAGCTCGTGTCCAAGCATTGGTTTCATCTTAGCTTTCAGGACTTTGCCATCTGTGATCGATGCCGATGGCGGATGTGGCTCTGAAGGCCCAGCCTATGATAGAACTGTCGTGGGCAGAAATCACATTTTATTGTGGGTGGGGGACGTAGTTGGTTTTGTTTTTCTTGTCTTCGTTTGTGTTTATCATCATCCTGTTGTTTTCTGAGCCTCTCAAATGATTCTGTGCCTTCCCAAGTTCTTCTTCTCCAGGCTGCTCTGTCAGTGGCAAGTTGTTCCCAAGATCTTTTGTCTATGTTGGCTTGCTTCAGGGAACATTTTAGTTGGTCCTTGTAGCGCAGTTTTGGCCTACCATGTGGTCTTTTTCCTGTCTCAAGCTCCCCCTGGAGCATGATTCGTGGTAGTCTGGTGGAGTCCATCCATACGACATGTCCTGTCCATCGAAGGAGGTGCTGCAAGATGGTAGCTTCCACACTAGGCAGCAGAGCATGCTTGAGAATCTCACTGTTTGAAAGTCGATCCTCCCAACGAATGCCAAGTATTTGTCTGAGCTTCCTCTGTTGGAAGTTCTCAAGGTGCTTGATATCGCAACGATACAAGGTCCAGGCTTCACAGGTATAAAGAAGGGTGGAAAGAACAATGGCCCGAAAAACCATGATTTTGGTGTGGATGGTTATCGCATGATTATTGAAGACTCGATGACAAAGGCGTCCATATGCGGAGTGTGCAGTTTTTATGCAGTTTTCAATGTCCTTTGCACAAGTTGGTATTTTTGAGAGGATGCTACCAAGAAAGAGAAATGCTCCACTTCATCGACAGGATTTTTGTTAATCTTAAGGTTGGTCCTTGAGGAAGTTTGACCAGGTGCTGGTTGTTTGAGGATTTTGGTTTTGTCAGTGTTAACTTCTATTCCGAAATGCTTTGCCTGTCTTCATGTGCTTTATGGCTTTATTTAGCTCGTGTAGTGAAGGTGGTGTAGACATCCACTCGCGAGTGGGGTGTTGCGGGGTCTTGCAGAGGAGATCACTAGGGGTGCAAAAGTGACTATTTAACAGACTCTCAAAGTGGGACTTCCAACGGTCAAGGATCCCCTTGGTGTCTGTGATAATGGTGGAGCCATTTGCATCCTTTAGGCTGCCCACAGATGATCTAGTGGGGCCAAAGATCTCCTTTGTTGCAGCATAAAAATGGCGCATATCCCGTTGGTGGGCATATTTTTGCAAATCTTCTGCTTTTTGCTGCCACCAAGTGTTTTGGGCTTTACAAATTCCTCTCTGGCATGCTGCTTTTGCTTGCTGGCGTTTCTGTTGATTCTTTGCAGACGGATCATTTTCAAACGCAAGACGTGCATGGCGTTTAGCCTCTTTGAGGTCAGTGATTGTTTCATCATTCTCGTTGAACCAGTCTTAGTTTTTCTTGTGTTTGTGATCTTTTTTTCTTTTTTTCTTCTTTTATTTATTTATTTATGCAGGGACATGCACAATATACATTGACCTTAAAGAGGAAAGATGCATTGTACCAGGTTATAGCACTAGTGCTAATTTCCACCTGTAGTCCCTGGGCAGGCTGGTGTTAGCATTAATAAAAGCAGACATTTGCTAAGACTACAAGTAAACATTGATAAAAAACTAAAACCAAACATTGATTAAAAAACTAAAACCAAGCATTGCTAAAAACTAAAACAGACATTAATAACATTAATAAGAACCCAAAACATTGATAAAAACTAAAACATACAATAATACATTTTTATAACTCCATCCATATAAACAATTTTTCGCATCCAACCACTGACTCTTATTGGTCCCATTGTCGTCATCACACACTCTAACATCTTTACATCACAGTACATTATGGACACAGGTTTGCTTAGAGATTAACTGTTTTTTCACCAAGCGTGAAAATGTGTGATAGTCTGTAACTGCAAGTAACTCCGTTGGTAACATGTTCCACTGTCGCATAGCCACACATGAAAATGTTGAATTTGCTAATGTTGTCTTGTGCTTAGGAATCCTGCACTCGCCACGTGCTGTTGATCGAGTTGTCCAAGATGTATTTACAGAACTTAATGAAACAAACCTTTTTAAGGGAGGAGCAGCAGAGTTATGGATTACCTTAAACAAAAGACACACATTTGTATACATGATTAGATTTTCAAAGCTCAACAGGTTATATCTGGACAGGATTGGGCAGTGATGGAACGTTCGTCTTTTCTTGTCATGAATCTTGATAGAATATTTGTATAATGATTCCAGAGGCCTTAGGGCAGATTTACACGCCTGTGACCAACTGGTCATACAGTAAAGAAAATGTGGAATTATCATAGCATTTAGATACATACTTGATGCTTCAGCAGACAATGAATTTCTGATATATTTGAAATTAGCACAATTAAATTTGACCGTGTTTGTCATCCTTTTAATGTGTTTTTTAAAGCTTAAATTTGAGTCAAGTGTAACACCTAAATATTTAAATTCAGTCACATTCTTAATTTTTTGTCCTTCTATCAAGATATGACAAGAATCTTGGATTTGTAGCGATTAGTAAAAAACATTGACACAGTTTCATCGACGTTTAAGGTTAAACAAGAATTCCTCAACCAATGTGAGACTTTCTCCATTTCCTGTGTTAATTTTTCAGTCACCTCTTCAGTCGTTTTACCATGAGTATATACCCCAGTGTCATCAGCATACATAATTATATTTGCATTACACACAGACGGGAGATCATTAATATATAATGTAAACAGCAAAGGCCCTAAAATAGAGCCCTGCGGTACACCCATGCTGCATGCTTTTAAGGGGGATGTAACATTGTTTACAATGTTACATCTCCCTTAAACAATGGTACATTGTTTACAATCATTTCTTTGGCGGCAGCAGTCAATGCATCACGGAGAGTGGTCCATCGGTCTTCAACTGAGGCATTGTCTGGAAGGCTCAGTTCATTCATGTTTCTACTAATGGCCTCTCTAAAGGACTGCAACATTTGGGGATCGTGGAGCTTGTCACAGTCAAAGCGACGGTGAGGAATGTTTGCCAAAATGCACTTTGGTGGTCGCCAGATCGTAATATGGAGTTGGGAGATCAGGAGGTGGTGATCTGTCCAGCAGTCATTTGCTCCAGGCATGGATCGCTTGATGCGGACATCATTTCGGTTTCTTGTTTTTGTAAGGACGTAGTCGTGGGTGTGCCACTTTTTGGAGTGAGGGTGTTTCCAGGTCGTCTTCTGGCGATGGAGGAGTTGGAAAAGGATGTTTGTTACAATAAGATTGTGTTCAGCACAAAGACCCAGTAAAAGTTCCCCATTTGCATTGCACTTTCCCCTACCATGGTGGCCTATGATGCCTTTCCACAGCTGGTGGTCACTGCCAACTCTGGCATTGAAGTCACCCAGAATAACAAGCTTGTCGGATTTGGGGACTGTCAGAATGGTATGTGTGAGCTGTTCATAGAAGGAGGTCTTGCTTCCATCTTCAGATGTAAGTGTAGGTGCATACACTGAGATCAGAGTGAGGAAACGTTTTTGGGTGAGCGGGATTCGGATGGTCATTATTCGCTCATTGATTGCAGTTGGGACAAGGTTGTGTTGGTCCACAAGCTGGGATCGGATGACAAAGCCTACACCATGGATACGTGGATCTTCTGTATCCTTTCCCTTCCAGAAAATGGTGTAGTTTGATCCAGTTTGATTGATGTTGCCTTCCTCAGCAAGTCTAGTCTCACTTAGAGCTGCTATGTCAATGTTAAAGCGTGCAAGTTCTTTATGTACCAGAGCTGTACGACATTCTGGGCGCTCGCTGCTCCTCGTGTCCTGCAGTGTGTGGATGTTCAAAGCACCCAGGATGAAGGGTTTTGTAATGAGAGATCCAGTCAGTGGTTGAGAATCCAGGCGGTGGTCGAGAGCGGTTGAGTTTGAGTTTTTATGGTTTTGATATGTAGGTCGACCGGTGTGATGGGTAATCTGCCAGCCGTGGCATGCTAGCCAGATAAGTCTGCAGTGTCTGATGTTTGCCCCACCTTTTCTAGGGGCCTCCCCATATGGGGTGGGCTGCGGGAGTCTTAATATAGGCCAGCCCAGAAATCCGATGTCACTGCAGAGTTCATTGGAAGGCGATCATCTTAGATCCGCCGCCAATGTGTGGTTGTGAGCTAGAGGCTTCCAGTCATACCAAACCTGCCCCCGTTACTCGCAGTTCCATCGCCATTGGGCTTGAAGGGATCGTCCGAGTTGAAGACGAAGGCCAATTGCTTGTGAATTTGAGGACTGGCTGTTTAGAGATAGTGGGAAGACAATAAGTGTCATAAATTTAACATAATAATGATATTAAAAAGAATTATTGTTCTCAATCCACCTTAATTCCCAGCCCCCATGATGCCTTGCGTGAATTATGGGCACAATGTCCCATACTAGTTTAGAAAGTGAGGTTGTCAAAGAAACGGGACACTTTTCCATGTCAAAAAACAATGACTTCAGCATAAAAAAATGTGGGAACACGGCCTTTTGCACCTCAAAAAGAGTAATATAATCATACGACTTCCCACGACTATCGAGGGATGAAAAGATGACCTTTAAAACTGGCCTTACAGACTGTAGTTCCGTTAGTTAGCTCTGCTGCTGAAGTGCTAACGCTGTAAACAAATAAAAGCTCTGAGATATATCAGTGACCATATTTACATGGTCATGAGTAAACTGATTGCTGGAGTAAACCGATAAAGGTAAACAGCTTATGGTGTTTACATGCACTGAGTAAATGGTTTAGTGGGCAAATAAATTAGGTGTGTTATTCTGTTTTCTCATAAACTGTTAATGAGCCTTTGACCCTGTTTACATGGTCACGAGTAAACAGGGTCAAAGGCTTTGACCCTGGCTTTATTGGCCAGGGTCAAAGGCTTTATTGGTTTACTGGAGTAAACCAATAAAGGTAATCAGATTACTCTGTAATCTGATTACCTTTGATTACTGTAATCTGATTACTGTAATCTGTAATCTGATTACTGTAATTTGATTACTGTAATCTGTAATCTGATTACTCTGTAATCTGATAACTGTTATGTAAACAGATTACTCTGTTTACATAACAGTTTGAATAATCAGGTAACTCCAGAAAGCTGATTGTAATCGGTTTACTCGTGACCATGTAAACAGGATCTCCACTGCAATAAAGTTGGTTGTATTTTGTTAAAATATGTTGGACATAATCAAATTTACCTTAGAGCAGATGTTGAATCTAGTCAGAGCCACAAAGAATCATAACACTGCTTGGGTGATCTGTGACATTCATACAAGTGAAAACACACCTGGTGCTGTTGTGTTTGTACTACCGATCACACGAACAGTCCTTTGTAGTTTTCAGTGCATGATCTATGCATTGCTCTTGAAGTCAGCACAGATTTAGCTGAGGTTTAGGATTCTCAGATCACAAACAGCAACACATACCAGAACTATTCAAAAACATTCAAAAGTACAAAAACTACAAGTGCTGAAATTAGCTGTCACTTGACTGCGAAACAGGTATGTGGACTATACATTTAAACAAATTTAAAACACTTTTCAAAATGTTATTTTAAATGCCCCGCTACTCTACTCTTGCTGACTGATTTAACAGTACTTATCTAATAATCGTAATAATACTTAACTAATAATCGTTTCTGCAGCAGCGCCCTCGGGAATAAGGTGGATACATTCTATAGTTAATCTCTCATGACAGCTCCAATTTTGAATAGTTCATGTTTTTGTCCAGTAGCAGTTACAAGTACTGGACATACTGTAGTTTGTCCCATGTTTGAAGAATCAGTGATCTACTAATTTTTTTATATTAATGTTGAATCCAGTCTAATGCAGTTCCTTCTGGCCTCATGTTGTTCTCTGTTATGCAGCACATTGATGCATATTAGCTTACTAATATACAGTACCACACATACAGTAAGCCTTACTGTATGTTAAAAGACATGACCCAAAATAAAATTGACAGTCATGCCCATGCTGTTATGGTATCCTTACTTTAACCTGTCATGACAACTATGTGACACCGAGGGAATATAATACAGCGTGTCCTAAAACTGCTGATCCCAAGTCAATTTAAAGGGCTTATTGACTGAAAATTTTGTTTTTGTAGGTTTTAACCTTATGAAATGTGTTTTTTGGTCATGTGATTATTGAAAAAAACATCAACTTCTCTTAAAAAAAACACAGCCTATATCTTGTTTTTTCTCTTGGTTTTTCTCCGAGAACCCGTAACTAAAAGGTAAACGTCACTAGTCTTGATACCCATCCACTGTTCAATTATTACCCAGCCTAACCCAGGATTTACAGACTCCGGATGCAGTCCTTTGAGGATGCAGTGAGGCTGGACCCTTGCGTCCATCCCTACCAACTCCGTTTGTGTTTTGCAGCGGCATGGATAAGAGTTTGAAATATAAGATTGCGTGAGAATTATACAAAATAACACAAGATCTTAAGAAAGACCCAAGAGTGACCAAGATGAGCCGATTGTGATCACATGATAACAACAAGGAAGTGTGATGTAGCAGCTCTCCACCTGGATTTTTGTACTCTAAATAATACGTAAGTAGCCCACTAAATTTAATTCTATGAAGTGTTTGTGTGTTAAGGCAAGTTTTTACCTTTTCTAAGACAATGGTGGAGGAATAGACCTCAGAAAATAACGGACAACCCTTAAATTGATTTTAATGAACAAACGGCTATTAAATACAGCCAGACACTGTGACATTTCCTTGTGGATTGGATCCAACATCTGTCAAAAATAGACTTGTTGCATTTCCTTAGCCAAGTGAAAAAGACAAGCCGGGTTTGTTCCGCAGTGGTCCGGACTAGGTGGGGATTAGAAAATTGAGGAGAATGGGAACTATTTGCTGCGGAGACCAGATCACATCTGTAACGGATTGCATCTGGAGTCAGTGTAAATCCAGGGTAACTGTCTGCAATGTAGATGGACAGGCAGCCAAAGGTGTTAGCTTTCAAGCCAACCATGGTACTAGGATACTCGCAACAAGTGTGCATTTTATTGTTGTTTTCTTTAGATTTCAGTAACCCTAACACACATCCCTGTCTCCACCTGGTTCACTAATCCACTGTCAATAATATACATACACTACCGTTCAAAAGTTTGGGGTCACTTAGAAATTTCCTTATTTTTGAAAGAAAAGCACTTTTTTTAATGAAGATAACTTTAAACTAATCAGAAATACACTCTATACATTGCTAATGTGGTAAATGACTATTCTAGCTGCAAATGTCTGGTTTTTGGTGCAATATCTACATAGGTGTATAGAGGCCCATTTCCAGCAACTATCACTCCAGTGTTCTAATGGTACAATGTGTTTGCTTATTGCGTCAGAAGGCTAATGGATGATTAGAAAACCCTTGTGCAATCACAAGGCTGCTCGCAGGGATAGCAAAAAGACGTAACAAACTAATAGTTTTTTGAATGCAAAAGATGCAATAGACTTACACAATGGTCCCCTCCGGCATACAACTAGGAACATACCGGTCGCTATGGAGGGTGAGAATATGTATGGGCACATAATCATACCATGTAGGATAACTAAGTAGACGGTTATGCTGTTTCATTCCATCTAGCAACAATGCTCTGCACTGTGTGTGTTTATATATTTACATATTTATTCCATCTAGCTACAATGCTCAGCACTGGGTGTGTTTATATATTTACATATCTACATATTATTCCATCTAGCTACATTGCTCCGCACTGTGTTTTTATATATCTACATATTATTCCATCTAGCTACATTGCTCCGCACTGTGTTTTTATATATCTACATATTATTCCATCTAGCTACATTGCTCCGCACTGTGTGTGTTTATATACTTGCATATTTATTCCACCTAGCTGCAATGCTCCGTACTGTGGGTGTTTATATATTTACATATTTATTCCATCTAGCTACAATGCTCTGCACTGTGTGTTCATATATTCATATATTTATTCCATCCAGCTACAATGCTCTGCACTGTGTCTGTGTGTGTGTGTATATATATATATTTTATAGTAATACGTACATATGTATATTAGCTGCTCTTGCTTGCTTGTTTTTTTCTTGCCTTCTGATTGTTGCTCTGAGTGTTGCTATCCCTGTGCTGTTGCAATCCTGGAATTTCCCCGTTGTGGGACTAATAAAGGCTTATCTTATCTTATCTTATCTTATCTTATCATGTTAGGTCTGCAATGCTGTAATTGCTGCAAATGGAGGATTCTTTGACGAAAGCAAAGTTTGAAGGAAACAATTATTATTTCAAATACAAATCATTATTTCTAACCTTGTCAATGTCTTGACTATATTTTCTATTCATTTTACAACTCATGGTGATAAATAAAAGTGTGACTTTTCATGGAAAACACAAAATTGTCTGAGGTGACCCCAAACTTTTGAACGGTAGTGTATGTCACATCATTCTGGCTTATTTTGTTATATTTTCATTGTGGTGCTACAGCTAGCTGTTAGCATTAGCATTATCTGTTATGTCCCGAAATAACCACAAGCCAGAAGGAAGCTGGAAGGAACATTCTCTTTATTTAAGATAAGAGAGATAAGATAAGCCTTTATTAGTCCCACAACGGGGAAATTCCAGGATTGCAACAGCACAGGGATAGCAACACTCAGTGCAACAATCAGAAGGCAAGAAAAAAAAAAGCAAGCAAGCAAGAGCAGCTAATATACATATGTACATATTACTATAAAATATATATATACACACACACAGACACACAGTGCAGAGCATTGTAGCTGGATGGAATAAATATATGAATATATAAACACACAGTGCGGAGCATTGTAGCTAGATGGAATAAATATGTAGATATATAAACACCCACAGTACGGAGCATTGCAGCTAGGTGGAATAAATATGTAAATATATAAACACACACAGTGCGGAGCAATGTAGCTAGATGGAATAATATGTAGATATATAAAAACACAGTACGGAGCATTGTAGCTAGATGGAATAAATATGTAAATATATAAACACACACAGTGCAGAGCATTGTTGCTAGATGGGATGAAACAGCACAACCGTCTACTTAGTTATCCTACATGGTATGATTATGTGCCCATACATATTCTCACCCTCCATAGCGACCGGTATTTTCCTAGTTGTATGCCGGAGGGGACCATTGTGTAAGTCTATTGCATCTTTTGCATTCAAAAAACTATTAGTTTGTTACATCTTTTTGCTATCTCTGCGAGCAGCCCTGCTTAGGTTGTACAGTCTGACAGCCGTTGGTAGGAAGGACCTGCAAAACCTCTCGGTTGTGCACCTGGGATGATGTAGTCTGCTGCTAAATGAGCTCCTCAGTGCATTCAGTATGTCCTGCATAGGGTGGAACTCGGACTCCAGCAGAGATGACAGTTTAGCCACCGTCCTTCTCTCTCCTATCTCCTCCACCGGATCAAGGCGCTGCCCCAGGACAGAGCTGGCTTTCTTAGTCAGTTTGTTCAGTCTCTTCCTATCGGCTGCAGTAATGCCACTGCCCCAGCAGACCACTCCAAAAGTGATGGCTGATGCCACCACCGTGTCATAGAATGTCTTCAGCAGCGCCCCTTGTACACCAAAAGACCTGAGTCTCCTCAACAGGAACAGCCTGCGCTGTCCCTTCTTGTAGAGTGCGTCAGTATTGTGTGACCAGTCTAGTTTATTGTTCAGATGAACACCCAGGTACTTATAGGATGTCACCATCTCGATGTCTGTTCCCTGTATATTTACTGGTGCTGTGAGGGGTTTCCCATGTCTGTGGCAGTCCACCACCAGCTCCTTAGTTTTCCTCGCGTTGATCTGGAGGCAGTTCCGATGGCACCAGTCCATGAAGTCCTGGATAAGCCCTCTGTACTCAGCTTCATCTTCATTTGAGATGAGGCCAACGATCGCAGAGTCATCAGAGAACTTCTGTAGATGGCAGTGTGTTGTGTTGTGTGAGAAGTCCGCAGTATAAAGAGTGAACAGGAAGGGAGCCAGCACCGTTCCCTGGGGGGCCCCCGTGCTACCGATAATCGTGTCGGACACACGGTCCCGGGTTCTCACAAACTGAGGCCGGTTCGTGAGGTAGTCCAGGATCCGTGATGACAGGTGCTGGTCCACCCCTGCTCACAGCAGCTTGTCCTTCAGGATCATCAGTTGGATGGTGTTGAAAGCACTGGAGAAGTCAAAGAACATGATCCTCACCATATTCCCGGGCTTCTCCAGGTGGGACAGAGAACGGTGAAGGAGGAAGATCACCGCATCCTCCACCCCAATGCCATGCTAGTAGGCGAACTGGAGTGGATCCATCGCTGGTTCCACCAGGGGGCGGAGGTGAGCAAGGAGCAGTCTCTCCAGGGTCTTCATCAAGTGGGACGTCAAGGCCACCGGTCTGTAGCTGTTCAGGTCTTTGGGGTGGGAAGTTTTTGGTACAGGTACCACACAAGATGTTTTCCACAGCTGTGGTACCCTCCCCAGCTTCAGGCTCAGGTTGAAGATGTACGTCACAATCCCACACAGCTGGTCTGCACAGGACTTGAGGAGCTTTGCGCTGATGCCGTCCGGTCCCGACGCCTTCCTCGCCTTGATCTTCCTCAGCTCCGTCCTCACCTGGGTCCTGGTCAGGGTCAGGATGGGGGGCTGTGTGTTGGGAGTGGGGGGGTGTTGGTGGAGTGGGGAGTGGGCAGCAGGACTTGAGTTCTAACCAGATCCCTTATATTTATATTCCCATCTGTAGCACGCCGGACGTCACCCCACCCAGACCAGGCTACGGCAACCCCCAAAGTACAATTCCACTATGTTATATTCCCCCCCCCCTTGGAAAAATCAAGAACCACAACAAACATGCATAATAAAACAACTATATACATATCTGAATACCAAGTCAAAACAAATCAAATACCACACACTTATCCTTTCCCAGTCCTACCGGTAACAAAATTATCCAAGCACTTTGGTTGTCGGCATTCCCTAATCAGGCGACCCTTGCGGGGACGCTCTGCCACCAGCACCAACGGCCCCATCCGAAGGTCAGCACCCGTCTGACCTCCCCAGTCCAAAGAGTCATTCAAAACATCCAATGCGGGGTCACTCACCACCTCTGGTGGGGACCTCCGCAGCCGACTTGCATGGCACCTGAACCCATCATCCAGCTCAAAAGTGTCCGGACCTCTCCGTCTCACAATCGTGTGCGGCCCAATCCACAGCAGCTGAAGTTTGTGGGTGCTTACAGGGTGTCTGACCCACACCCTATCTGCCACATTCAGGCCATGTCCTTTCACCCGATGCTACCTGTCAAACAAGTCCTTCATCGGCTGTTGCCGTTCCGTAACCCGGTGCCTCAGCGCCCCCGAATCCTCACTGCACTCCTGTTGAGCCAGCCCCAGTCGTCTCACCGGAAGCGGCAACTCCCTTTCTAGCATCAATGGGGAGCGACCCGTCGTGGCGTGCACCAATGCCCTATAATGGAACAGGGTGTTGTGCAGAGTGTCGGCGAATGAAAACCCATCATCCAGTTGAGCCCTCAACTCATTCTTTAAAGTCCTATTAATCCTTTCCACACCCCCATTAGCCTGTGGGTGATACACCACCATCCTGATGTGTTTAACCCCTCTTGCCCGCAGGAAACCCTCAAAAGCCTCTGAAATGAACTGTGTGCCATTGTCCGTGGTCTCTGAAGTCGGGGTCCCCCATCTAGCAAACAACGATGACAGGAACCCCGTAATGACCCCAGTCATCACCGAGCCCGTCGGAAGCACTTCTGGCCATTTAGAAAACAGGTTGTACACCACCGCCAGGAACCTGCTGCCCTGGGGGACTGCATGCAGTTCACCACAAATGTCCAATTCAATGTGCTCCCAGGGACCCACAGGGTAAGCGATCAGCCGGAGATGGGGTGGTGGGATTCTTCCAGTCTTACCGCTCTCCAGGCATGGGACACAGTTTCTGACCATTGTTTCAATGTCCTTGTCAATCCCTGTCCACCAAACTGAATCCCTGCCCCATTGTTTTACCTTAACCACCCCAAGGTGACCCTCATGTAACATGTCCAGCACACGCCCTCTCAGCGCCGCTGGGATCACTGCGCAATGGCCCCTGGCCACACACACCTCGTCCCAGCAGCTGAGCTCATCCTTAAACTGATAGAATGGAACCAGGTCACCCGGCACTTCCGCTGGCCAACCCTCTCTGATCACCGTGCGCAGTTTCTTCATCACTTGGTCATTCTCTGAAACCTCCCTAAGTTCTCTAGGAGACACAATGTTCCTGAGAGTCCCGTGTAGGGTGTGGACCAGTTCCATCTCGACTGGGTCCACAGTCTCCACCTCCGGCACCAAGACACATGTCGGGGCCCTAGACAGAAGGTCCGCTACGACGTTGTCCTTGCCCGGAGTGTATTTCGTCTCAAAATTGTAAGCCCTCAGTCTCTTGGACCACCTGTGGATACATAGCAGCCTGTGGCCCGACCCCGCAGTCTCCAGCAAGGTCATCAATGCTCGATGATCCATACTTAACGTGAAGCACCGGCCATAGAGGTACATATGCCACCTCTCACATGCCCAAACACAGGCCAGCACTTCCCTCTCGCTGACAGCATACTTCCTCTCAGCCCCAACAGAGATCTTGACCCGAAAGCAACGGGACGCTCTGTACTATTCTGCACCTGCGACATCACTGCCTCCAGGGTGGAACCAGAAGTGTCACAGGTCACTATCATAGTGCAGTCTGGGTCAAAATGTGCCAAGATCAGGGATGAGGTGAGCTGCTGTTTCAGCCTCCTCACAGCCGCAGAGCAGGCTGGAGTCTAAACCCAAGGTGCGTCCTGCTTCAACAGTGCTCTGAGAGGCTCAATTGTTTCAGAGTATCTAGGGATGAACTGTCCATAAAAGTTCACCATCCCCAGGAATGATGAGATCTCTGCTGGCGAGGAGGGGTCTGCGAGGTGGCGCACTGCTTCCATGTTTGAAACCAATGGCTTCAGACCATCTCCGGATAGCTGGAAACCCCCAAAGTCCACTGATTCCACCGCCAGGACACATTTGTCGCCGTTCAGCGTGACTCCGTGTTCCTGAAGTTTCTCCAGGACCATCTCCAACCTCCTGTTGTGTTCTTCGCTCGACGCCCTGTGCGAAACGATATCGTCAAGATACACAACTACCCCCTTCAGGCCAGCCAAAATGGTAGCCATGACCTTCTGGAAGCAGCTCGGTGTGGAGCTCAGACGAAAGGCATCCTGGTGTACCGGAACACCCCCATGTGTGTCACAAAGGCAGTCAGGTTTCTGCTGTCCGGGTGTAACGGCACCTGCAGGTAGCCCTGTCGCAGGTCTAACTTCAAAAAAACTTTTGCTGACTTCCGGTCTGGACGCCATGGCGACTGCAGCTTAACACTGAAGCTCTCAGACTCAATCCAGGATAACACCTTGAAAATCAAACTTAACGGATTTTTGGAGGAGTGAAAATCAAAAGACAAAATCATCATGTCTAAAGGAAAACAGAAGAAACTGAAATTCTCCAGGCTAGGACACGTATCGGCCGGAGAATCTGAACTGGAAGATCCCCGTTCAGAAGACGAGGAGCTGGTGATAGCTAACAAAAGGGTTAGCCTGAAATCACTATTTGAGGAACTACGACGATTTCGCCGAGATGTTACGGCCGAATTTCGGGAATTCAGAGAAGAATTGAAAAGGACAAACAGCAGAGTGGACCAGGCCGAGAACCGAATCTTGGAAACAGAGGATCGAATAAAAGTGCTCGAAGATTCTGTGCTGGACCTACGCAAAAGACAAGCAGCTATAGAGGCTAAGCTATCCGACCAAGAAGGAAAACAAAGAAGAGACAACATAAGAATTCATGGTCTGATAGAAGGAACCGAAAATGGTTTTAACTCAATGGCAGAATGCGTGGAATCCTTACTAAGAGAGAAATTGGATATTCCACAAACCACCGACTTGAAGATAGAAAAGGCACATCGTTCATTAGCCGCTAGGCCGGCGGCGGAAGCGCCCCCACGTTCGGTGTTGGTAAGATTTTCCAATTTCAAAATAAAACAAGAGGTTGTAAGACTGGCCTGGCAGAAAAAAGGATTTATGCACCAGGAGAGAAAAGTCTACGTGGAACACGATTACGCCCCGGAGGTCCTTAAAAAGCGCAGGGAATACAATGACGCGAAAAAGGTGTTAAGAGAGAAGAAATTGCGCTTTCAGACACCATTTCCTGCGAAGTTAAGGGTCTTCTACGGCGATGAAACGTGTCTCTATAATTCGGCGGAAGAAGCAACAGCTGACATGGCGAGAAGAGGCCTCCCGGTAACGGTATTTAAACCCCCAGCAGACCCGAGTGAGAAGATCAAAGCGCAAACATGGACAACACAAAGACCCTCAAAATCCACGGACCAGCAGCGGGAAACCCAGCACCAGAGCGTCGCGGATAAACTATCCGTTTTCAGGTTGGAATAGCGACCTTTTTTTTTTTTTTTTTTCCTTTCTCTTGAATCAATCCGCACATCCAACCCCCCTCATACAAGGTAACAAACATTAAAGGAGATGCATATTCAGCATGTGGTAAAACATTTCATGGAACAATCATATTATTTGAAACAAATAAGTCTTTGTAATAAAAAAAAAAAAAAACTTGTTAAAATAGAAATGTGACAATAATCCACATGTTCTCCTCATACTAACAAATACTGTTTCTGCGTGAATGTTTGATGTGATGGGGGTGGGAGGGTGCACACAATTTCACAGGGTTTAGGCATAAAAGGAAAAAAAAAAAAAAAATCATTACAAGTTTGGATTGGGTTCTGAAACTCACGTTAAAAGCATGGTACTACTTCCAGTGGTAAGAGAGGGCCCTCAACACGTAACAGAGTTTGAGGAATTTCCCTCAGAGCCTTCACTCCATCAAGGCTCTTACAGGGTCTTTAAAAAGACCTCAGCTCAGGAAGTTCTTTTGACAGTTTTTTGTTTTAAAGTTTTTTACACTATGTTCTTAATGTTTTTCTTGTTTTTAATGTTCTTTCAGTTTCTGAGTAGCACAAAAGAGGGCCACCACACAGTTATACTAAACAAAACAACACAATGGAGAAACAGGGTGTAACCAAAATAATTTCATATAATGTAAAAGGGATCCTGAATCCAGTTAAAAGATCCAAGATTCTAGGCAAAATGAAAAAAGACAAAGCAGGAATAATACTTTTACAAGAAACCCACCTAACAGACGTGGAACACAATAAACTCAGTAGACAAGGGTTTAAAATGATCTCCTCATCTTCATATAAATCAGGGAGGAGGAGGGGAGTAGCGACATTGATATCAACCAAAATTACATTTGAAAAAAAATCAGAACACAAAGATAAAGAAGGGAGATACAGTTTGGTAACTGGGCGGCTAGAGGGAGAAGATATCACCCTGCTGAATGTGTATGCTCCCCCAGGGGCTAACTGGAAATTTTATAAAAATGTATTCGACCTAATGATAACTAAAGCTCAAGGTTTAGTGATATGTGGTGGGGACTTCAATCTTAGACTGAATCCATACTGGGATGCTTCTGGTAATTCCCCACATCAAAATAACACCCAAAACAGGAAGACTCGGATGCTACTAAAAGAAATGGGAATCTGTGATGTGTGGAGGGAACTCAACCCCAGTGTAAAAGACTATACATTTTACTCAACTCCACATTCATCTTACTCAAGGATTGACTATTTTTTTATGTTTAATAGAGACATTGGTAGAGTAAAAACATGTAAAATAGGACTGATGGATCTCTCCGACCACAGTCCGATCTACATGGACTTAAATATCCAAAAATACACAAATAATACATTTTCTTGGAGGTTAAATTCAAATGTCCTGAAAGGACCATTGAAAGATGAATTGGAGTCAGATATTCTCAGATATTTGGAAGATAACGATAATGGAGAAGTATCCCCTTTAATACTGTGGGATGCATGTAAAGCTGTAATAAGAGGAAAGATTATTGCAAAACTGGCAACCCAAAAGAAACTAAGACAAGAAAAACTATCCACATTAGAGTCAGAACTTAGGAACCTAGAAAAAGAACACAAAGGCAACACTCATTCTACTGACTCGCTCAAGATTAAGGAAATTAAAAACCAAATAAATGAGATCTACACAATAGAAATCCAGAAGAAACTTACATTTCTGAAACAAAAATACTATGAAGCAGGCAGTAAATCGGCAAAATTGCTAGCCTATAAATTGAGGAAACATCAAACAGAAAGAGCAATCTACAAAATCAGAGACCCAGTATCAAAGGAAATAAAATTCAGAATTCAGGATATTCTTAAAAACTTCGAGAATTACTATAAGAACTTATACTCCCACAAAAAACATAAAAACGCATCCGAGGCATTCCTAAACACATTAAACCTTCCCCAACTTACGGAGTCACAAAATAAAACACTACTGTCAGAAATACATCCTAAAGAATTGGAAAAAGCAATTATGAAACTTAAAGCTAACAAATCCCCAGGAGCTGATGGCTATACAGCAGAGTGGTACAAAACCTTTAAACAGCAACTATCTCCTCTCCTCCTGAAAACATTTAATTATGTCCTCCACACAGGGGAAATCCCCCCCTCCTGGAGAGAAGGGGTCATTGCAGTTATACCTAAACCTGAAAAGGATAAACTAGAGTGCTCCAACTACAGACCAATCAGTGTACTAAATCAGGACTATAAGCTTTTTACCATTATCCTTGCCAAAAGGTTAGAGAATATACTGACAGACCTAATTCATTTAGACCAAACAGGTTTTATAAGACAAAGACAGACACAAGACAACATTCGACGCACTTTACACATAATTCATCATATAAAAAAATATAACTTAAATGCAGTCATATTAGGATTAGATGCTGAAAAAGCATTCGATTCGGTTGACTGGTCTTTTCTATACAGAATCTTATCCAGTTTCAATTTTCATAACAACTTCATTAGAACTATACAGGCATTATATAAAAAACCAACAGCTAAAATAAGGATTAACGGTAATTTATCATCATCTTTTGAACTGGAAAGAGGATGTCGTCAGGGCTGCCCCCTGTCTCCACTGCTCTTTGCAATCTTCATAGAACCTCTGAGCCAATGGATAAGACAAAACCAAAAAATTCAAGGTATTACACTTGGTCAGAAGGAACATAAAATAGCACTCTTTGCTGATGACATTTTAATTTACCTAGGGCAGCCGGACACTTCTTTACCAGAACTAACCTCAGTTTTTTCAGAGTATGGAGATTTATCGGGGTACAAATTAAATATGCATAAAACCCAAGTTTTAACATTCAACTATGACCCAAATCATTATTCACTAAGCAAACTCAAAACTAACTGGGAGTCGGAATCTATGAAATATCTGGGGGTCAATATCCCGAAACAACTCAACAAAATTATATCACTAAACTATGATCCACTGGTGACAAAAATAAAATCTGACCTAGCAAGATGGAATATGATACCATTCTTGGGTATTGCACAAAGAATTGAAGCAGTCAAAATGAATATACTTCCACGTCTTCTATACCTTTTCCAAACAATACCGGTAGAACCTCCCAAAAAAACATGGCAGGAGCTGGACAGAAGGATCTCAAGATTCATATGGCAGGGCAAGAGACCTAGAATCAGATATAGAACCCTACAGCTAAACAAAGACAAAGGTGGGCTCGCGCTGCCAAATATCAGGGACTACTTTAAAGCCGCACAAATTAAAACTTTAGTAGAGATATGTAACCCAGTCTACTCTGCACAATGGAAGGAGATCGAATGCCAAATAACAAGTGACATCCCCCTACAGGCGATAATAGGGAACAATGTCTTACCTAAGCTTTTGAATAACACTAACCCGTGGATAGAGACCCCGCTAAAAATTTGGTTTAAGATAGTCAGAGAGAATCAAACTAAAGAGCCCTATCGACTTCTGCAATGGATCGCCTATGATCAGGACTTTACTCCTAATAAAACAGACACCAGATTTAAAAAGTGGAAGGAGAAGGGGCTGATAAAATATTACGATTTTTTTAAAGGGCAAATCTTAAGAAGTTTTGAAGATTTGAAAAAACAAGGCCTAATAAATCAAGACCTTTACAGGTTCTTCCAGCTTAGACACCACATAAACAATATACTTAAGAAGGAGGTTTTGGAAAGGGCCCAGTCAGGTGTTCTGAAGGTCTTCTTAATGGCATATAAAGGGATCCCAGGGATCAGATACATTTCTAAAATATACCAAGGTCTTCAAGACTTAAAAGGAGACAACACATCTTATATAAAAGAGAGATGGGAAAAAGAGGGGAATTTCACTTTACATCTGGAAATATGGGAAAAGCTAAATAAACAGCAATGGAAAAGTACCTCATCCCTGCAGTGGAGAGAATTTGGATGGAAAAACTTGGCAAGATTTTTCAGAACACCTGCACAAATCAAATTTACCCATAAGGGATTGAACTGTTGGCGCTTGTGTGGTGAAAAGACTGCAAATCATTTTCATGTGTTTTGGTCATGCCCAGTTATCCACCAATATTGGACCAATGTACAGACAATATTGGGGAAAATATTCAAAATTACAGTTCCCTTTTCTTTTGTAACTTTGTATTTGGGTTTACTACCGGACTCACTGGAAAGACGAGGAGAAAAATACTTATTCAATGTTTTAATATTGGCAAGCAAAAAAGCTCTAACTAAAAAATGGATGTTGAAGGACTGTCCTACACCTGAAGATTGGACTAACGTGATCCAAGACATTTACTCGATGGAAAAGTTGACATTCGCACTGAGACAGGACATGGATGGGTTCATGAACTTTTGGCAACCCTGGACCGCATATGTGTCTTCCATTAGATCTAATCTTTGACAAATACCATTTCAATAATGGTTCCGCTCTTTGTTCCAACGCTACTCAGATGCTCTTTTATCTTTATTTACTTACTTTTTCTTTTTGTTTGTTTTTTACTGGTTTGTTTGTTTTTTTTATTTGTTTTTTGTTTTTTTTTGTTTTTTTCTCTTTAATTTCACTTTTTCTTTCACTTTAAAAAAAAAAAAAAATAAGGGGTGTTGTAAGAATTAATCTTCCAATGTTGTCAGATATCAGAAAATAAGGGAACATGTGATGAAAATGTAAACACTGCATTGCTGTAACGACCTGTATACCCTTTACAAAAACTTAAATAAAAAAAAAAAAAAAAAAAACTTTTGCTCCACTGAATGTTGCCATCAGTTCCTCCATAGTAGGTAGCGGGTACTTACCCGGGACAACCGCCTTATTCACTGCTCTGAGTTCGATGCAAGGCCTAATGCCCCCTCTTCCCCCATGGGGAAGCATCGGTCCTCTCTATGACATCCGACTCCAGCAGTCTATTTTGCTCCGCCGATACCTCAGCCCGCAGTGCCAGTGGGAGGCACCTCAATGGCTGTATCTTCAGCGTGATACTCTCATTCACCAGAGGCCGATGATAAAACGCGTCTATGCGGCCTAAACCCACGAACAGCTTCGGCCAGCAGAGACGCCAGTCCACTCCCACGGACAGCACCCGCCAGCCCCCAGGGTCTGTTATGGAAAAACCCAATCTCCCCAATAGGTCAACCCCCAGCAGGTCGGTCCCCTGATGTGCCACTTGAAATGTAAAGTTAGGGACCCTCTTCAACCAGCAGGTCACCTCGAAGTCCGCTATGCCCGCCATCTCAATCTCCGCGTGGCTGTAGCTAAAAAGCCTCACTGCTTCACCCTTAATTTGTTTCGTGGGGAACAGTCGCTGCAGGGTAGGCAGGCTCAGGATAGACCTCCTGGCCCCCAAGTCCACCATGAGCAGTATGTCGACTCCGTCCAGTTGGAGGACATACCACTTCACCGGGCCTTACCCTATCCTTGCAGCGTGAACCTGATCCGGGCTCCCTGGTCTTCCCACCTGCAAAGCTGCCCCTATCCTCAATCGGCTCTTCTTCTTCCTCCTTTTCCTCTTTTTACCTCCACTACGGCGCTTCGTCAGCACGCCAACTTCTGCGTTTAGTGGGAAACTGTGCTTGGGCGACCCTTGGCTAGCTTCAGCGTCCTGCTTCAACTGGGTCACCGAGTCCTCTCTCCTCGCCAACTCCAGCACTTCCCCCCCGTGATGTCGGTTCCGCAGCTAACAGCAACCTAGCTGCTAACTGTGAGCATCTGGCGCCATGCGCTAACCTGTCCTTCACCAGTCCAAATGCCTGCAGCCCAATGTTACTCTTACGCGCCAGGCTAAGAAGTTCCAGCAAAAACGAGCTTGGCGACTCATCCTTCCATTGCCATCTCTGGAAGAACTCCCACCAGCTCTCTGAGACTGTGGAGGGGTCACCAAACGCTCCATCCAATAACCTCATACATTCCTCCAATAATACATCCTGGCACTGACCAAGAGCGATCCTCTGTCCCTCAGTGCCGAGGTGATGGAGTAAAACATGCTTCTACCTTTCCTCGCTGGACAAGTCCAGGCCCGTCGCTGTCATGAATGCCTCAAAGCTCTTTTTCCAATGAGGCCATGACACGGCCGGTTAACCTGGGTGCTCCAGAAACACAGGCATGTGCCCAATGCATGCCACCATTATATACCTCGTCGCCAAATGTTATGTCCCGAAATAACCACAAGCCAGAAGAAAGCTGGAATGAACATTCTCTTTATTTTTAACCAGATCCCTTATATTTATATTCCCAGCCATAGCCCGCCTGACATCACACCGCCCCGCCCAGATTAGGCTACGGCAACCCCCAAAGTACAATTCCATTATGTTATACTATCCAACACCCGCCCCCCTTTGAAAAAAATCACAAGCACACCAATTGGCTCCCCTTTAAAATTTACACCCGATTCAAACATAGACCTACACACTCACACCACACTGGCCCAGCGGAGCACTCCGCTATGCAAATAACAGTCACTGAACATAAAAGGGCCACACACCAAAATAAATTAATCCCCAAATAAATAAGTACACACATTACGATCACAAAGTATATACAAATGTGAACAATGGCGGTACCCGACTCTACAGACCAACATCTCCACCCCACAACATCAGCACAAACACTCCAGAGCCAAAAAAACAAGGCTACAAAACATACAACATAGGGCATTTACATCACTCTCTCACACTGTTTCCCAGCTTTCACACTCAGGTGTTAATGCACTTCCCCACGCACACATAACACTCAGAGCATCCCCCCACAGCTACGTGGCATTCACAACTAACAACGGTGGTCACATTACACATTTAGATTACATTTTACACTTTCTTCTTCTTTTTTTTTTGTACCATTAACCTTAACAAACACTCTGCAAAACACACTATAGCTAGACACACCGCAAGCCCCAACATAAAGTCCTAACCCAGTTCTCCTGTAGGCCCCCCTCTGGGGTGTTCGTCCCACGGCCCACCCCCAGAGTGCCTCTGTTTCTTCGTGACCGGAGACAGGCTGCACTGGCATTCCTTCCTTCCTGAACTCTGCAGCTTGTTCAGGTGTTGTCTCGACCCATCTGTCAACTCCAGGTAACCGTCGTCGTCAGCTCGTACCACACGCAGACCACCCTGTCCATCGCTCTGCTTCCTTGATCTGCACTCATGTCCTAGCCGAGACTCAACCCTAGGGTTCACACTATCACCCTCGCCCAGGGGAGTATTCACTGGCTTCCTTCTTCTCCTGCGTCGCGAACCGGTACCGTATGGCTCTTCAGCGTTCCGCTAAGCTTGCTCGAGCCTTGTCCCTTGTTCCTTGTTTTCATTCTGGGCGTGTCTAGGGTTTGTGCCATCTGGTCTCACCTTGATCACTTTATTTCTTGTGTCGGAGCGGCACTGGCAGTGCCCGGCTCAACAGTAATGCTCGGTCGGCCACCGGAGCCTCGCTGTGCCTGCTGTCTGGAACCATCCACCTCCACGGGGGCTAAACCATGCCATTCAGGTCCCACATCCATAGGACTGCAAACACTGGCACGGAGTTCCCATCATGTCGGCGTACTCTGGTGCTGGCGGCGGCCCTCTTCACCCGGAGTGGCCCAGCCTAAGTCCCACGCTTCTTCGCCACTTCCCGAATAAAATGGTCGGTCCCACAGTCCACCACCTGACCACTCCTCCACTTCTCCGCAGGCGATGGAGAACCCGAGCCCATAAAACAAATCACAGCCCATGAAGTTGTTACCACTACAGACCACCATGAACTTGGCTGCACACATAGAAGCCGCACTGTACCTCACCGACAGCCACACCAAGCCCACAATGTCCAGAGGGTTGTCACCACACCCGTAACGGGCAATGCTCATTTTACTCACGGTGTAATGGGGGAAGAACTTCTTTACCGTTGCCAGATTCAGGATGGAGGCCGCCGACCCTGTGTCCACCATCAACGGTATCGGCATCCCGTCCAACAATATGTTGCACAGAATACGTCTGTCTGTGTTGGGCGAGGTAGTGTGGACCACTGTAGGTGTCTTCTTTGTTGAAGTTCTCTTTCCAGGCCTCCGTTCCTCCTTCTCGAAATTTTGGCAAACCTTTCTTTGTTGAAGTTCTCTTTCCTGGCCTCTGTTCCTCCTTCTCAAAATTTTGGCAAACCCTGGCAAAGTGGTGGAACAGCCTGCATTATCTACAACGCTTGCCCCTTGCTGTGCACTCCCTTGCTCTGTAGCGGTGCCTGCTGGATCTGCAGCCATAGCATCTCAGCATCCCTGGGGTGGACCTAATCTTCACAATGGCCACATATTCATCTTCGCTGCCATCGTCTGGATCCAAGGCCATTGCCTTACACTGTTTATCGTTCCTGGGCAGGGCCTCCGTATCACCGAGATTCTTTGTTTGCTTTTCCGCTGCCTCGTGTTGTTGCGCTAGCTCTATGGCTGCCAACAGCGCCAGCTCCCCAGTGTGGGTCAGCAGGCGGACCCTTGCGGAGGAATAGGCCACGTGCTTCACTAGCTGGTCGCAGACCATCTCCTCCTCCAAAGGCCCAAACCTGCTCTCACTCGCCAGCTGCCGAAGGTCCGCCACAAACTGTTGAATCGACTCTCTGGGCCGCTGGCGCTGCTGTCTGAACTGGATGTGCCACATAATGGTGTTCTCAGGGGTGCAAAAGTAGCCCGCCATGAGCCTTACGACATCTCCAAATGAGTCACCTCCTCCTAGAGTGCTCAGGATCCTCTGGCCTTCCATACTAAGGTTGTAGACCAGAATAGCCCTTGCGCGTAATTTGTCTAGGTCGCCGAGGTCCAGCGCCGTAAGAAAGCTCTCGAAGGCCTCATACCACCTGGCCCAAGGAACCAATGGCTCACCTGGAGCCTCCAAAAATGGATGAAATGCGGTAGCAGCTCTCTCCATCTCTGTATATCCTCGTTGCCAAATGTTGTGTCTCTAATTAAGATGGAGTCGAGGAGAAGTTTTATAGTTTTATTAAGAACACGAGCCAGGAACACAGGAGACTCTGACCTGAGCACAGGAGCCACAGCGAAGAGACAAGATGTCTCCCGCAGCTGGCTTATATATCCCAGGTGACACCACCTCCCAGAGGCAGGGTGTCACCCCTCTCTACCCTAGGGCACCGCCATAATAATCTATCTATCTATCTATCTATCTATCTATCTATCTACAGTATATGTGTATATATGTATATATATATATATATATATATATATATATATATATACTGTATATATATATATACTGTATATATATATATATATATATACTTGACCACTGTTACACAGTTTTAAGAAACGCCTATCATGTCGTCCCCTGTGCAGCTCTGGGTTTTTCTGACCACTGTCTGCTCCATCTTATTCCAACATACAGACAGAAACTAAAAACGTCCAAGTCTGTTGTAAGGACTGTGAAGAAATGGACTGAGGAATCAAAGCTGGAGTTACAAGCCTGCTTTGACTGTACAGATTGGAGTGTTTTTGAAGCTGCAGCCATTAACCTAAATGAACTCACTGACACTGTGACGTCATACATCTGTTTCTGCGAGGACATGTGTTTGCAGACCAAGACCTTCTGCACATACAACAACAATAAACCCTCGTTCATTCCTAAACTGAAGCAGCTACGTCAGACCAAGGACGAGGCCTACAGGACTGGTGACTGGACTCTGTACAAGCGGGCCAGAAACATGCTGACGAAGGAGATCAGGCTTGCTAAGAGGAGCTACAGTGTGAAGTTACAAAAAAACTTCTCAGCCAACAACTCTGCTTCTGTCTGGAGAGGCCTACGGAATATCACCAACTACAGGAGACCATCCCCCCACCCTGTGGAAAACCTCCAGCTGACTAACGACCTAAACAGCTTTTACTGCAGGTTTGAAAAGAACCTACAGTTCTCACCTCCCACCCACACAAAAGGATTATCTGCAGCCCCAGGAACTCCATCCCTCCTCCACTCTGACCTCCCACCAGCACTAACGATCTGTGAAGAGGAGGTGCGCCGGGTCTTTCAGAGACAAAAGATCAAGAAGGCTGCAGGACCTGATGGTGTGTCTCCGCCCTGCCTGAGAGTCTGCTCCAACGAGTTGGCCCCCATCTTCACCCAGATCTTTAACAGATCACTGGAGCTGCGTGAAGTGCCTTCCTGCTTCAAACGCTCCATCATCATTCCAGTTCCCAAGAAACCCTCTGTTACAGGATTAAATGACTACAGACCTGTTGCCCTGACCTCTGTGGTCATGAAATCCTTGGAGAGATTGGTGCTGAACCACCTGAAGGTCATCACAGGCCCCCTGATGGACCCACTGCAGTTTGTCTACCGGTCAAACAGGTCAGTGGATGATGCAGTGAATATGGGACTACACTACATCCTGCAACACCTCGACTCCCCAGGGACGTACGGCAGGATCCTGTTTGTCGACTTCAGCTCAGCGTTCAACACCATCATCCCAGGCATTCTTCATCAGAAACTCCTCCAGCTCAAGGTGCCCCCCTCCACCTGCCAGTAGATCTCCAGCTTACTGACTGACAGGTGGCAACAAGTGAAGCTAGGGAGATTTACATCCAGCTCCTGAAAAATTAGTACTGGCGCCCCCCAAGGATGTGTCCTTTCCCCACTGCTCTTCTCCCTCTACTCCAACGACTGCACCTCAGAGGACCCTTCGGTGAAGCTCCTGAAGTTTGCGGACGACACCACAGTCATCGGTTTGATGCGGGATGATGATGAGTCTGCATACAGGCGGGAGGTGGAGCAGCTGATCCTCTGGTGCAGCCAGAACCATCTTGAACTTAACCCAGCCAAAATGGTGGAGATGACTGTGGATTTCAGGCGACACCCCCCTTCATTCCCCCCACTCACCATCCTCAACAGCACAGTGTCCACTGTGGACTCCTTCAAGTTTCTGGGTACCACAATCTCCCGGAACCTGAAGTGGTCCTCCCATATAGACACTGTCCGGAAAAAGGCCCAGCAGAGGTTGTTTTTTCTGCATCAGCTCAAGAAGTTTGATTTGCCTCAGGAGCTGCTGGTTGTCTTCTACACCGCCATCATCCAATCTGTCCTCTGCTTTTCCATCACTGTCTGGTTTGGATCTGCCACTAAACAGGACAAGACCAGACTGCAGCAGATCGTTAAGTCTGCGGAGAGGATCATTGATACCGACCTACCCTCCATTGAGAACTTATATCGGTCCATAACCAGGAAACGGGCGGGAAACATCTGTGCTGACCCATCACACCCCGGCCACAAACTGTTTGAACTTCTATCTTCTGGTCGTCGTTACAGATCACTGAAGGTCAAAACCACCCGTCACAGGAACAGTTTCTTTCCTCAAGCCATCACTCTGATGAACTCCTAACATTCACCTAGTCCTACCTGTTGCTGTACTCATGACTTTTCATCCATTATTACATTGCACATAACTCTCACACTGCTTTTTACTTCATTCACATTATATCAATGAATCTGAGTTCACGTTGAAATACTGTGTGACTGTATATTTTTTCATATATTTCTGCAAAGTGTAGTTAGTCTGAGTAAATAACTGCATATATTCCTGTATATATTTGCATCCTTTTATAGAAACGTGGACAAACTGTAATTTACTGTACATACGCTGTTGTCATTGAATCCTTATTTAAATCCTCCACCTGAACAACGAGAGCAAGTTTTTAGCCAAAGTCAAATTCCTTGTATGTGTTGTACATACTTGGCCAATAAAGCTGATTCTGATATATATATGTATATATATGTATATATATGCATATATATGCATGTGTATGTATATATATATATATATATATATATATATATATATATATATATATATATATATATATATATATATATATATATATATACATATATATATATATATATATATATATATATATATATATATATATATATATATATATATATATATATATATATATATATACACATATATATATATACATATATACGTATATATGATATACTATCCAACAGGCTGACCAAGTGTTAAATCAGTCAGTTTCCATGGAGTTGCAGGGGCATTTAAAATACTGTTTTAAGTTTTTCAAATTCATTTTAATGTATAGTCCACATACAGTGGTACCTCTGCTTACGAAATTAATTCGTTCCGGAAGTATTTTCGTAACATGAAAATTCCGTAAGTAGAGACGCGTTTTACATGTAAATTCCCTAATCCGTTCCAAGCCCCCCAAAATTCGGACATAAATTTTTATAAATCATAAAAATGCATCAAAACATGTAACAAATACATGTTACAATTAGATTACTGCACAATAAACATAAAATGAGAGTTGTACATAATTTTAAAAAACAAAGAATAAAGTAAAGAATAATAAAAATTATGTTCATTTACCGTTTAACTGCTATCGTCGTCGTCGTCACCTTTTGCCTTCTTTGGTTCATGTTCTCTCTCATCAGTGGTTTTTGCCTGACGTTTTGTGAAGAACCGATCCAAGGACGTTTGCTTTTGTCGGCTTTTAACAATCCTTCGGCTTCCTTTTGTTTTAATACCATGCCGATCGTAGATGTATTACGGCCATATTCTTTGGCGAGATCAACCAAACGCATCCCTTTTTCATACCTTTCTATTATCTCTTGCTTTGTTTGTATGTACAAAAAAACTCTCTTCTTCTTCTTTTCTCCTTTTCCACTTATCTCCATCACTTTCTTGGGGCCCATAGTGAATAAAAGTTAATACTGTACTGTACACACACGTAAAACTGCCCGAACTTCCCGAACACTTCGTGGCCAATGGGATACCAGGAAGATGCTAGGCGATAGCCAATGACAGAGCAGCTACAAGTATGTTTACGTTCGGTAAACTACGGGAGCTGCGAGGAGCGCGTACTTTTTTGCCTTTCGTATCCTGAAATTTCTTTCGTAACAAGAGGCAATATTTTCCCGTTGAGGCGTGTCATAACCTGAAAATTCCATATGTAGAGATGTTCGTAAGTAGAGGTACCACTGTACATGTTTTGCACTCAAGTGGCAGCTACTTTCAGCTCTTGTAGTTTTTGTATTTTTTGAATGTTTTTGTGTAGTTCTGGTACTTGCTGCTGTTTGTGGTTGTGCCAGACTGGATAAATGGAGGTTTCTTTGTGGCTCTGACTAGATTCTACATCTGCTCTGAGGTAAATCTGATTATGTCCAACATCCATCCATCCATCCATCTTCTACCGCTTTTCCAGAGGTCCGGGTCGCGGAGGCAGCAGTTCAAGCAGAGAAGCCCAGACTTCCCTCTCCCCAGCCACCTGCTCCAGCTCTTCAGAGGGGATACCAAGGTGTTCCCAGACCAGCTGGGAGACATAGTCTCTCCACCGAGTCCTGGTTCAGCCCCGGGGTCTCCTCCCAGTTGGACGTGCCTGAAACACCTCAAGTGGGAGGCGTCCAGGAGGCATCCTAATCAGATTCCCATACCACCTCAACTGACTCCTTTCAATGTGGAGGAGCAGCGGTTCTACTCTGAGCCTCTCCCGGATGACTGAGCTCCTCACCCTATCTCTGAGGGTGAGTCCAGCAATCCTACGGAGAAAGCTCATTTCAGCCGCTTGTATCCACGATCTCGTTCTTTCGGCCATTACCCAAAGCTCGTGACCATAGGTGAGAGTAGGAACGTAGATTGACTGGTAAATCGACAGCTTTGCCTTAGAACTAAGCTCCCTCTTCACCACAACAGACCAGTACAACGTCCGCATCACTGCAGATGCTGCTCCAATCCGTCTGTCGATCTCTCGCTCCATTTTCCCCTCACTCGTGAACAAGACCCCAAGATACTTAAACTCCTCCACTTGGGGCAGGAGCCTGTCCCCAACCCGGAGAGGACAATCCACTTTTTTCCGGCTGAGGACCATGGACTCGGACTTGGAGGTGCTGATTCTCATCCCAGCCGCTTCACACTCAGCGGCAAACCGTCCCAGTACGAGCTGTAGGTCATTGCTGGATGAAGCCAACAGGACAACATCATCTGCAAACAACAGAGATGAGATCCTGTGGTCACCAAGCATGACACCCTCCATTCCCTGGCTGCACCTAGAAATCCTGTCCATAAAAATTATGAACAGGATCGGTGACAAAGGGCAGCCCTGGTGGAGTCCAACTCTCACTGGGAATGACTCCGACCGAGTGTTGGCAATACCAACTAAACTCTCACAACGGTCGTACAGAGACCGAATAGCTCGTAACAACAAGCCCGATACCCCATACTCCCGAAGCACCCCCCACAAAAATCCACGAGGGACGCGGTCAAATGCCTTCTCCAAGTCCACAAAACACATGTAAACTGGTTGGGCAAACTCCCACGAATCCTCAAGAATTCTCGAGAGGGTAAAGAGCTGGTTCGATGTGCCACGGCCAGGACGAAAACCACATTGCTCCTCCTGAATCCGAGGTTCGACCAACGGCCGGACTCTCCTCTCCAGTACCTTGGCATAGACCTTCCCAGGGAGGCTGAGGAGTGTGATCCCTCTAAAGTTGGAGCACACCCTCCGGTCCCCTTTTTTGAAGAGAGGAACCACCACCCCGGTTTGCCATGCCAAAGGCACTGCCCCCGACCTCCACGCAATGTTGCAGAGGCGTGTCAACCATGACAACCCAACAACATCCAGGGCCTTGAGGTACTCAGGGCGAATCTCGTCCACCCCCGGGGCCCGGCCACCAAGGAGATTTTTAACCACCTTGGCAACCTCAGCCCCTGTGATAGGCGAGTCATCCCCCTCGTCCCCAAACCCTGCTTCCTCTGTGGAAGGCGTATCAGTGGGATTGAGGAGATCCTCGAAGTATTCCTTCCACCGCCCGACGATATCCCCAGTTGAAGTCAACAGTGTCCCATCCGCACCATACACAGTGTGGACGGGGAGCTGCTTTCCCCTCCTGAGCCGCCGAACAGTTTGCCAGAATCTCTTTGAAGCCGACCGAAAGTCTTGTTCCATGGCCTCACCGAACTCCTCCCATACCCGGGATTTTGCTTCAGCAACCACCCGAGCTGCACTCCGCTTGGCCTGCCGGTACACCTCAGCTGCTTCGGGAGTCCCACAAGCCAACCAAGCTTGATAGGACTCCTTCTTCAGCTTAATGGCCCCCCTCACCACTGGTGTCCACCACTTGGTTTGGGGGTTGCCACCACGAGATGCACCGACCACCTTGCGGCCGCAGCTCTGGGCCGCCGCTTCAACAACAGAGGTGGAGAACATGGCCCATTCAGACTCCATGTCTCCAGACTCCCTCGGAATGTGGTTGAAGTTCTTCCGGAGGTGGGAGTTGAAGAACTCCCGGACAGGGGCCTCAGCCAGACGCTCCCAGCACACCCTCACTATACGTTTGGGTCTACCAGGTCTGAATGGCTTCCTCCCCTGCCATCGGATCCAACTCACCACCAGGTGGTGATCAGTTGACAGCTCTGCACCTCTCTTTACTCGGGTGTCCAAGACATACGGTCGCAGGTCTGATGATGCGATAACAAAATTGATCATCGACCTGCGACCAAGGGTGTCCTGGTGCCAGGTGCACATATGGACACCCTTATGCTTGAACATGGTGTTCGTTATGGACAGACTGTGGTTAGCACAGAAGTCCAATAACTGAACACCACTCGGGTTCAGATCGGGCAGGCCGTTCCTCCCAATCACCCCCCTCCAGGTTTCACTGTCATTGCCCACGTGCACATTGAAGTTCCCCAGTAGGACAATGGAGTCTCCAGGAGGAGCACCCTCCAGCACCCCAGTCACAGACTCCAAAAAGGGTGGGTACTCTGAAACATCATTTGGTGCATAGGCACAAATGATGGTCAGGACCCGTTTCCCAACCCGAAGGCACAGGGAAGCAACCCTTTCGTCCACCGGGGAAAACTCCAATATAGAGGCAGCAAGGTGGGGCGATACAAGAATACCCACCCCTGCTCGTCGCCTCTCGCCAGGGGCAACTCCAGAAAAGGCCAAGCTCCAGCCCCTCTCCAGGAGACTGGTTCCGGAACCAGAGCTGTGTGTTGAGGTGAGGCCGACTATATCTAGCCGGTATCGCTCAACCTTGTACACCAGCTCAGGCTCCTTCCCCACCAGAGAGGTGACATTCCACGTACCAAAAGCCAGTTTAGAAAGCTTGGGATCAGTCCGCCAAGGTCTCCGCCTTTGACCGCCACCTAATCCACATAGCACCGGACCCCCATGATCCCTCCTGCAGGTGGTGAGCCCACTGGAGGGTGGACCCATGTAACTCCTTCGGGCTGAGCCTGGCCGGGTCCCATGGGTGGAAACCTGGCCACCAGACGCTAGCCTTCGAGCCCCTCCCCCAGGCCTGGCTCCAGGGTGGGGCCCCGGTAACCCCATACCGGGCGGGGTACACTGAATCCTTGATATACAATTTATCATGAGAGTCTGTTGGATCGTTCTTAGTCTGGCCCTTCACCCAGGACCAGTTTGTCTTGGGAGACCCTATCGGAGGCAAATTGCCCCGGACAACATAGCTCCTGGGATCACTGGGGCACGCAAACCCCACCACCACGATAAGGTGACGATCCATGAGGGGGTATGTCCAACATATTTTAAAATATGTCCAACATATTTTAACAAAATGCAGCCAACTTTATTGAGGTGGAGACATTGAAATTGTGACCCGTGCTGGCAAAATGAGTCAGAATATGCACCGCGTCATTATGAGTACAGGCAACGAGAAGTCATAAATCATGGTTCTTTCTTTGCTTGGTAGTGGCAAAGTCCCAGGAACCCCCCCCCCCCCCCCCCATGAGTGTTTGGTATCATTTTAAAGCTTAGAAATTGTACTTTCTAAAAATACCTATGTTTGTGCAGAAGACTTAACTCCCGATCGATCGAACATGAGTTTTCAACCTAGCTAAAATATAAACAAATCGTCTTTTTCTGGGTCAGTTTTTGCACACTACCTACAAATTAAATATCATTTTGAAGGTCTTTCAATACAGAATATGGAATGCTGAATACATGCTGAAGGCGTCTGTACAACATGGCTGTGGGGCTGGAACGGAGTCCTCCAGGACCGCAGGCTCCTCTGTCATCCGGTGGCTCCATCCCAGGACCAGCGGAGACTCAGGGGAAATGGGAGGAGACACAGGAGTGGCAGGTGAGGGTAAGATAGCAGCAGCAGATGGTGAGGACTCAGCCAAATTAGGCTGCTGTCACTAAGCCTCACCACCAGGAATAAGGCAAGACTTTTCATTTTCATGCACAGAAAAAGGAGAACACACTTGCCTTATTTCCCAGGGCATGATGGTTTCTGCTGCTGCGGAACCAGACGACGTCCATCCAGAAGCTGAGATCATCTGGCATGATGGCGGCGACACGGACTTCTGGTGAGGGAGGCAAGGTGCCGGGGTCCAGGGACGCTTCTTTGTCGGCGCAGATTTCAGTGCAGATGAAACCCCTGCCCTGCGTGGGGGAGCCAAGGAACGTCTTATTGATGGCACCGGGTCCCAAGACGCCAAAACCAGGGACACAGGGGGTGCTCTCCTCCAGTGTAGAAAGTGACTGTGGGGCTGGATTGGAACCCTCTCGGGCCGCAGGCTCCTCAGACATCTGGCGGCTCCCTGCCAGGATCGGTGGATACATGGAATTGGACATGGGAGGAGCAGGTGAGGACAAGATGGCAGCAGCAGGCAGTGAGGACTCAGCTTCAGTGGGCTGCTGATACTGAGCCTCACTAATAAGGGAATAAGGCAAGAGAATTCATTTTTATGTGTAGGAGAATGAAAAAGCACTTGCCTTAATTCCTGGGGTATGATGTCACAGCTGGGGTGCCAATTAAAGCTCCTTCAGGAACTGCGGGGGTCACTTGGCAAGTAGGCGGAGACATTGGCTCATGGAGAGGTGGAAAAGGCTCCAGAGCCAGGGGACGTTCTGTCTTCGAATCAAACTCTGCTCCACCAGATGAACCCTCATCCAGCTGCTGCATACATTCTGGAAGAAACCACAATTTATATTCCAGTAACAGCTCCTTCTCCACTGCCAAGACCTGCTGGTGCTCTTCCAGCTCCTCTGCAGTGCGACCATAAGGAGGCGCAAGGACAAGGTGCCCGATCCGGCAGGCTGTGGGCTCTTCCGCTCTTCACTTCCGCCCTCCAAAGAGAGCAAACGCTTTTCTTCCCCGCTCCGGCTCCCTATCTCTCTCTCCCTCCTTAACTGACTGGATCCCAGCTTGCTATCGTCTGTGTCTGTGTGTCTTTACTGCTGATTTATCTAACGAAATTATGGATTTAATAAGCTTGGCTTTGAACGCAATTGACACTGTTTTTTCAACGAGGAAATCGGGCCCGGGGGAGCCTATCTGTCCTGCAGGAACTGCTGCTGCGGGTTATTTAAAGAACACAAGCAATTAGAAACTCTTGTGCCTGTGTGATCTTTCTATTGAAGATATTGAAGATTTATATCTTTTCGGAGCAATGGTCATCGGAATTCTACTGATTGGCTTTGAGATTTTTCTGGTGCACCGCAAATTGAAGAAGATGGACAGAGCTTAACAAAAAGCGGACCCGGCGAAGCTCACTCATCAAATTGACCAACTGGGTAGGACTCTGACAGCGGCCAATGGAGAACTGTACAGGAAAATGGATTACATCACGATCACACTGAGAGCTGTTCACGAATCGATTTCAATGCCTGGCCATGATGGAATTGGAGCACTGAATCCGTAAGAGAATAGAAAGTTTTTTCTCTGAAGTCAGTGCTATTCGACCTGTTTTTTTTCGGCACCCTCAGCACTCAGTCCTCCTGATAATCAACAGTATAATTGTTTTCATAACATTGGCGGGCAGCATCTGACTCTCAAGGACAGCTGTCTGGCTCAACTTTTCCATCTGCCGTGCTCAAGGACACGTGCCTTTGCTTCAGACTGTAGTCATAACATCTGCTGAGGAAGAGACTATTGTTGTCCACCTAACTGATTGCCACTGATTGCACCCAACTCACACATACTGATCCATTTATACTGACTGATGAAGACATTCACTCACTGCTCTCTTTGTGTCATTGTGTGGATTCTATTGTCTGCTAATTGTGCATTGAGAGTTTTTTTCTTGTAATCATAATATCGGTCATATATGAACTTTATTCTGATCAACAATGCTTTTTTCTCTCTCCTATTGTGTCCACCCTCCCCCTCCCCTCACTGCCTACTATTCCCCTCCTGTTGACAGGCGCCTCCACGGCTTGCCGCGTCATTGAGAATGTCATTTATGACGTTTTCAGTGTCAAGTCAAATTCCTCGTATATTTACCTGTTATTTACTTGTAAATGTGCTTGGCAATAAACTTATTCTGATTCTGATTCTGATTCTTCCAACGTCGGAGGAACGGATGATGAAGTGGGCCACTGCTTGGGAGGAGAAGGCAGGGTTGATGCTGAAGAGCAGTGAGAGGCTGAAGGCTTCCGCACCCGAGAGCGCTTCTTCGTCGGCTTAGGCATAGGAGATGGAGAGCCTCTCACCCGCTCCCGGAGCTTGTATTGGGATTCAGCAACAGAAGCGAGGAGAACCATGAGTCCCAGATAGCTCCATAGACTGGGGCAGGCTTTGATTACCTGAGCCGTGCTGTCCAAACTTCTCAGGGCCGCTTCAGGAGTGTGAGAGGCACAAGCATGTGAGATAAAGTCCACTATTAACCCAGCAGCCCCACACTGCACCTCGTCTAGTCCCAATACACTAAAGTCCAAACTGGCGGACATCTCCGCAAAAACCATGGACTAAACAAAAATGCAGGGGGAAGAACAGAAAAGAGGGAAAAAAAAGGCAAAAACGTACAGTGGCTGGTGCCCACACACTGTCCATGTCCTTCTGTCACAAAACTGCCCTTTTTAGGGCTACGAAGGACACCAAATGCATGCTGTGAGTTTTGCACATTTATTAACGAAAAGACAACCATACAAACACTAAACTTAAAAATAATGAGAGAATAAACCCGCTGGAGGAGAGTGGGGCTCATGACCAGGAGGGAGAAGAACAGCCAGGGAGAAGCACCAGCTGAGGCGCTCAAACACACCAGGGAAAAGAGATAACAGCCGGAGTCACACCCGAAGGGAACCGGGGCTCATGGCAGGGAGAAATGGAAAAGGGAAAAATGTTACCTGGTCAGAGCACACCCGTTCTCCTCAACAACACCTCCAACAAACACTCAGAGTTTTGGCAGAACATCTGAGGACGTCATAGTAGGACACGGCAACCTGAGAAGGGTTGCCGTATCCTTAAATAGATAAACTTGTCAGCTTTGGGACATAGTCCTCCAGTGCCTGCCTCCATCCCACACCGTCCATTATCTGTTCCTGAGCTGACAAGAGAGCATCCCCTGGAACAGACACGCCCAGCCTCTTGCCGCCACTCAGCTGCATCCCACCAGAGGAACTCCTCCGCCTCACTAACAGCATCTTCACCGCCTCATCAGAGAAACACAGCAGCAGCCTCCTCGTTGTTACCAAATTCATCTTTGTCGGCTGTCCCGCCAATTCCCTCCTCGCTGTCTGCTGCTGCTGTCCGTCTCTCCTCCACGGCGTCAGCTCCCGCTGCTAAGTATCTGGCTGTCAGCATGCCTGCAGGGCTGGTTCATCCATTTTCTAAAGTGGGGCACATGCCCACTGCAGCCATGGAGAGGAATTAATCTGGGCCTTCTGCAGCAGCTACAATCACACCATAGGAATTAAGACAAGTACATTTTCATTCTCTAACACCTGATGGTGAAATGCTTTGTCTTATTCCCAGTGGGAGGGCTCAGCAGCAGCAGCACACTTTGGCTGAACTCTCACCACCTGCCTCTGCAGTTATTCATGTTTCCTCACCTGCTTCTCCTATGTTCCCCTCTGTTCTATCTGTGTGTCCGCCTGTCCTGGGAGGGGCCCGCCGTTCCGGTCCTGCAGCCACATCATTGATGGGAGAGGAGTGCCTTCTGCATCCTGAAACCTGAGCTGACAATGGAGTGCCCCCTGGTTTTGGCATCGCAGGACCCCACACCTTTGGTGAGACAATCCCCAGATTCAGCCGCCATGTCTGGGGTTCTGCAAGCTTCACCCGCCATCATGCCTACTGCTTGGGTTGCCGCAGCAGAGTTGCTGGAGTCCTGGACAGTGGTGGAGCTCGAGTCAAGGCAAGTACTCTTTTCTGGGTCTACATTATCAGTGTTAGAGAGATCTTGTCTTGCTCATGGCGGGAAGAATCAGTTGCAGGTGCCCTCTGCTCCTGAGTTCTCCTCGCCAGGCTTCACTGCTACCAGTCACAGTTTTCCGGTGTCTATCTCTTCCTTGCAGCCAGAGGGGGCTGTGTCGGGAATAGATGCCCAGATGGAGGGATTCGAGACACCCCAACATGAGTCGCCGGAGTCCTGGACGGTGGTGGAGCTTGAGTTAAGGCAAATCCTCTTTTTTTGTCTTCACAATGTCTGTATTAGAGAAGTCTTGCTTTGCTCATAGTGGGGAGAGCCAGTTTCAGCTGTCATCTGCTCCTGAGCTTTCCTCGTCGGGCTCCACTGCTGCTGGTGATATTGACCTGGTGTCTGTCTCTGTTTTCCTGTCCGAGTCCTCATCTGGTTTCACAGACGGTCGCCAGTCTTCGCCTGAGGTCGCCGAGGGTCATCTGTCTTCACCTGAGGTCGCTGAGGGTCTTCAGTCCATTTCGTCTGGTTTCACCAATGGTCTTCAGTCCAGTCCGCCTGGTTTTGCCAATGGTCTTCTGTCCATTTTACCTCGATTTGCTGTGGGTCATTGGTCCATGTCATCTGGTTTCCTCGCTGGTCAGTCATTCTGGTCAGCAATCCTCTTCACCTGGCTTCTTCGCTGGTCAGCCATCTTCTTCATCTAGTTTCCTTGCTGGTCAGCTGTCACTTTGTCTGGTTTTCCCGCTGATCAGTCATCCTCTTCATCTGGTTCCCCATTTTTGTCATTTGGTTCCCACACTGCAGTCCCTACGGTCCGTAAGAGGCACGGGTTCCAGCTGCCACCTCAAGGAGGGGGTGCATCATACCCTGTGGCCCGTTGGCTCAGGGATGTTAGGAGATCACCCGGCGGACAATGCCTTCTGCTAGGGTGGCTTAGGACCTCTGGGAGGCCACCCAAGTAATTCCACCACATGATCTGGTGGTCCTGTGACTCTTGTAGGCCACCCGAACTACCTTATTTCTTCTCCCGGTGGTCCTAGGGTTTCTGTAGCCATCTGATTTGTTCTGTTTTGTGGGTCATGAGTAGGTTTTTTGTTTGGTCCCCCCGAGCCTGGGTTCCCTCACAGCCCTCCCCGGTTGGGTTATTTCTCTAGCCCTGTTGGGTTTTTTTGTTTTCTTTTTCCTCTTTGGTGTTACCTTGGGGTGTCTGGAATTCACCCCTTGGACGGAGGGCTCTGTCATGTTGCTGGCTCATGCTTTGAGTTTGTTCTGATTTACCTCTATCTGCCAAGAATGTGCCGCTAGTCCAGCAAAAGCTAATGGTCAGTCAGAAAGCAACTCATACCGGCTTGGACGTCGCCCAGGCTAACAAGGCCGTGAGTTCCTGGCAGCAGAGTGTGAAGGACAGAGCTGCGTGGAGGAATCTGATCAAACCTAAATGAAACAGTCATTGTCACCCCGACAGACTGCTATGATGATGATGATGATGATTTTTCTGTATTTCCTCATCTTAGTTTTATGATTGACTTCGTTCTTGGTTTTGGATGTATTATGTCATTTGAGGTTGCCATCTGTTTCTGTTTATGAAAGTTTCTGTTCTTAGTTTAGAATAATTATTTTGTCATTTATATTATGCATCCATGACCATCTAGTGTTATATTATAAATGTTATCTGCCTTGTTACTCAAATACTTGATGATGATGATGATGATGAGTCATGAACCTATCCTCACCTTTATTCTCAGTCCTCTTTTTGTAATTTTGATATGAGTATTCCAGTATTTGCATCTCTTGTTTTGTATTTATCTCATCCTCGGTTCATTGGTTCAATTCTCCCTGTTAGTTTTATCTGGTCTGTTTCTCATTCTGTATTCACTTCATATTTATAGTCAGTTACCTTTTGCCATATTCCCGGTCTGTGCTTTTACTTTGACAGCATGTGTTTATTTCCTCTGTAGCTCAAGTTTGTGGGCTGTCACAGCTGTCAGTTGTTGGTTTGATTATCTTTGCTCCTGTAACCCACACATGTTATCATTTGTATTCATTTCCCTTTGTTCTATTTAAGGGTGGCTGCACAGCAGTTCATGGCAGCAATCTTAACTCTATGTCCAGACATGAGTTCCACGTCTATTAACCTTAACCGGCGTGTGCCCCACGCCTCAGCCTACGTCCTGGCTATTCACATTTTTTCCATTTTGGCTATTTGGTCAAATCGGCGTGAATCCCAGGCTTCAGCCTTCATTATTTCTCCGAAGTGTGTCCCACATCTCAGCCTGAGGGCTGTTCAACCTCCTGTTTATCCTGCCAGTAAGATCCTGTTTTGTATTTTTGTGTTTTTATCAAACGTTTTTGCAACTCACAGTCCAGCGTTTGGGTCTTCATTCCTGCCCCTCCCGGGCAGCTTATGACAGAAGGACGCTGCCCGTTTCAACCCAGCTGCTGTGAGCTGCCTTTTTCTCCCCCCCCCCCCACCTGTTTTTGTGTGTTACTGGAGGGCTCACAGTCCAGCGTTTGGATTTTTGTTCCTGCCCCGCCCGGGCAGCTTATGACAATATACAGTACTTGCTTGCAGGTGTAATTGCTGTGTCTGTGACGAAGCCCCTCCATGGGAAATTAGTCAGTGGTACAGGTCATGAACCATTAGGGTGTACCTCCACTCCTAGCAAAGGTGCTAGAGAGGAATTCCTCTTTGGCTCAGTGGTAGAGCAGGAGGTGGTTGGGATCCTGATGGCATGAGTTCAATTCCCAGCCTGGGTGATGAGGTGTGGTCTTCCTTGCCCAAGGGTGAAAGTGATGTGTGAGGTGTGGTTTACCTTGCCTTGGAGGCGGAAATGACGAGGTGTGGTCTACCTGACCTAAGAGCAAAAATGACAAGGTCAGTCCACCTTGCCGTGAAGGTCGAAATGGACTTTGTGATCCCAAGCTGAGGCTAATATACTGTGTATATATAGGCATTTCTGGCCTTGGGGCCGT